>CM008280.1:39522622-39719880 GCA_002319775.1 Fagopyrum tataricum | reverse complement strand
CAAAATTTGTTTGTTTTTTTTTTGTTGAGAAGAGCAACAACTCCTATAAAAAACAGAAATTACACACGAACCTCCCGTGGTAGACTGATACCACGGTAATCGTCTGACATAAGCAATCTAACAGAAGACGGGGGAAAATCTAACACGTGGTAACCTAAAGGAAGAGAGAAAGCGAAGTTAGCGATAGCATCAACCACTCGGTTTCCTTCTCGAAAAATATGGTTGAACCGTAAAGTCCAATCGCGTGTGACAAAGCCTTGGCACATAATGACCAGGCTAGAGAGTGGATGAGCAACCTCCACACCCTGCTCAATAAACGTACAAACACTCTTCGAATCAGTTTCGACAACCACATGCCGAAGACCCAAGTCCCAAGCAGTACGGAGCCCATAAGCAACCCCCCAAAGTTCAACAACAGGGGCCGAAGCCTCGCCAAGATTCGCAGCATAACCAGACACCCACACCCCGTTACTATCCCTGATGCAGCCCCCCGCACTAGCAAGTCCCGGATTCCCTTTGCTTGCCCCATCCGAATTAAGTTTGAACCAACCAGCCAGAGGGGGAAGCCACTTAACCTGCACGACTCGCACATTCCTGGTGTTAAAAGGAACATCCAAATCTCCCTTGCATGCTTCCATAATCTCTCTATATTTGGTCCAAACAAACCCCACCTTATCTGACACTCCCCCATCTCCTCTAAAAAATGTATTATTCCGCCATAACCACCCCCACCACAACACAAGTACACGCTTGAAAGTAATGAAAAAAATACAAAAATAATTTTTACTACTTAAACACAAACCTCCTAAGCCATTATTCCCTAAAATTTAGAGGAAATAATAATTCTTAAATTCCACCCAAAATATATTAAAAATTAAATTCATTTTATATTAAAAATTAAATTCATTTTAATCAATTGGAGTTATTTGAAAGGTTATTTATTTGTTTTATTTTATCCTTAAATGTTGTTATAAAAGATAGATACTTTTTATATTATACAGTATTTATTTATATTTTTTCATTGATAGACAATTATACTTATAAATATAGATAAAATTAATAAAAAAAAAAACTTATTTTATATATAGACAATAACATTTTATTTAACATTTCCTCCAAAATAATTTTGATAGTTATTAAGCAAAAACCTTACTTTTATATATTTTATAAATATAAATTTGTGCGTTTATTATAATATTTACCTTTTATTCAAATATTTATGATATTAATCCTATTTTTGAGTTGAAATTTTTATAAGAGAATTTTTTTTGTTGGTAAATGGTAAATTCGTAGATCACCCGGTTCGATCGACTTAGCCGCTCTACGTCCGAATCGGGTAGAAAGTCGTGGTCCATTGCTGGGGGATACCCTCCCAATATCAATTTTATAAGAGAATTTACTCACTTTATTGAGGTCACTTATTACTTTATTAGACAAAAAGTTACTTATACACATATATGATTTGGATCATATAGAAATGAACCTTATAATGAAAAGTTTTCTTATGTTGAAAATTAACAAATGTTCATTTATACCATGTATTTATTAAACTAATATTTCTTTCGAATAAAGGATTATGACAAATTGTTCAACTATATGATCAATTGTTCAACTATATTCGAAATTGTTCAACTAATCTCAAAGTGTTAATTTATATATTAAATTGTTCAACTAAACTTGAAACTGTTCAACTAAGGTTGTGTCAAGGCTCTAAAACTAGTGTTTTGATATTTGACAGGTGTTTGGCATGCAATAAAACACTAATGTTTAGTGTTTATAGAAGTATTTCTCAAATCCTTATCAAAGCAAGGGTTTCTCCTCCAACCCTAGTGTTTCATGTATAAAATGACTTTGTTACCCATTCTTTTTTTAAAAACCTTCTTCCTCCCCCATCCTATTGTGCGTCGTCCCTTTCTTCCCTCTCTTCAACGATAGTGGTTTCCGGTTTCCACTAACTCAAAACCCCGCCGGAGTACATGAACCGCAACCCGAACCCGGATCAGACTAAATCTGGTCGCCGGAAACAATGTTCTACCTTCTAGCTCCCTCCCCTTCCTCAATCGACGCCCAAAACCCGAATTCTCCAGGTCAAGTTCAAACATTGAGAAGTGAGATGGGAGAAATTTAGCGGCTGGTATATGGTGATGCATAAGGGATTACTGGTTTTTTACTTTCTAGTTTCTTGTTAATGGCTTCTAGTTCTCGTTTCTCAATCTTGTAAGTCCGACGAGATTACCTATTTTCTATCATTGTACATATTGGCCTGAATAAAAATTAATTAGGTCATTTAGATTGATTCCCTTGGTGTGCTTATATATATATATATATATATATATATAGCATACTTAGTTGATGGGCACTTGATATTTCAAGTTTTGTTAAGTTTTCTTCTCCTGTTAATGGAACGTGTAAATTCTGATCGTTGTTAATGGAACTTTCGACTTGCCAGCTTTGAACTTGCAAACTCTAATTTTAGAACTTGCCAACTCTAATTTTGGAACTT
Organism: Fagopyrum tataricum; assembly: GCA_002319775.1. Lineage (NCBI taxonomy): Eukaryota > Viridiplantae > Streptophyta > Magnoliopsida > Caryophyllales > Polygonaceae > Fagopyrum > Fagopyrum tataricum. The sequence goes on along the minus strand of CM008280.1, from coordinate 39,717,377 downwards.
GCAAACTCTGATTCTGATTGTGGTTTGGAACTTCCTTGTACATATTGGCTTGTTCTACTGTCAATGGAAATTCTGAATTTACAACTCTAATTTTGAAAATGTTGAGGGAGAAACACTATTGTAGTTCCAACCAAACAATCGATAAAAACACTAAACACTAGTAGTTTCCGAAAACCCTTCCAAAACCACTAGAGAACACTAACTATATAGTCAATTGTTCAACTATATAAAGAACGAAAATAGCTTTATCAACAAAAAAATAGCGATAAACATTAAACAAACAGTAACTACCCAGATCGATGATTAACACAATTCAAAAAGTAAGAACATGGGAAATGGCACAATGGTCCACCCAAAAAGGAAAACCAAAAACTTCACTGGGCAAAACATGCGGTGAATAGCGTAAAACCCAAATTTGATGGTCTATGTGGGTACACCTCGGTACTTCATGCAGAAGCATGTGCATTGTGCACTAAAAAAAAGGCCTACTAAAACCAAAGGCAATGAATATAAAGAACATTGAAATCGAAGGAGATAATCTAACGATTATTAATTCAGTCAAAAACACTTGGAAAACCCTGGGAAATAAACCTTATTATATCAAACATTTCTAATATTTTGTATGAGTTTACGCAGGTACAAATACACCATGTTTTCAGGAAAGTCAATGACATTGTAGACAAGCTCGCAAAATTAGGCCATGATAGCCTTGCAGCCATAGAAAATGTCCCACATGAAGTTGAAGTTCTTATCCATAAGGATGCCATATGATGGTCTGCCAATAGATTATGACCATGCCTAATTTCTTACCATGTCCTAAAATAAAAAAAAATAAAAAATTGTTTGACTACATACATAATTGTTCAATCTTTCAACCTCAAACAATGTCCAAATAATGATATGTGTTTTGAACAATTGATTGTGTTTTGAACAATTTCAAATCAAATGTAGTTAAACATATTTGAACAATTGTTAGTTAATTCAATGATTATAAATCCTTTCTATTTTTTTTTTACCATAAGACCCTTTCCTCATGAACTCAACTCTCTCTATATATATAAATGATTTATGAAATAAGAAAAAAATATGATTCATAAAATCATGCCCTAATTAGATTTAGTGTTTTTCTATTGTGTGTTCATGGGCACACAATAGTAGCAAGAATATAATGCCTTTGTATTAAATGAGAGTTCATTTGTAACAGTCATAAATGTTTGATAGAGATCTAAAATTTATTATCTTAAGAAAATAATAAAAAATTATTATACCATTTATATTTTCAAGACTTATAAATCCAATATTATTGTAAAACTAAAAGTAATTAAAATGAATTCAACTTCTATTTTTCCTGACAATCCAATCCCACCAACACCATTCAAAATAATAATTCTAGATACCCACCCAAATTTTAGCTTACGTAAGTTTATTTTTCTTATGAGACTAAAACTAATTAAAATGAATTTATCTCTTATCTTATGTTTTGTTAAAAACCATTGCATTAAGCAAGAAGATAAATAAATTCCACCTGAATCCATCTAAAATAATATTTTTTTTTATAAATTCCACCAAAATTTGTTATCCACAACACACGTACACGCTTGAAAGTAATGAAAAATATACAAAAATAATTTTTATTACTTAAACACAAACCTCATAAGCCATTATTCCCTAAGGTAATAAAATTTTAGTTCTCATTAATACATTTATGACTATTACAAATGAACTCTCATTTAATAGGTAGAATATTATTGCTACTATTTTGTGTCCATGAACACGCATTAAAAAGACCGTTATACTTACAAGATATAAATAAATTGAAGATTTTTTAACTAAATATATTTTGTTAATATAAGTTTGTTATTTTAACGAAATAATTTTTAACATTTATTTAAATTATATGAGCCAACAAAGTGATGATGTTACGTAAAGAATATGCTGTAAATATAAAATTGATGAGTTAAGAGTGCAATAAATACTTTTGTATACAAATAGATGATTAAAAATAAGTTACAAAAAATTGGCACATAAAAGATAGATAAATAAATGTTACTTTAAAATCATGGATATTATTATGTCATTTTTTTGTCTCCCTGAAAGAGGATACATTAATGTTTAGTCATGTATTTGTGTAGAGTGATAACTAAATTATACTGATGAGAGACATTTGGACCGCAATCTCCGGATATATCGAGAGAGCTAAACTCTTTACCCTCTGCGATCATTCATTTCTCCGCAAGAGCTGTCTCCCAAAATCTCACACATTCCCCATTTCCATTTTCGAAGGATCCGAATCCGATCTGAGCCTCCTATTTCTCTCCAACAAATCGTTTGGATCTTCATTTCCCCTCTCCCACTTCTCTATATGCCGTCAGTCTCTCCTTGAATCGACCTATCATTCAACTTTTGCAGCTTTCTAGGGTTTCTAGAATCGCACCGCAATACAATTTTTACCCTATAAACCTCACCAATTTCTGTTTCGATTTCCAAATTCACATGATAGGTTTCGGGATCGGGAGCTAGGGTTTGCGAGGAAATACCACATTTTTGCTAGTGTGTATGAGGCTTTGGTGCTTCACGTGTTTTGGCGACCTAGATACCGCAGATCGGAGGGACTTGGATAAGGAGGCCATGGAAGGGGAAAGAGACATGATTGCCGAGGGCGAGGATCAGCGAGGAAGTGGTGTTGCTGATGTTAATTTGGAAGTTGATGATTTGGATTCGGGGTTGGAGTTGGATTTCTTCTTAGGTTTGCCTGGGATGAGTGAGAATGTGGTGGAGTCGGTGTCTGGGTTTGGTTCAAAGAGGGATCTTGAAATCAAGGTGGGCAGGAAGGAGGCTGATGCTGAGTTTAGTCCTTTGGAGCTGTCAATTGGGGCTAGTCTTCCTTTATCTGGAGGAGGATTGCATGGGAGTTTGATGGTTGAATTTGAGGTGGGTGAGTCCTCGGGTACTTCTGTCAGGGATGATTGCATATCGGATTGGAATTTGCAGAATAAACGTGCCAAAGTTGATTCCGGTCTTCGGTACGAAATTCTTGTTTCCCTCTATTTTCTTTGAAGGTCTTTTTCTTTTTCGAATCCAGTTTCTTGCTGGAAGATATATGTTGTTCAATCGTGGGAAGTGGAACATTGAATTTCGCGTTTTGAGTTGAAGAGTTCCTTCTCATTTTGTTGCATGATTAGAATTTTCAGTCTCATGTGATAGACTATAAATCAAAAATCAAAATAAAACACTCAAGGTAGATTAAACACATATAGATACAACTCCACAAGAAACCAAAAGGAATCCGCGTATTTATAGATGCTAATGCTAGTTCACAGAAAATGACCTTAGCTAATTCCCTCAAAGCTAGTTGGCATTTACCCATTTGTACCGTAAATTACTATTCTAGCCTCAACTATCCATGTGCCTGACACCATGTTTCAAGTTCTACACCCTTATCAGGACTGACATGTCTAATTTGATCGGGGACTACTATTGTTCTTCACAATATGTTAGGGGGATTCGGGTTTTGATCCCCTGTCCAGTTGGTCGGATACGGATAAAACAGCTCAAACTTTATTATTATATCAAACTGATTCGGGGGTGGCCCGACCCAAAATTTCGGCCCATAGATTACATGGATTAGGGATTTGATCCTGCAGTGGGGAAATAAAACTATGGCTGGGCAACGTGGCAAGCTGGGTTACCGATTTCGTGTTCTTCTTCTTCTTCTTTTTGATTGGGGTCGAATCCAGGACTATATTCAACTCATCAGATTTATCAATCCCCAGTATCCATTTTAGTTAGGTAAGCACAAGTTTTAATCTTACCTGGGCGCAACCTCGAAGGCCTCACGTAGAAGCGTGAAACTGAGACCTTTTTTCATGGATATGCAATTGGGTCTCTTTTTTGGCCTATTTTTTCTCCTGGGATGAAAGATGCTGCGTTTTTAAAACCCTTCGTTTTTTGTTTCCCTATTCTGGCCAAAAGTGCAGCAGCATCGTGTTTCTTCTCTGTAGCCTCTACTTCTCTGTTTCTCAGCTTATTTCTCCTTTCTTCTGGTTCATTTCTGGTGCCGTTTCTGCAGCCTATCCTTCTCTGTTTGTCTTCTACGCGGTTTATAGACTATTATATGTTTTTATGGTGTTTTTATAAGTTTTTCTACACAATATTTTGACTAGCACTTTAAGACACACAATCTGTATACCTAACGTGACGTGCGCGCCTCCACCTGAGGCACGAGGCTCCAGAGGCCTTTGCGCTTCACACCCTTTTAAACTAAGGTTTTAATTACATTGTCTTCAGAATTTCAAGATTTCTTTTGCTTACCCTGTTAAATACTTTTGTCCTTCTTTGAAAGAGGGCTGCTTTAGTGTATTTGTGGTATACTGCCGGCATGAGAAGTTTGTAACTATAACGTGCCTTGACATTTCTCTTTTCTTCCATTTCTCAGAGGGTGCCTTTATTCCAGTGCAACATCTTCAGCTGCAGATAGTGACAGCCAGAATATTTCTGAAAGCTACAACAGCATTCCAAATTGCCATCCGATTTGCATGTATATGATCCCCAGCTTTCCTTCCACCATGAATTATGTTCCTTCCATATGCGAAGGAGAAAATGATGAAGAGGAAAGAGATGACCCAAATCTGATACAGATGGATCTTTCAGATGACTTATTGCATATGGTAACTTGCCATTGCCCCTTGGCCCCCATACCTTAGTTTTTATTATGATATGAGAGCTGTTTTTTCTTAATGTCCTAATCATGTGGCGGCATCAGGTTTTTTCCTTCTTAGACCATTTGGACCTCTGTAGAGCTGCCATGGTTTGCAAGCAATGGCGTAGTGCTAGTGCCCATGAAGATTTTTGGAGGTCCTTGAATTTCGATAACCGCAATATATCTGCTTCACAGTGTGAGTATTCATATGAGTTTTTTTTTAAATCAAATATTGTATTGTCAAGGAGAGAATGCTTTTTTGTTGGCTACACTTTTACATGTTAATAAATTTTCATTGGACAATCTGCATATGATGGAACTTGTTATTCTCTTGGACTATTAGACTAGATCAATTCACCAAATATGCAGTTCTGTCGGGAATTAAGTCTTGTAGAGGAATGTGCTAAAAGGGACTATTTCTGTATGTTTCATCGAAACTGTTTAGGGAAGTGTCATGTCAATTTTGGAGATATGGTGCTCTTTAACATTAAAATTGGATTGCGTACCTCCACACAGGTGATAAGTTATGTAGAGCATTAGGGCATCTAGTGGATTTAGACGGTGAGTCGAAGGATGAGATGTATGCATTAGGTTAGTTAAGATGGATAAATACATGTAACTGTTGAAAATTCTAACATTATTGCTTTTTGATGGTTATGCATGGTTTTAATCTTATTTTATGTTTAGTTCATTTCTATCCTTTTAAGCAAATATGTTATTTGGCATTGTAAGTGAGCACATGTTAATTTGTTCAAATGTGTTTGCGAAAGACATTCTTTCAGTTTCAGTAAAAGCCTTCCAAATGTATATTTATGTGATCACCTAGCATCTTCTTGAGGATTAGCAAGCATAGACTCTCAATGATTTCTGGAAAGCTTACACTTTTCATGTATTCTGGAAAGCACAAACCCGTCATCGTACTCTAGAAAGCATTATCCATTGAGGAAGTTGTTGCCTTTTGTTTCTCAAGCTAGGGCATAACTATACTCACTTGCTCTATGGTTTGCAGTCGAAGATATTTGCCGCCGGTATCCTAGGATTACTGAAGTAAATTTTTGCGGAATTACTGGCACTCATGCCCTTGTGATGAAAGCAGTTTCTCTTTTAAGGTGCACTAGCTTATACTCACAGTTAAATATGCTTCCTGTCCTGACTTAAGTTTTTTCCTATTTGCATTATGCTAGCTTATGATTGTCGTTTCTTGTGAATTCATCTTGTCAGCAATCTTGAGGTTCTATCTCTTGGAGGAGGTGTACTTGGAGACACATTTTTCTTGGTGATATCTGATTGTCAAATGTTGAGAAGTCTGACTATCAATGATTGCACCCTTGGAACTAATCTCCAAGAGATTAGTGTCAATCATGATCGGCTGCAGCACCTTCAAATTACAAAATGCCGCACACATCGTATATCAATACGGTTGAAATCACATTGCCTCAGCTTTTAAAGTAAAGTAGTTGCCTAATTGTGGGCTTGCTTCGTCTTAGGCTCTAAAAATAATATGTTTCTTCTCAGGTGCCCACAACTTGAGTTTCTGTCTTTGAAGCGTAGTAACATGGTTCATGCTGTGCTTATTTGTCCAATTCTGCTAGAGCTTGATATTGGTGCTTGCCATAAACTACCTGATGCTGCAATCCGCTCTGCAGTGACAGCATGCCCTCAGTTGGAGTCTTTGGACATGTCAAATTGTTCAAGTCTTACTGATGAAACCCTTCGTGAAATAGCACATGATTGTGAACATCTTCGTATCCTCAATGCATCATATTGCCCTAATATTTCACTTGAGGTCAGTTCTTATATTGCTGCAAAAATGAACATTATATACTCACATATCATCTTGACCTTCTTCTGTATGTTTCATTTTATACCTATATTTCCTTCGTAGTCTGTGAGGCTACCAATGCTAACTGATCTCAAGCTCGAGAGTTGTGAGGGCATAACTTCAGCTTCAATGGCTTCCATAGCTCAAAGTTACATGCTAGAGGTCTGTGCTGTACTTCTAGTAATTGCATCTGAAGTTTTTATTATATCTTTGGCTGTTAATATCTAAGTAGTTTCTTGACTCAATCTTTTGATTATTTTCAGGCACTTCAGCTTGATAATTGTAGCCTATTGACATCAGTTTCATTGGATCTTGCTAACCTGAAAAGCATAAGCTTACTTCACTGTCGCAAGTATGACTGATTGCCATATTCAGCACTGTCGAGTTTTTCAACTCAAGTTTTTTTAATATAGATGATGACCACACTTTATTCTTGGATTTGCAGATTTGTTGACCTAAGCTTGCGCTGCCTTATGCTGTCTTCTGTAACTGTATGTAGATCTGCTGCTCTTCATCGTATCAGTGTCACTTCAAATGCATTAAAAGTATGTCCACTTTTAAATTGAGTTTTATTTCCTCCTGAATTTCATCCCTTGAAGTTAAATATTTGCTAATCTTCATTTTATTCAGAAACTAATATTGCAGAAACAAGAAAGTTTGACTTTATTGTCACTGCAATGCCCATATCTACTAGAAGTTGATCTCTCAGACTGTGAATCCTTAGAAAACTCCATATGTGAGGTTTTCAATGATGGCGGTGGATGCCCAATGCTAAAATCCTTAATTCTGGACAACTGTGAGGTTTGTGAAGCATAATCGATAATAGTGTTTTGATTGGATGTTTGCTGCAAAGCTTTGTTTACTGTCAGATCAGAAAACCGTTGTAATAGTTGATTAAGAGCATCTAAAACCCGTATCCTCAGACTCCCGAGTTCCTCGACTGTAACAAAAATAAAGTTGGGGTCTGATTTTTACAGCTTGAAATTTCTTATACAGTTATTTATTTGTTGGAAGAAGAAACTTTGGGCTCTTCGTTTTGGATGCTTAAGAAATTTCAACTGACAATATCTGATTTGTACACTTTCAATTTTCTAATTCCTTTAATTTAATTTTTGGAAAAAGAAACTTTGGGCTCTTGTTGTGGATGTTCTAGCTACATATAGATTCTATGCTCACTGAAAACAAATTCATATCTTTGAGTTGTCCTGTCATCTTGAATTGCATCTGTTGTAATACAAAATGAGGATTGAACCTATACTCTATACTTCTATAGTCACTTTTGCTAGTTAGTATTCTAAACGAACAACTATAGATATTCCGTCATTTCTATTTGACTTCAGTAGTTTGATATGTTCACCCTTGAGGGGAATAAATAACGATTGAGGTTTTCTACTTCACTTTATTCGACTTTGATAGTTTGATGTGTTCAACTTCAGTTGCTAGCAAATTTGTTGCGACTGAAGTTTAAAAATTACATTCAACCTATACTCTTGCACGATTTCAAGGTTCTGTAAGTTACTAATATATACAAAATGATATTATTTCGTTGCTTTTCAATACATTAATTGTTTATTCAGAGCTACAATCTTCGATTAGCAATGCTGAGTAAAGGCTGAAATCTCCGTTCCCTAAATCTTGCTATTTGACTTTGTACAGAGCTTGACTTCTGTCGGACTTTGCAGTACATCTCTGGTCTCTCTGTCACTAGCAGGATGCCGAGCTGTTGCTTCTCTAGATCTCAAATGCCCAAATCTTGAGCAAATTCGCTTGGATGGTTGTGATCATCTTGAAAAAGCTTCATTTTGCCCCGTAAGTTGCCTCTTCTTTATTTTGCCAAGTGTGTTGATATGTATTTCTACTTGGTAGTTTTTTAATCTCATTTGTCCTACAAAACGTGGTTATAAATATTGAGATATCTACGTGTATTTTTTTTTGTTTCGGTTTTTATTCTTGTAGCTTAGGTGACTACGATTGTCATCTGTATCATTTTCCATTATCTATTTGACTATTTTGCTTATACTTTAGACCAAATAAGTGCATGTAGTTAATTTAGAGCATGTATAGAATGGAATGGTAAGGTGATAGGAAAATAGAAGTGCTTTAGGGAAGTTATTCTGAACCTCATTTCTATATAGAGTGCTCAATGGTTTTCTTATTGATTATTGATCTCTGCATCATATCTCTTTTATATTATTGTTAATATATCTTGCACACTGATGCCAATGGTGGGGATTTATCTGAATTGCAGGTGGGTCTTCAGTCGCTCAATCTTGGGATTTGTCCCAAGTTAAATACTTTAATAATTGAAGCCCCATCCATGTTATTGCTCGAATTGAAAGGCTGTGGAGTATTATCTAAAGCCTCCATTTATTGTCCTTTGTTGGCATCCCTAGATGCCTCTTTTTGCAGGTAATTTGATGTCCAACTACCCTTTTTATGTCTCGAGGAAAATTTACTTGGTAATTGTCTTTAAGTATTGAAAAAGAAACTGAAAAAAGATAATTTTATCTTGGTACCCTTGAGGTATTGTCTTTTCCTCTATGTATCCACATTTATTCAAAATTCTTCTCGGTGCCCAAGCTTTGTAAAACATTCCTCTTCATACCCAATCTTTATTTTTATAAAGTAAAAAAAGAAAAAGTTTTAAAAAAAAATTGTAAACAAAAATTTCCTTTATTGACTTTATAAAAAATTTAGTTAGATTCCTTTCAAAATTTTAAATATTCTTCATTTCCTCAAGTAGACCAAAATTAAAATCTTAGAAAATGTAAATAAAGCTGTATTTAATCTGATTTTGCCAACCTTTATACTTATGATATTTGTTAATGATAATTATTTAGACATGTCTTTCTATTGTTAAATAATATTTATTCATTTATTAATAAAAAAATTAATTTTATTTTAAAAAAAAAATTCTGTTTGAACACACGAGTAAGAAAATCTGGACTTAATTTTATCCAACAAGCTTAATTAATTTATTTGATACTTCCCTTTAATTGTTGTTTGTCATCTCTAATGAGACTTCATAATTGACTTTCATACCAGTGCATATAAATGAACTAGTCAATCAAATAATTTAACTTATTTTGTTTATAAGTATATAAAAGAAAATTCTTTTATTTTATTTTATATTTTTACTTTATAAAAAATAATTTAAATTAACTCTTTGTTTACTTCATAAAAATTAAAAATGAACGGTTAATTGTGTAATCTGAATATATAATATATGAAATATAATTTTTTTTGTCTAAATAAAAGAATTTAAACTTATTTCTTTGTTTACTTTATAAAAATTAAAAAATGGATACATAGAGGAATGTTTGAAAGTTACCAAGAGGAATTTTGAAAACATGTGGATACCATGCGGAAAAGGCAATACCGCAATACCTCGAGGGTACCAAGAGGAAATTCTCTTGAAAAAATTACCACCTGATTTGGGTAATGCTACATGGCAACCTTTGACGTCCCTGATTCATCAACTTAAACTAAGTAGCCATTGGTTGTACTGCAAAGTAGATACAATATACTTTTTTTTACAGTCGTTCAATTCAAATAATGACAATAAACCAGATTCTTTGCTACAAATTGTGATGCAATTCCATTTTGAATGGATCTTTCATTAATATTATAACATTTAAATGTGCAGCCAACTAAAGGACGACTGCCTCTCAGCTTCAACAGTTTCATGTCCACTGATTGAATCATTGATATTGATGTCTTGTCCATCGATTGGTTCTGATGGACTCATGTCCTTGAAGCGGTTAAGGAATCTTATCTATCTTGACTTGTCATACACATTCCTGGTGGATTTGCAGCCAGTTTTTGAATCATGCCTGCATCTAAAGGTACCTTTGGTCCAGCATTGTTAATCTATTTCTATCTCTTAGTAAGTTCTGAGCATCCACATGTAGGCTTGTTTTTGGTATTCACATTTTCTAACTCCTATTTATACGCCATTCTTTATAATGTTAGTATGCGGTATTGGGCTTTAAGATTATGCAGTATAGCGTATAAAATGTAGTCTAAGTAATAATACATGTAATATTTATACTTGGTACTCCTTATATGCAAGGTTATTTTTGTATAGCATCCAAGCACCACTTATCTGAAATGTAGTATAGGTCATAACACTTGTTTTGTAAAGCAAGTGTTATTGAAACAATTCTGTTCAACCTTTCTTCCGTGTATTAATAATCCAGAGAGTATATATAGGTGACAAGGCAACTGCCAAAAAATATGACAACTGAATTCACAGAATGCAAATACAGAAAGAACTATATACATATATCTTAAACGTTATGCATCCAAATAAGTCCTAATATTGGAAAACCAAGGTCCGGGCGGGCTATAGCTTGATGATTTATTTATACAGCATCCAAATAAGCCCTAGTATTGTAACACCCTGTAAAGAACCGGACTATAGCCTGATGATTTATTGGTGTATGAGTTGATATTGAGTGGTTTGTGTTTAAGTCTAAAAAGTTACTTCACTACTTGACAGGTTATAAGACTTGGATGATGTACTTTCCAAATATGGTTTTGTTTTAATTAATGTCATATTGAGTGGTTTGTGTTTCTAAGACAACTTTTATTTTTTCATTTCTGACTCTTCTCCTATATAGTATTGCATTGAAAACAAGATGTTGTGGACAAGCGGAAAAGGCTACGACTTTCAATTTTCTTAGTAGCTGTGAAATTCTCTAAAATGATAAGTGATAATGAAACGGTGGGAGTATGTATTGTTGATGTAGCTCTTCTATTTACTTGTTCCGTTTCATATTTTTGTAGGTATTGAAGCTACAAGCATGCAAATATCTCAGTGATACCTCATTAGAGGCTCTCTACAAGGATGGCGCTCTTCCTGCACTACGTGAGTTGGATTTGTCATATGGTGCTGTTTGCCAATCTGCAATAGAGAAACTGCTTGCCTGCTGTACTCATCTGACACATGTGAACCTTAATGGCTGCATTAATATGCACGACCTGGACTGGGGCTCTAATAGCAGTCATTTTAAGGGGCTTTTACCCTCTAATGAGTACATAATCCCGCCGATTGAGCTGCCTCACCGTTCGCTGCAGAATTTGAATTGTGTTGGCTGTCCAAATATCAAGAAGGTTCATATCCCAGCTAGTGCACGCTGTGAAATATTGTCGTCTTTGAACCTCTCCCTCTCGATCAATCTAAAAGAAGTTTATCTAGCATGCTCCAATTTGGGCTTTCTTAACGTGAGGTATACAACTTCCTCTTTCTAGTATTTGCTTGCTTTTATTTTTCACTGCTTGATTAATCATCTATGTGTTTTTCCCTAATGATTTCTTTAGCAACTGCAACTCACTGGAAGTGTTGAAGCTCGAGTGTCCTAAACTCACAAGCCTCTTTCTTCAGGTAATCAGCACCATGTACTCATTTCTAATTTATGTTTGGGTGTGTGTGTTTGAACTCGAGATGAATTGCAATCTGATATTTTCCACCATCCTATATGTCGCCTTTGTAGTCATGTAACATCGATAAGGAAGCAGTATTATCAGCAATATCAAGTTGCCATATGCTCGAGACTCTTGATGTCCGCTTCTGCCCAAATGTAAGCTTTTTTTTCGTTCCAATTATGTATCTGTAATCTTTTAAGTGCACAGAGAAAGGAAATCCAATTATATTTTCTGAATTGGTTTATTTTCGTGTGATAGATTTGCTCGGCAAGCCTGGCCAGATTCCGCCTAGCCTGCCTTAGTCTGAAGCGTGTATTTAGCAGCAGCCAGTCAACCAACTGAGTGATTTTTGGACCTGTTTCCTCAGCTTACCATATGTGTGGCTTTTGCACTCGGAATTGTTTTTCTCCCTTGTTTTCTGGGTAGTTGCTGTTGACCTATATTATTATAGTTCCTGTAGCTTGTGGTTGCTTATAATGGTTATGTGCTGTGTAATTAGACAATTGTGCCCATTTTTCTGTTACTATATTTTGATTGCCCATGATTTCCCTGTGGAGCTGCATAATAGTGGTTGTGTCCTAGTGCATATATGCAGTTATTACACGAGTTGTTGGGTCATCTGAATGTTGTAATAGTTGAATGGAATATATTATAAAACCAATATGCAGAACATGTGCTGCTATTTATCAGTCTTCTGTAGACACAACACCGTCTGCGTACCCAAAACCCTTATCCTCATTATCGCAGACCCAAAACCCTTATCCTCATTATCAATTTTTACACCTTTCATTCAAATTTAGAACAAAGTTATAAGACTGTTCTCCAACAAGAATTATCACCTTATATCAGAAAAGAAACACAAGGAGAGGAGAGCTTATATGTCAAATGTAGTTAAAACTTTTTCTTATTTATGAGCTCCACTTTGGCAAGAATGGTTTTCCTCCACAGCTCTACATTAAGGTGATGAGGGTTCGTAATTAGCCCGGTCCAACTTTGGGGATGTCGTAGTGCTCACTCAGGTTGGCTAGGTACTGGTTGAATTCCTGGACTCGATCACGGTGTGACTTGGCTGCGCTCTTGGCCATTCTTTGCCTTTCAAGTTGCTGCCACCTTTCCAGATACCTCCTCTCTGCTGCCGTCAATCTCTCTTCCTTCACGGCAAGGTCTGGATCTGTTCACCATTTCTTCGTCTTCAACTTGAGCTCACAACTTGTAAAAGTAATAAAACTACTACTCACATTCATATTTTTGACATAAATAATTCACTCTCTATAGTGATCATATCTTATAGACTTACATACATCATCCTTGCAAGTTCAGTAGTCACATTATAATAAATAAAACGAACTGCGAAAACTCAATTGATTGGATTTGCAGGTCTTGCCTATAAAGGTGTGTAAGTTAGATTTAGACTCTCGAAAGGGAAGACAAACCTGTAGACAAGTTTTTTCCAGGGAAGAATATCTGATGATGCTTCTTTTTCTTCGTGACACCAGACTTCACATCAAGGGCGCTCACGCCCTTTAGCCTAAGCTTCCCGGCTACTACATTATCGTATTCTGACATCCTGCAGGTTTCAACATTATTTAAAGATCTGTTTGGATGCCTAATTAACTCAAAGTAGAACTTCCAAGCTGAAAACAAGTAATTTGTTCACATCACTAGAAGAACTATATGCACAGCTCAAATCCACATCCTTGTTTATTAGTAACCAAAACTAGACAATCCTAATCGGTAACCATTCACAGTTCAAGGCGTATACATAAAACAAAAAAGTTCTCCCAACCAAACGGATCTTTGCAAATTGACTAAAACCATCAGCAATCTTCAAATTTGAGCATAGCTTACTCTTGATTACTACAAATAACCGCCAAACTTGACGATCTCACAAAAACCACATTTGAAGGACACATTTTCTTGTAGGGGAGCGATTATACTGTCATAACGACTCAATAATCTTGAAAAAAAAATCCAATTTTCAGATCTATCGTCTACGTAACAAACTATCTGGTTAAAAATTAAACATATACTATACTAGAGTGGAAATGATTAAAGCTAATAAATGAGAATATCAATCGAGATGTGTACCTCGGCAGATTGATAATGTTTCTCCAAATCCGAAGAGTCGAGAGAGAATGGAGAGGATCACAGGAGGAATTGTTGAAATATGTTATTTTTGCTGTATCTGGTACCTTCTTATAACTTCCATTGAAGGCTTCCAGAATCATCTCCCCTCTTCCGCACTAACGTCCAAGGGGTTATAAAAATGGGCCGAAGAAAAAGCTAATTAAGGTCTACAAGTCAATAAAAATACTTTTATACAATTTTAAAGTACTCATAAATAGGTGACTCGTAAATATATATTGTAATCTAGGAAAAAATAATAAATTTAGTTATTAATACGATATAATTGTTTAGAATTTTTGCAGATAAAACTAACCTAAACAAAACCCATCGACAAGTATTTACTTTTAAAGAATATCGGGTGTAGTACCGACAAATATGTTGGGATAACTTCAATTAGAAAAAACATATATAATGTATATACTTACATATAAAAGGGTGGGTGATTTCTAAGAAGGATGATTTTAAAGACATGGCGGTGGATTTCACAATTGTACGACAATTTCGGGAATCGGGATCGTCACAGTCCCGAAAACCGTGAATGTTATGAACTTGATTTTGAAAAGTAGCCATTGTGTAACGGTAATAAATATGACCGTTATAATATGACTGTTGAAATTCGAGCGTAATGGATGTTCGATGGGTTATATATTGAGAGTGAAAGAGGAAATTAATCAACCTTGACCCAAACTCTCAAAAAAATCGGAAGCGGAAATGGCAACACACGACGATTAAGAGATGTTGATTCCGTTCGATGATTCAAATTTTAGTCATCTCGACGAATTTCTTCCACTCGTTACTTACTGCTCACGAAAACATCCGACCTATACTATATTTGAGCTTGAGGACGTGCAAAACAAAGTTGATAAATGGACGTTGCATGTTAAATGTGGAGTGCACAACCATACACTTCCCGAGAAGTTGAAGGGACATACATATGTTGGCCGATTGACGCCGACACAGTTTCAGAAGGTCGGACGTGAACTCGGGTCGGGTTTGAAACCGCATAATATCTTGAAGTCACTACGGTTGGACGATCCCCACAATGTCACCTCCATAAGACAAGTATATTATGTTTGATTAATGATCAAGATGCTTCAAGCTGAATGACGAAGCCCACTCCAACAAACACTCCATAATTTACAACAATGTCGTTACTATGTCAATGTGAGGAGATGTACGCAATCTGAGGAAATTTCAGATATTTTTATCATGCATCCATATTTTAGGCATCTCCTAACTTATTTCCTTATGTCATTGTAATGGACATGACATACAAGACGAACGAGTAAGTTTTAACATCCATTTTATTTACGAGTCTTTTCATATTACATGAACATTTGATTTCAATTCAATTGAATATTAGAGTCTTGATTTTGCCTCAAAATCTATAGGTACAAGATGTCGTTAGAGATTATCGGAAGGCTCGGAATCACTAGAACGGGATTGACGTTCACAATATCATTTGTCTTCATGGAAAGAAAAACTTGAATCACTACGAGTGGGCATTAGGGAGACTCCGACATGTGTGCGGAAATGTTATATCGAGGGTCATTGTGACGGATAGAGGGCTTGGGCTTATAAGTGCACTAGATGTCATCTTTCCGGATGTGAAGAACATGATTTGCACATGTCATGCCAAGTGCAACATTAACTATAGAGTTTGGGCAGTGACACGATCTCAAGAAGCACGAACGACATTTATATCACAATACAATGTCTTGTTTGAATCCAGATCCTCTGCGAGTTACGAGAGGCGTTTGGCTAAGATGAAAGTTACTTGGCAAAGTTATCCGAGGTTAATGGAGTATTTGGAGACCACATGGCTAATTCCATACAAGGAGAAATTGTTCGCGCATGATGCGACTTGTATCTTCATTTTGGCACAATAACACAAACGCGTAAGAAGTCAATCCTATACTAGACAAAAATATTGATTGTAATTGAAATGGTCTAACAAATAAACCTTATGTCATTACTACATCATTATTATGTTGTTAAGTACAAAGAAAATTTTACCAAAGCAAAACAAATGTTGGTGGATACTTTGTTAAAATATGTTTAGGGCTTTAAAAGGCACCGTTAAAAACGAATTTTGTAGCAAAAAACCATGAAAAAGAACGCGCTCAGCTTCCTCCTTCACGCGCCCCTCTTTTCTTCAATTTTTTCCCTAACCCTAGTTGGCGTCGCCTCTTTAATCCAGGCGGTGTCACCGCCGGATCTTAGAAAACCCAACCCAATAAAATCTACTCTTCGATTGCTCCATCATGAGTCTTTCTCTGGATCCAAATTGGTTTTCCTGAAGATTTACGATGAATACCTTCTTTCAATACTCACTCATGGCTTCTTTGGCTCCAGAGTTCCCCTCGAATAGATATCTCTCGACCCTAAAATGGTCGACGTTAGAAACAAAGGTTTCTCCCTATGGATCTGGAAGGAAACAACGATCGAAGTTTATGGATACTGGATCTGGAAGGAAATAACGAGTGAAGCAGCCGTGTTTTCTCCTCACAAAAACCACAATCAAATGAGATAAAAAAGCAAAGCAAGCAGAAGACTATACCACTCCCTTTGGCGGACGGGAGTTGGCACGGGTGTCGCGAAACCTCTCCGAAGGCTGGGAGGTGAACAAGATCCAAGTTCTGACTTGGATGTTGAAATAACCATTTGGTTTCGTCCGGGTTTGGTCCTGGAACTCAAATCAAGATTGAAGACAAAAAATAGCTTCAAAATCATAACCATTATAAGGTGCTATCTACTCTATCCCTTTGTTTACTGGTGCCCTATGAACGGGTTTCTTAGAACTCTATTTTTGAAAATAAAGGTTGATTATGAAAACGTAATCACCAAAAGCATGGCTATAGGCAATTTCATCTCCATCTCTTGGCTGATGATTGAACCGCTGTGCTATGATCCTAAACTGTTTCTTTTTTTTGCCTAAATTAGGATCTCTGATGTAAGAGCCTTAGTTTTGGGAGCGAGTTTTGGTCTTAGCCGCCCCCGCGGGTCTGTGAGGCCGCCCCTGCGGCTTCCCTGTTGTTCCGCCCCTGCGGCCAGGAAACCCGCCCCTGTGGTTTCCTGCGGCTGCAGCCGGCTTTGTTGACCGTTGGACCATGCTTTACTCTCTTTCCTTCTTAACCTTTTCTTACCTTAGGATGAAGGATTTCTTCATTCTTCATCTTCCCTATCCAGCTTCCCACGATCTTTTGCTTCTTCTTCTCCTTCCCTTGAGTTTGATCTTGTGTGTGAGTTTCTCTTGAAGTTTACAAGAGAGTTTGAGATGGCTTTGATGCTATGGATGCAGGTGGTTGTTGTTACTGAGCTTGAGGCCAGCTAGTGTGTGTGTGACCGTTCCCTGCAGCCTTAGACCACAAGTGTGGTAAGGATCTTCTTCCTCTCTCTTTCTCCTTTCTTGTTCTTCTTCTTCCTTAGCTTAGGATTAGATGATTGAATGTAGGATTGTTGTTGAAATGTGTATGTTTATGCTTGTGTATGAATCTGGAAGAGAGTGGACGTGATTGATTACGTGAAGAGCTAAAGAGAAGCCGCGAGGTTTCCTTATGCGTTGTCACCGCCCCCGCGGCTGAGAGTCACCGCCCCCGCGGTTACTGTGTCACAGCGCCTGCGTCGTGCCTGCGCTTGCCAGCGTTCCTTGTCACCGCCCCTGCGGATTTTACCTGCCGCGCCTGCGGGTGAGCTCCTCCGCCCCTGCGTCCTTAGTTCACGCAGGTGCGTCTTGTCCCGGGACTACCTATAGTTAGGTAGTTCCTTTCCTTTCTAGTATGAGGAACTTAGTACCATGGTAGGATTCGGATGTTTACGAGTTGGATATGATCCCTTATGGATCCCTTGGGTCTAGGTGTGACCCTTTGTGTGATAGGAGTTTGATATTTATATGCCTTGTATAGGCCGTGTTATCCTCCAGTTTGGAGTGGACTGAGTTGAGGTTGATCCAGTGAGACGACTACGAGGTTGAGGTAAGTCCGTGGGACTTACTTAGTTGCCATTCCTTTATAGGATGTTGTGCATGAGTGGTGTGTGTTATATGTTTATAGCATGTGTTATGATGGTCACCGACCTATGATGTATCGATTGCCCATTGTAGGGCTGTGACAACTTTTCCATTCATCCCGCTGGGAGTTGAGGGTTCTCTGTGGTCAGGCCAGACCTGGTAAACGGTTCGGGCACTCTCCATTCCCTTAGGGTACACGGGAAGGTGTTCCAGGCACCATTCCAGCTGGTTATAGTATCCAGAGGCGAGGGTTATATTCCTCGTGTCACTTATGTTTATATGGATATTTATATATGAGTTGATTGCTGGACTTTATAAAGATAATGAACAGGGTAAATGTGTGAAAGCATGATGATGTGTTAAGATTTCTGATGTGTGTTTGTGCTCTAGCATATTCCTGTATTTGTGTATGGTTAGCTAACGGTTTTATACCGTGTTGTAGACACTTTGCAGGATAGGAGAGCTGCAGAGTGATTCAGAGTGGGTGATCCGCTGAGGGCTCCGTACACTGGGGCGGTATCGGGGATATGGGATATTTTGTTGTACAGTTTAGTTAGTTTGTACTCAGCGGTACATTGTATTACCTTTTTGGATATATATATATATATATATATATATATATATATATATATATATAGTTTCATGTTTTGTTTTAATCTATTGGTGCCTTGTTGTAAGATGTGTGAAATTGTTGTCAGGCTAGGGTCATGATCCATTGTGAGATCCTAGCCCAGTAGCACTCCGAGTCCTACGGATTTGGGGTGTTACAAAGTTGGTATCAGAGCCCAGGTTGACAACAATGGCACTAGTCATCTGCAATAAAGGTCGAATAGATAACTAAACAGAACCCGAAAAGGGGTCTGACTTTCCAAAAGGTTTTGGTTTTGAAATGAGTACAAATGTTTTGGGATACCGTGTACGGGAGCCATCACCCCTCTGAAGACCTCGACAATATAGATATATATAGATATTCTGTTGTGATTGATCTGTGATATATCTATACATATGGCATATATATAGCCTTCTAAGATAGGTTTACGTCTTCTGCAGATGGTTCAGACTAGAGCCTTACCTGCAGCAAGACGAGGTAGAGGTAGACCCCCTCTAGGTAGAGGACGGGGTAGGACTCCTGCGGTTGGTTTACAGGCAGTAGGAGAGGTCCATGAGGAGGTTGCTGAGAGTGCCGTTCTTGAGGCTGGGAACGGTGCAGCTGAGGGACAGGGGCCACAGAGAGCCCAGTCTGGGGAGTCTGACTGTGTCTCCATGGAGGGACCATCCTTCCGCGAGTACATACGACGTGTTGAGGAGGCTGCCAGGGCAGGTAGGCCTGCTCCTTATCTGCTAGCACAGGAGGGATCATCTGAGAGATCCCATGTAGTTACACAGGTGCCAGCTGCACCGGCACCTGCCGTTGAGATTGCTCGGGCTACAAAGGAGCATAGAGGGCCTCGACCAGACACTTGGTTAAAGGCTTTTCATCAGATGAGAGTACCCCCTTTCACTAGGAAAGTGGGGCTAGAGGTGGAGCTTTGGATAGGACATGTAGACTCAGCTCTGAAGTCTATTAGATGTCCAGCTGACAGGCAGATTGAGCTGGTGCAAACCTTGTTCAGAGATTTGGCACAACATTGGTGGAGATCTGTACGAGTACAGGTTACTAGTTATGAGCAGATGAGGACTCTAATCAGAGAGCGTTTCTGCCCTGCCTCGTTGAGGAGGGAGAAACTGCGAGACTTTGTTGAGGCTGGGTTCGAGGATGTACCGGTCTCAGAGGCTATTAGGAGATTTCAGGAGGAGCTGACATTGCTGGGTCCAGCTGCACATGCTGCAGATCAACACGTGTATTTGTTTTCCCGACGTCTGAGGGATACCACCCGTACCTATATGACGGGTTTTCACTGTGAGACCTTGGTCAATTATCAGGACCGGGCTTCTGACTACGAGAGGGAGAGAGCTAGCCATAGGAGAGCTTCTCAGACCGGAGGGTCTGAGAAGAGACAGAGGACTGGTCAGTCCAGTGGTACTGGTAGAGCTGCTGGTTCCGGGCGAGGCCAGAGTCGCTAGAGTCGTCCTCCATCTGCACCGGGTGCAGATAAGGGAGTGCAGTGCTTCAACTGCAGTGAGTATGGGCATATGAGGTCAGAGTGTACTAGGCAGCCGGTGACCTGTTTCACTTGTGGCCGACCTGGTCATAGAGCTACCTTCTGTAGACGAGGGAGAGCTTCATCACAGCAGGATTCTTCTCCTGCTAGTGCAGCATGAGGTGGACAGAGACCACCTCAGCAGCAGCAGCAGAGTCAGGGACAACAAAGGGTCCCAGATCGCCCTACGACTCAGGGATCTGCTCCTGGGCCGAGTAGAGGCAGAGGCCGTGGTGGGGGCACCACTGATACCAGAGGCCCACAGGGTCATGTTTTTGAGTTGAGGAGTGCAGAGGAGCCAGCTGCACCTACTGCTACAGGTATCATTCTGATTCATGGTTTACCTGTTAGAGTTTTTTTTGATATTGGTGCTACGCATTCTATTATTTCTGATGTCTGTGTAGAGCGTCTAGGTTTAGATACAGTTGAGGGGATGCCCTTTATTATAGGGTTACCCGATGGTGGTAGGGTCAGAGGTACCCGTGAGATTCACGGTTGTCCCATTTCTGTAGGGACTCGTGTGTTACTAGCTGACTTCTTTGTCATGCCGTTAGAGCATGAGGAAGTTATACTAGGTATGGATTGGATGGATAGACATTCTGCAGTCTTAGATGTAGGTAGGAGGACTGTTACCCTCTCTACCAAGTTAGGCCAGATAGAGGTTTTCCGAGGTTGGGACCTTGGAAAGGTAGGCACAGTTATCAGCGCTATACGGGCAGCTAGACTTATTGCACAGGGTTGCGAGGCCTTCTGGTGTTATGCCATGAAGGAGGGGGAGAGTCCAGCGTTAGAGGATATCCCAGTGGTCTGTGAGTTTATTGATGTTTTTACTGAGCCGTCCAGTTTGCCGCCCCAGAGGAGTGTGGATTTCAGTATCGAGTTAGAGCCTGGTACGAGACCCATCTCGAAGGCCTCATACCGGATGACGCCTGTCGAGATGTTAGAGCTGAAGAAGCAACTCGAGGAGTTGGCTGAGAAGGGCTTCATTCGCCCTAGCGTGTCCCCATGGGGAGCACCTGTCCTCTTCGTACAGAAGAAGGACGGATCGTTGAGATTGTGTATTGATTACAGAGAGCTGAACAAGGTGACCATCAAGAACAAGTATCCACTGCCGTGCATTGATGATTTGTTAGATCAACTACAGGGAGCGACCGTATTCTCCAAGATTGACCTGCATTCCGGGTATCACCAGCTGAGGGTGAGGGAGCAGGATGTGCACAAGACAGCATTCCGGACAAGATATGGTCACAACGAGTTTGTAGTGATGCCATTTGGGCTTACGAATGCCCCAACAATCTTTATGGAGTTGATGAACAGTATCTTCATCGACTTCCTGGATCAGTTTGTGGTGGTTTTCATTGATGACATTCTGGTATATTCTCGCAGTGGAGAGGAGCATGCAGGACATCTGAGGACTGTATTGTAGGTTTTGCGGGATAGAGAACTTTATGCAAAGTTCTCTAAGTGCGAGTTCTGGATGCCAGAGGTAGCATTCCTGGGTCACATAGTATCAGCTGAGGGGATCAAGGTGGATCCAGCGAAGATAGAGGTAGTAGCTGCATGACCTACACCGACGAACGTCAAGGAAGTACGTAACTTCCCTGGCCTAGCCGGTTATTACAGACGCTTTGTGGAGGGATTTTCTGTGATTGCCCGTCCACTGACGAGTTTGTTGAGGAAGACTACTAGATTTGTGTGGTCTGATCAGTGTATGCAGAGTTTTGAAGAGCTGAAGAGACGTCTGACTTCTGCTGCTGTTTTGGCACAGCCAGAGGGTACTGAGGATTTCGTAGTATACAGTGATGCATCCAAGCTAGGCTTGGGATGTGTGTTGATGCAGAGAGCCAGGGTGATTGCATATGCGTCTCGATAGTTGAAGACGTATGAGGAGAACTACCCGACTCATTGTCTGGAGTTGGCAGTAGTAGTTCATGCACTGAAGATCTGGAGACATTACCTGTATGGTGTCACGTGTCAGATCTTCACAGACCATCAGAGTCTGAAGTACATTTTCACGCAGCGGGAATTGAATAACCGCCAGCGTAGGTGGCTTGAGCTGATCAAGGATTTTGATCTGGAGATTCTGTATCATCCGGGGAAGGTGAACGTAGTCGCCGATGCCTTGAGTAGGAAGACGCCTCGAGAGCAGGCGATTGCGAGGTTGACAGTTCAACAGCAGTTACAGAGGGATTTGATCTGGTTAGAGCTGGACATCCAGTTTCCTGATGAGGATGCCCAACTGCGTACATTAGAGGTCCTTCTTGATCTGTTGGATGAGATCCGACAGAAACAGGAGACATGCCCGACTTTACAGAGGATCAGAGATAGGATGTCTCGGGATGAGGCACCACAGTTCCTGCTGGGAGCAGATGGAGTTTTGAGACGCCATGGTCGCGTCTGTGTACCTGCTGATACAGAGCTGAGACAGAGGATATTACAGGAGGTTCATTGTACACCTTACTCGATACATCCAGGTACGAGTAAGATGTATCAGGACTTGAGACGTATATATTGGTGGGGAGGGCTGAAGCCCGATGTGGCCAGATTTGTGGCACAGTGTGCGACCTTCCAGCAGGTCAAGATCGAGCATTTCAGGCTTGGAGGTGAGCTCCATCCACTTCCTGTTCCACAGAGGAAGTGGGAGGACGTCACCATGGACTTTGTGACTGAACTGAGGCTGAGCCGGAGTTTTGATGCCATCTGGGTCATAGTTGACAGATTGACGAAGACGGCACGTTTCATTCCTATTCGAGAGACGTGGCCGGTGAGCAGATTAGCAGAGGAGTACACTTGGCAGATAGTGAGACTCCATGGTGTACCGAAGACGATCGTCTCTGACAGAGATGGACGATTTACCTCGAGGTTCTGGCAGCAGATTCAGACTGCCTTGGGGACGAGTTTGCACTTCACGACTGCGTTTCATCCTCAGACAGATGGTCAGTCAGAGAGGACCATTCAGACGCTGGAGGATATGTTGCGAGCTTGTGTGTTGGATTGGGGACAGGTGTGGACGGATCATCTCCCACTTGTTGAGTTCTCCTACAACAACAGTTGGCATGCATCTATTGGGATGGCCCCATATGAGGCACTGTATGGACAAAGATGTCGTACTCCGTTATGCTGGGATGAGCAGAGCAGTGTCAGTGGTTTAGCACCTGATCAGATTCAGGATGATATGGCTCGAGTAGCATTGATTATAGAGCGTATGTTGACTGCATAGAGCCGTCAGAAGTCTTATGCTGATAGGAGGCGTAGACCTCTAGAGTTCAGAGTTGGAGCCCATGTGTGGCTGAGGGTGTCTCCGACACGAGGTGTTAGGCGTTTTGGCATTAAGGGGAAGTTGAGCCCCCGATATGTCGGACCGTTCGAGATTCTGGATCGGGTTGGGAGTGCCGCTTACAGATTGGCCTTGCCTCCGAGATTAGAGGGTGTTCACCTTGTGTTTCACGTGTCTCAGCTGAGGGAGTATATACCAGATCCGAGACACATTGTGAGTTATGAGGATTTGGTGGTTGAGCCGGACCACACTTTTGTTGAGCATCCGATTGCAGTCTTAGAACGAGGTATGAGACACCTGCGTTCGAAGGACATACCTATGCTTAGGATACAGTGGTCGAGACGAGGACCCGAGGAGGCTACATGGGAGACTAAGATAGTATCCAGAGGAACTATCCAGAGTTCTATGCCGAGTTAGGTGCACCAATAGGATCACCGAGTAGATCTTAGTACTAGCTTGGTGAGTCTTATGTGCTTACATGCTTATATGCTATGATATGTTATTTCATGCTAGCTTGTTGTGATTTTGATCTTATTAGATCTTGTTGTGCTAATATGATTTCTGTTTATAGCTGGAGATGGCTCTTTCCTCCATGCTATTGGGATATGTTACGGTTTGGCTAGAGATGGTTTCCTCTAGGCCTTGGACTGTATATAGTTTGCTGCTAGGGTGGATGGTTTCCTCCATGCTTTTGTTGAGGTTGTAGAGAGAGTTGTAACTCGGCTTGTGAGTCCGAGTGGTTTGAGGATGTTACAAGTTTCGGGACGAAACTTGTTTTTAGTGGGGTGAGGTGTAAGAGCCTTAGTTTTGGGAGCGAGTTTTGGTCTTAGCCGCCCCCGCGGGTCTGTGAGGCCGCCCCTGCGGCTCCCCTGTTGTTCCGCCCCTGCGGCCAGGAAACCCGCCCCTGCGGTTTCCTGCGGCTGCAGCCGGCTTTGTTGACCGTTGGACCATGCTTTACTTTCTTTCCTTCTTAACCTTTTCTTACCTTAGGATGAAGGGTTTCTTCATTCTTCATCTTCCCTATCCAGCTTCCCACGATCTTTTGCTTCTTCTTCTCCTTCCCTTGAGTTTGATCTTGTGGGTGAGTTTCTCTTGAAGTTTACAAGAGAGTTTGAGATGGCTTTGATGTTATGGATGCTGGTGGTTGTTGTTACTGGGCTTGAGGCCAGCTAGTGTGTGTGTGACTGTTCCCTGCTGCCTTAGACCACAAGTGTGGTAAGGATCTTCTTTCTCTCTCTTTCTCCTTTCTTGTTCTTCTTCTTCTTCTTCCTTAGCTTAGGATTAGATGATTGAATGTAGGATTGTTGTTGAAATGTGTATGTTTATGCTTGTGTATGAATCTGGAAGAGAGTGGACATGATTGATCACGTGAAGAGCTAAAGAGAAGCCGCGAGGTTTCATTCTGCGTTGTCGCCACCCCCGCGGCTGAGAGTCACCGCCCCCGCGGTTACTGTGTCACAGCGCCTGCGTCGTGCCTGCGCTTGCCAGCGTTCCTTGTCACCGCCCCTGCGGATTTTACCTGCTGCGCCCGCGGGTGAGCTCCTCCGCCCCTGCGTTCTTAGTTCACGCAGGTGCGTCTTGTCCCGGGACTACCTATAGTTAGGTAGTTCCTTTCCTTTCTAGTATGAGGAACTTAGTACCATGGTAGGATTCGGATGTTGACGAGTATGATATGGAATTGCCGGTTAGGGCTTTGAGGTTTACGAGTTGGATATGATCCCTTATGGATCCCTTGGGTCTAGGTGTGACCCTTTGTGTGATAGGAGTTTGATATTTATATGCCTTGTATAGGCCGTGTTATCCTCCAGTTTGGAGTGGACTGAGTTGAGGTTGATCCAGTGAGACAACTACGAGGTTGAGGTAAGTCCGTGGGACTTACTTAGTTGCCATTCCTTTATAGGATGTTGTGCATGAGTGGTGTGTGTTATATGTTTATAGCATGTGTTATGATGGTCACCGACCTATGATGTATCGATTGCCCATTGTAGGGCTGTGACAACTTTTCCATTCATCCCGCTGGGAGTTGAGGGTTCTCTGTGGTCAGGCCAAACCTGGTAAACGGTTCGGGCACTCTCCATTCCCTTAGGGTACACGGGAAGGTGTTCCAGGCACCATTCCAGCTGGTTATAGTATCCAGAGGCGAGGGTTATATTCCTCGTGTCACTTATGTTTATATGGATATTTATATATGAGTTGATTGCTGGACTTTATAAAGATAATGAACAGGGTAAATGTGTGAAAGCATGATGATGTGTTAAGATTTCTGATGTGTGTTTGTGCTCTAGCATATTCCTGTATTTGTGTATGGTTAGCTAACGGTTTTATACCGTGTTGTAGACACTTTGCAGGATAGGAGAGCTGCAGAGTGATTCAGAGTGGGTGATCCGCTGAGGGCTCCGTACACTGGGGCGGTATCGGGGATATGGGATATTTTGTTGTACAGTTTAGTTTGTTTGTACTCAGCGGTACATTGTATTACCTTTTTGGATATATATATATATATATATATATATATATATATATATATATATATATATATATATATTAGTTTCATGTTTTGTTTTAATCTATTGGTGCCTTGTTGTAAGATCTGTGAAATTGTTGTCAGGCTAGGGTCAGGATCCATTGTGAGATCCTAGCCCAGTAACACTGCGAGTCCTACGGATTTGGGGTGTTACATCTGAAACTTGATTTGGTGTTGGTGTTAGAACTTATAATTTATGGCCATCGGAACTGGTATGCTATTGAGGCTTCTTGCCCCATGCCCTATAACTTGATGAATCGAGAACCCACACATGTCTGTCATGTAAGTGACCTTAAGAGGAATAAGTTTTTTAGGCCTACAATTATCTTTTTGCTAGTGCTTTTAACCGTTGCTAAGGAAAGGATCCATATGGGTATTGATCTAGTCCTTAAGAATGGTACTCTAGAGGACACTTTGATAAGTCCAAAATTTTGACATCTTTAACTTGGATTAGGAGAACTTTGTGTAATCAATACTCTCCATATTTGTGTAATAAAATTAACTTTCGAATGTTTGCTAGCCTAATCACAAGAATCATGCATTGGAGACCATTACTCAAGGGATTCAGATGCATACAAATGATCCAAACTGATAAGGAGGCCTCAAGAATAAATGCAAAGATATGTTCTAAATGTGAAATCGGAAAGCAAGAACAAGTAAAGAATGTTGTTTACGATAATCTGGAGTTTGAATTATCGGGTTTGAACAAAACATATGCTCTTCTGAGGAGTATTCTGAACAAGACTTACCCTCCTCCGAGGTGTATTCTGAACAAATACATGAACTTTATCATTAGCTCTCTTTTTGAAAGACAAATCCAACCTTGAGCATATGATTTATTTCTTCTAAGGCAATGAATTTGTTTCATTTGCAACTTCACGAAGTACATTTGGAGTTCAGAAGTTCTTTTAAATTTCATTTTGGTATGGTGTGTATTTTGCTAACAAACAGCTGCAAGCCCATGTGTGCTTCGGTGGGCTTCCTGAAGTACATTTGGAGCTCAGAACACTTGCCTTCTTCGGCTAACTTTGATGATCGTAGGCTTTTGGTCTCCTATAACAAAATGCATAAAGAAAATTGATTCCAGTAGTGGATTATTGTGTGTTATCCTACACAATATTGTACTCTGATGCTAGTTCTGTAAAATTAATGCTTTGGCTCTGGTCCTTTGAGTACTAATGCTCTCTGTCTGTATGGAAGTTTAATATAATATATTCAGTTCATAACTCTGATTTGTCCTTCAATTGCTTGCTAAGTGCATTGTCGTGTATGATGCACGTAAATATGAGGTGTGTAAGTTTTTTTTAAACAAAGTGTAAAGTGTTTGAAAATAAAGAGCACTACTGGTGGTTGATGTTTACCCATCTCCTACCTTGGTTTATGGTGGATTATACAAAAAATAAAACTGAGAAAGGAACCAAGGCCCTTAGGTGGTCTTATGTATCAATTCTTGTGTTTTTTGCTCGGTCGGTGCTTTGTTCATGGATGAAGCTTCTCACGAGTAAAAAGCAGTATAGAAACTCCTTTAAGAATGAAAGCTTGGAAAATAAAAACGAAAATAGGAACCATGAACAGGATACGTTATACATAATTTTTTTAATGAAGATGACTTTCTGGAATTGTCGGGGTATGGGAAAAAAGAACTTTTGGACAAATCTTAAAATTACAACTCTTAATGATCATATTGATTTGATTATGTTGGCTGAAACTAAAACTACTAATGAATCTAATGAAATGTGTTGGAGGAATGCCGGTTTTGACAACTGTCTGTTTGTGCCTTCAGTTGGGCGTGCTGGAGGTATGTGTCTTCTTTGGAAATTTATAAATTAATAGATGAGAAAATCAAAATTGTGACATCTAGGGAGAGATTTGTAGTGGTTGAACATTGGAATAGCGATACCAATTTTACGTGTAATATTATATTTATTTACGCTCCACCCATCGAAAAATATAGAGAAGAATTTTGGAGAAGCATCATTAACCTTTTAAAAGGACTTAATCACCCGACTGTTATCTTGGGCGACTTTAATGATATTTTAAATCATTTTGATAAAGCTGGTGGGATCTGACAATGTAACAGTAGATTCCAAAGAATTAATCGTGTAATCCAAGAATGCAACATTATGGATCTTAATTTGAGAGGTAATGGATTTACTTGGAGGAAAAGGAAGGAAGGAAGGAGAGTTTAATACTTTTGAAAAACTTGACCGAGCTTTGGCTCATTTTGAAATTATGAATAAGTATAATCAGATTCATGTATGGAACCATCCCTTTACTACATCAGATCATTGTATGATTTCCATTAATCTGAATCATTCTATTCAAAAATTTAGAAATAAACCGTTCAGATTTGAGGCAATGTGGAACGAGAGGAAAGATTTCAAAAATATCATTAAACAAGCGTGGCGTCTCCATGTACCAGGAACGAATATGTTCAAACTATGTAAAAAACTGAATATGACTAAAGTAAAATTAAAACTATGGAGTAAAAATTGCTTTGGTAATATTAATAAACAGGTCAAAATGGTAGACAATGATATTGAGAGATTGCAAAATCTGAATTATAGGCACTACACCATTCTATTAATGAGAAACTAATAAGACTAAGCAGGAAAAGAGAATGCTTAGTCGATTGCCAACAAAAAATATTGGAAACAAAGAGCTAAAGCTACTGTCTTTGAGAAAGGAGATAAGAATACCAAGTATTTTCATCGGAAAGCTACAGGAAGAAGGAATAGGAAGATGGTTAACAATATTTTGTGCAGTAATGGCCTCTGGGCAAACAAGGAAGATATTTGTAAAGAATTTATAAAAGAATATAAGAACCGTTTCAAAGCATCTTTGGGTAACCAAATTGTTTGTGAACAATTCCTGC
The DNA here is from genome assembly GCA_002319775.1 of Fagopyrum tataricum. Classification (NCBI taxonomy): domain Eukaryota; kingdom Viridiplantae; phylum Streptophyta; class Magnoliopsida; order Caryophyllales; family Polygonaceae; genus Fagopyrum; species Fagopyrum tataricum. The sequence continues at coordinate 39,688,476 of CM008280.1, read as the reverse complement.
AAGTAATCACGAACGAGGTCTCAGATGTAGATAATGACTTCTTAACTAAACCGTTCTCAAACTCTGACATTAAGAAAGCAACTTTCGATATTGGAAGTGAAAAATCCCTGGGGCCGGATGGTATGTCGGCGGTTTTTTTTCCAGAAACATTGGGATATTGTGGGTCAAGATGTGTGTAAGGCTGTCAAAAGTTATTACCATTCCGAAAAATTATTAAAACAAGTTAACCATACCTTTATTACCCTAATTCCAAAGAACGAGAACCCAATCTCAACTAATGATTTCAGACCAATAAGCCTATGCTCAACTGTATACAAGATCATAGCAAAAATACTAGCAGCTAGATTAAAAACCGTCTTACCAAAATTAATCCACCCGCTCCAGAGTGCCTTTGTTCAGGATAGAGCGATCCAAGATAATATTTTAATAGCACATGAAATTTTTCATGGGTTTAGAACGAAGAAAGGTAAGGAGGGGTATATGGCAATCAAACTGGATATGGAAAAAGCATACGATAGAGTAGAATGGAATTTTATCAGAAAGGTTCTTGGAAAATTTGGATTTAATAATAAATTTATCAACTGGATTATGGAATGTATATCCACTGTTTCCTACTCTATTCTAATTAATGATAATCCGTCAGAACTTATCCTCCCTGAGAGAGGCTGAGACAAGGAGACCCAATTTATCCTATGCTTTTCAACTTAGGAGCTGAGGTTCTAGCACGTAACATTCAGAAATGTTGTAATCAAAATAAGAAAACCATAGGTTTTCTAATTACTAAACAAGGAAGTTGCATTCCATTTTTAGCTTTTGTTGATGACATAATCGTTTTCTCCAAAGCTTTTGTGGGAGCGGGCTCTAAGATCTTGGAGATTTTAAACGGGTATTGTAGGATCTCAGGGCAAAAAATCAATCTTCGAAAATCAACTTTTCAAACATCGAATAATGTTGATAGTTTGACTAAAAGACATATCAAGTCCTGTTTGGGGATTGATTATTCAAATTGTCTGGAGAAGTATTTGGGATGTCCTATTATTAATGGAAGAGTTAATAGAAGTGTTTTGATGATATCATAACCAAATCTAAACAACAACTAACTAAGTGGAAGGCTTCGTCCTTGTCACAAGAAGGTAGAACCACCCTCATCAAAGCTAACTTGAATGCCAAACCAAACTTTATTATGCAATGTTTCATGCTACCAGCTAGCATCCATAATGAACTTGACCAAATTAATAGGAATTTCTTCTGGAATAAAGGCACAGGTTTCCATCCCCTTATCAGATGAGATAGAATTTGCAGACCAAGAAAATATGGAGGTACGGGTATTAGAATGGCAGAGGTAATGAACAGGGTTCTCCAAATGAAGTTACTTTGGAAAATACTAAACGAACCGAATAATATTTGGGTCAGAATAGTAAATGAAAAATACCTTAAGGGTGCAATATTATGGAAATATAAGCTCAAATAGAACTCCTCATGGCAATGGAAAAAACTCATGAAGCTGAGATTAGACTTCGAATCAAGATTTAGATGGAATGTTGGGATGGTAATACAGTTAATTTTTGGAAAGATCGTTGGAATTTTGATGAACCAATGTAGAAATGTGGAAGCAATTGATGAAGATTTGGTAGTAAAGCACTTTATAAAAGAGAATAAATGGAATAAGGACAAATATGTGAGGAAATTGGCGACAACCTGCCTCGTGAGCTAATTACGTCAATTATTTTTTATCAACTTCCAAAAACGTTTATTCAAGACCGCCTTTATTGGGATCCCGATGTGAGCGGTGATTACTCTACTAAAGCTGCTTTAAATAATATATATGCAAAGAGTGGACTACTGATAAGTGAGAATGAGTGGATTTGGGGGCTGAATACAAAGTCAAAAATTTTCTCAGGAAACTTTCAATAAATGGATTACCAACTTAAGAAAATCTAGAAAAGAAAAGAATCGCAGTTCCTATGAATTGCTGTCTTTGCAATCATCAGTTTGAGTCAGCTGAACACCTTTTCTTTGAATGTTACTTTTTGGAAAACTCTCTAACGTGTAGTAAGGTAAAAGGGGCGATTAGATCTTGTAATGAGTTAAGCAATAAGATCTCTGATAAGATGGCTTGGCTTCGGTCTAATTTGCCCGAGTCAGATTTCAATCATCTTGCCATGGTTTGGTGGAATATTTGGATTGCTCGAAACCAAAAAACGTTTAATAATAAAGAACCTCATAATATTGATAATATAGTAACAAACTAGATTATTGAGTGGAACAAAATTTTCTTGAAAACAAAAATAGACAAAGAGAAGAAAAAGACTAACAGAAGGAAAGTGAAAAACATCAAATGGGAAAAACCAGAAAGAGAATTTACTAAATTAAATTTTGATGGATCTAGGAAAGTAAGTGGCAAAGCTGCTTATGGATTTATTCTTCGAGATCATAATGCTTCAAAGATCTCGCTTGGCTTTGGGCGATGTGGTAACATATCGGCCCTGCATGATGAAGCATGTGCGTTGAGGGAAGGTCTGGTTGATGCGTACAATATGGGAATTAGGAATATCGAGATTGAGGGCGACTGCCTCACTTTAATCAATTCTGTCAATCGAACGTGAAATCCTCCATGGGATCTGGATCTTGTGTTATCTGACATCTCGTCCATTATGTCTGGTTTTGATCAGGTTAGGGTGAGACATGTTTTCAAGGTGGTCAACCAGGTTGCGGATTTGTTGGTTGAGTTTGGTCTCAGGGACCAGTTGGTGTCTAGTTCGTCAATGGCCACAGTTGACGAGCTCATCCTTAAGGATGCTATAAGTTGGAGAGTCTCTAGAAGATGATTAAGCCTAACTGCTTATCTTATAGTTTCAAAAAAAAAAACGAAATTTGTAGTCTAACTTTTTGTTGTAATTACAATACAGGGTCGAAAGTTTTAATTTTTTTTAAAAAACCTTTTTCATGTTCGCTCTGGTTGTTCTCTTTTTCTCCAAATCTTCTACAACAAAAGAAGAACTTATCTAGAAAAAAAAAAATTTAAAATCAAACCAATTTACAATCTGTGTTTTTTGGTATTGTTGATTTTTGGGTGAATACATGAACTCCAACTTTGTTGAATTTGAGTTGTTTTTTATAGATTAAATCTTGAATCATGTTAAATTCACATGAATTTAAATTACTTGACGACAAATTTGATCAACAGACAGTCAAAATGCACTAAATTGAGACTTTATCGTATCGAACTACTGAACACATTTAACCCGCATGCATTGGCTCTCAATGTAATGTTGTTAATTTCATACCGGGAGCTAATATGAAAATTGTTTTCACGTAAAGAGTTGATGTGAAACAATGTTTTCATGCGCACGAGTAAGTGTGAAAACAACGTAAAAATGAATAATCATATTGAGAGCTCACGTGAAAATGAATAATCATATCTGGAGCTCACGGGAAACTTTCTTTCTATTTCGGGTATTAGAAACCAACCTTTAAACTTGGTTATTGAGTATAATCAAAGTATATGTTTCGATTTTCAGAAGAAAAATGTCACATCTAATGACAACATGAAAAGTGAATAATCATATCGGGAGATCACGTAAATAATTATTTCGCAAGTCGATAGCTAACGTGTTTTTGTGAGTTACATGTTGGACACCAACGATGAGTTATAATCGTAATCTACGATAAATTTTAAACTAAAATTTCGTTTTTATCGGACTATAACTTGGGGTGTCAACAGGGTGAGTTCGATTCGGTAAGTGGCATACTCATCCTTGTTCAACATAATGCCCCTATCCCCGTCCCCTTATCCATTTGAGGATTAAAGGTTATACCCATCATATTCCTGTAGGATTTCCCGTCTATTTTTTCCATTTATAGTTACCGTCGGATTTTCCGTTAGTTTTCTTGTTAAATTTTCCACTTATAAATTTATATGAACTAAATATAAGAACTCATCTATATAAATAATATTTAACATAAAATAAAAAAAATATTAACCCAATCTACTTATCGAACTCATATGTATACATTTCTATTTATATACATTTAAAAACTATAAATCACCATTAATTTATTCATTAATCTACTTATCGGAATTCTCATAGTAGTCACTAACGGGACGGAGACGGTACAAAGATTGGGGCGGAGACCTCTATCCTCATAGCCATGCTGAAAATGACGTTTATTCCCGTCTCCGTAACAGTGATTCATATCGGATATCGGGGATTTTCGGTGCCATGAACTCCCTAACTATAACTTTAGGCACGTTATATTTAAATGATTTAATTACAAAATGTCACGTTAAAAGAAAAAGGAGGTACATTATTCTGGCGTAGCTTAGCCGTCAAACTAGGAATACGGATTTCGTCTCCTTTATTCCTCGCCTTCCGATCCATGATCCACCGTTTAGTGGCAGGGATCGTAATATTACAAGAAAACCAAGGTCAATCTCAGATATACATTTTAGTTGAAGCAGACTTTCCACCTTTCAAATCCAAACACACTTATTTTTTAGTAGATTTTCCAACTTTCAAATACAAACACACCGACGCATCCTTCTCTTGCTCTCTGCTTCTTCTCCTTTCTCTCATCACCCACCCAACTTCGGACCTTCCCCAATTTATTCAACAATGGTGAAGCTTCTACATCTTTCAGTTGCCTGTCTTCTCATCCTCACAGCTTCAGCCTCCACTACGAGTAAGCTTCTCTTTATTTCACATGCTCTTTTTAAAGTTTTCGATTCATAGCGCCGATCTGGCTTATGGTTTGGAAATATCATAGTTTCTCTGCTTCGTTTTTTCTCGCCTTTTTCTGTGCTAATTTATTGAGCTTTAAACTATTTGATTTTGGCTGCTGCATTTATCATTCGATCTACTCTCTTCCCTTGCTTTTTTCTGTTGTATTTTAGTCTCTGGTGGTTGGATTGTCGATTTAGCTCCTAGTTCACTAGCTTAACTCGTTGTTCATTTCACTATCGAAGTTGTGATCTAACTGTAAGGTAGATTCTTCGGTACAGGACGATTGTGATATACTGTTGTGGAAAGTGATAGATTTTCAGGAGATGGCTTCAGTGACTGGTTGTTTAGGTTTTATCTGTTGCAACGGAAGTTTGCATTGCTTTGGGAAAATAATCTTTTTAACTATCTCAACTGTACTCGCATCCAGCGTGAGTGACAACTACTGGATTATTTTCGTAGCTACATTATCAAGTGAATGCGGATTTCATGATTATTGTCTTTAAATCAAATGAATTCAACCTGATCCTCTATATTCAACAAAATGTGATGGCTGCTACCAGTTTCCATCAAATATCTCCAGCCGTGATTTGTCACTCAAGGTCTGCCTAGTGCTCCAATCTTGCGATTCATTCCTATAGGGAAAATGAGGGATTTCATCCTCCAAGCTTATAAGAATGATACTATAGTAGCTTAGAAGAATAATACTTCTTTAGTGTAACAAAGTGCGCAGTTCCCGGAGCTTATTAGTTATTATAGGAATAATGAGGGGTTCATCGCCTAAGCTTTTGTTCACATGTCTCCGTGTTTTTTCTTCCAAGATGCTGCACTTCCAGATAAAGCCTACATCATAAAACTTGGCCTTGATTGATATTTAGAAATGTAAAACTACTTCACATGAGAACAAAGAGCCTCTTCGGTCATTTATTTTATGCGTTTTCATTTGGTCCCTCTTCGGTCATTTTCTCTCTTCTTCTGGTGTTTACCGTTAACCACTTCTAAATCTAGAATGCACGACTATGATGATTGTGAGTCTACTTCTCTTTTCCTGATTACTTCTATTTCTATTCTATCCATCTGCTCTATGTATGACATCTGTCTGCTGAACTGTTTGTACTTGAAATATCATCCACCTCAAGCCTGACATAATTCTACCCTGGATGTATATGATTTATAGGCAAAGTAACAAACAATCCAGCTGACCAGCTTGTAGTTACACTGAACAAGAACAGAACTGCACATCACCTCTCGTCTCTATACGACAATCCAGGCCTTGCATGTATTGCACTTCAATACATAAAAGCATACACAGGCAATTGTGATGAAGTGGGAGGGCCAAAAGCCAAGAAGCCTGATGATTCTGAATTTGCTGACACTTTTGCTCCTGCTTGTGGAGTAGATACCTCAACCCTCTCCCAAATAACCGGTCGTCTACTTGGATGTCAGTCCAAATACGTGAGCCCTGATGAAGCTTTCTCTGGATTACTAATGAAGAACAACAAGAGCTTGGAAATACTCTATAGCAAGAATCACACTGAAGTTGGGGCGGGAGTTAGTGGCTCGGATGGTGGTGCCCCCTATTTCTGGTGCATCTTGTTCAGCAACGGAAAAGCTAACAGTAGCTTTGCTCTAGAAGGCGGTGTTGCTAAGGTCTCAAGACCCGGATGCTTTAGCGGTGCCAACGACGATTGCAATAATGGGTATAGTATTCGCTCTCTTCACTTGTTACCTTATGCATTCGCGATTTTGGTTGCTATTTTACTTGCCTTTGGTATATAAAACTGCTAAATCCTTGGTATGTTTGTATTGATGTTGTTGTTGTGAAAGTCATCTTGATCATGCTTGCTCCATTGTAATTTCAGTTTTGTACATCACAATTATTCATTCAATTCCTAATTCGATTTCTCCGCTGTTGTCATAGCTCTAATCATAGTGAAAGATTCAAAATTAGTCTTATTTGATCTGATTGATTACTATTTATCTGAGAAAAAAAATAATTTCCAATAATAGAATCAGGGAACCAAGTAGATGCATTTTGTCCAGCTTGATAAACAAAGATCATTAAATCCAAACATGAAAAAAATCTACAATGTTACCAATCCAATGATCTGCCATAGCAAAACACCATTCACGGCCGAGTTTCAAGACTCCCAGTTCGTAACAGAAGCCTTGCACTTGAGAACAAAAACAAGAACAGAGAGGATGACAATAAGACCACCAGATGAACCACCAACTCTATGTATCCAGTTCACGTCGAACCTTGTGAAGTTCTGGTCAAGATAACACGAGACACCTATCGCCAAGATCACGACAAGGAGAAGCAGAGGCAGAAGAGAACTGAACCCAAGGGCTGGCTCGTCGGGTTCTAACTCCTCGGCTGATCTTCGGTCTATGTAGAGTGGTGAGAGGACTGCTAAGATGGCGAATATGATGGATAATGGCCTCTCATATGAAGAAAACCTTCTGCTTCTTCTGTCAAAACCTGTTGGCTCCATTGAAAATATAGAGAAGCTGATACAAAGTGTGAAAGAGCAATGATGTTGTGTGGTGTTTGATCAAGTCTCTTGGTGGAATGGGCATCAATGCTTGCCACTATTAGGAAATGCTTCTTTAAAGAGTTTTGGTAAGATTGAGTTTTCATTCTAGAAGTGGGCATCTTTGCTTCTTTATTTCCAAGAAGAATCAATTCTCTTTGTTTTGTTAAAGAAAATATAAATAATTGATTCTTTTGTGCAAATATACGTATAAAAAAATTGAAAAACTAGAAAATTTAATAGATATTGTTCTCCCCGTGAAAAGTAAGAAACACTTTTTGCATTGTAGTTCAAAAGTTTACTAATGAAATTATTTGTGTAGGTTGATATAAAAACCATTACTTTGGAGAAAATTTAGAGGGTATTTTCATAGCCGTAATAAAAGAAATTTTAAAATTAGATGAAAGTCATTATATACAAATCAAAAATCAATGAAAGTTGTATAGGTGAAGTGGTGAACGTATCAACCAGCTCAAAATTGTTGGTGGAGCCAACAAGTAACAATACATCTAAGTAGATAATTTGTTAAAAAAATAGATGGAGAATCACGGTGATAAAATTAACAAATGCACAATTTCAACATAAGTGTGACCACGTTGAAAATTTTGAAACTCAACGTATTCCGTCTGCGTCGAGGGTTTTTAACTTCAACACAGGCGACTGCGTTGAAGGTATTAAGTAATAAATGTTACTAATATGAAATGGATATTGCATATTGATTACTATTTGTTACTCATGTGAAATCAGTTTTAAAATTCTCCCAAAATAATATATGTTAATGTTTATATATATTGATAGGAACTTCTAAAATATTTTGTCAAGAAACACGGAAAAAGCTTGTGTGAGCATGCATTTCTTAGTCTTTTAAATGGTGAAAAGTCTTCAATGGAGTTAAAGAAAGATTGTAACCGCAATGGAATAGTGTACTAATGTAATAACATAACATAATAACAATATATCATAACGGTATCATAATATTCCAACCAAAATCTCATACATACTCCAACTAAATACAAACTATCAACCCAAAATAAAAGATAACGTCATAAATGCCACTGTTGTGAGGCCCGGACATGAGAAGGATCAATGGTTGGCCGGTGTCCCACAACTTCATCAACAAGCCATTGTTACTCATCCTCTATCTCTAGACCTGAACAAATCCGGGCCGGCCCGTCCAGCCCGCCCGCCAAAACACACAGGTTTGGGCTAGCATTTTGGCCCGTTCGGACCGGGTCTGGGTGTTGCATTTAGCCCGCGGGCTGGCCCGTATATATTTATACATATATATTTTTTTATACATATATATGTATGTATAAATATATATATTTATATATATATAATATTAAAATTAAACTAAAAGTGAATAAATGTAAACACGGGCCGGCCGGCCCATCAGCCCGCCAGTGTTTACATGTGAGTGGGCACGGGCCTTGGAGGTCCGTTCAAGGCGGGCCGGGCCGGGCATTTCGGGCAAGATTTTAGATTTGGCCCGAGCCCGCATTTGTTTAGGCCTACTATCTCCTCCGCCGTCCGTGTACCATGAGCAATATTCCGGATCCTACCAACAAGGACATGAAGACATTGTTGACAAAATGTCAAAAACAAGTAGTTAGAAAACCGCAATAGTTGGACGTATCTTACCCGGGTGTCAGAAACATGGATAGAACGTGGCCGATCCATGGGAGCTGCTTGTGCAACTGACCCTAGAAAGAGGTACGGGTGACCCCATTCGGAGAACCATGCCATGTAGTCTATCATCTACATCCCATGGGATAGGGCAACTTTGTGCCAACCAATGAGAAGTGTGTGACTCCTCATATCTCATGTACCACCTATCGTGCGACTGATGATACCGAACCTTGTAACTTCTACCCCCAATAGCGGGACGATCCTCCTTGGTCACCGGGAAACGATCGTCGGGGATACTCTGTATATGGCCAAATTGTCTCATCACTCTGTCCGGATATAGGGCTCATCGATGTCACTTATATGAATGGTGACTTTGTATATGGAGATAGCAAACTCTCCGTCAAAGTCCAAGACATAGTCATCGTATGGCATAAATCTGTCGCCCTTTGGCCTCATCTCCTCTAGCTGGAGACGTAGAGATGTCAACCTTTGAAGCGTTAAGATAGGGGTCTTCAGGATCAAAATTCTCGAAGTCCAATGTGCAAATCCCTAATGCTAAATATTCGTGACGACTGGACCGCAAAGAGAGGAAAAGTGTGCATATATCCACGCCTATAGTTTGCAAGAAGATATATTTTTATCGATATTTGATATACATAATCTACTTAAATATTGAAAAGATGTCTTGAAAGTGATACATGTAGGAGTGAGGTGAATCCACCCTATTCCGGGAAGACAAATCAAGATGTTAATACAAAAAGAATAAAATTCCTAACCCCAACATACGAGCCGGTCATCTCATGGTCGTGTACGAGGTTGATCACCCATGGTCGTATCCGGTTGGTAGTCTTGTCGACTACCAACGCTGCTCCCATAATCAACATCAGATATCTGGATGCTAGTGTAACTGCAGGTGTGGATGGGTCAAGGAGGAGATGTGTGGTGGCCCTCCTAATGGCCTCTACCGAGATGAAGTTGCCATGTGCCTCGGCCTACGTCATCTCATATGTGGATCTCAGCTACTCTATGCGCCGATATGTGCTCTATGGCGTCTCACATGACTCTCCGTCTATCCGGAGACACGTCAAAATAGCCACATCATGGATGTTGATCGTTATCTCACACCAAGAGAGATTGAAACTGCTGGTCTTCGGGTGCCACCGCTCGACGTGACAAAGCGCGTGATCAACCTTGACGAAGTCAAACGTCTCCAAATCATTCAATCCAATCTCTATGACGTCCTTCATTTGAAAAAAAAAACGTTTAACATTAAAAATACATTCGTTCACATTCATTGCCGAAATCTAGTAACATACCCCGTCAATCCATATAGGAACAACCCTATGGTCGGCGTACCCCGTCAACAAAACTGGAACCCTAGGGGCACAAGTCCCTCGGCGAACACAGCAATAGGGGATGATGGCCCCGCATCAGCTCCGGTTGCATGTGTAGTATGGGTAGGAGGGGCGGTATGTGTCTGAGTGTGTGATGGAGGGGTAGTGTGAGAAGGAGAGTGTGTTTAAGATGTAGAGGGTGTATATGAAGGAGTGGGGGTACGGGCGGGAGTGGATGTGGAATCGTGAAAAGTCGATATAGAAGTGGGGGCATGAGCAGGAGGTAAGGCAAAGGGAACTAGAACAATGTATGGAGGTGTGCAAATGGTGTCCTCATCATCTGACTCAAATCGAGCCTCCCAATGAGGAAGTGATCCGAGTTGAGAGGGAATAGTAGCGGAATTAGTAGTAGAAGTGGGCTCATATGGGGAAAAGGGAGGAGCAGGATCAAATGGGGGTAACCTCCTGATCATCCTCATCCAATCGTCGATCGCCACAATGTAAAGAGCGGTAGGTGGTGGTCGTCTTTGTGCCCTAGCCTGCTGCTCGACAACGATCTAAATCGATTTTTGAAATAAATAGAGTTATCCGAATTCCAAACTTCGTATAAAGTACCAAACAATAATTGAGTTTTATTAATAAAAAAAATTGTAAACACACGCGCCTCTTTTAAACAAGCACGTGTGTTCACGTGTCAGTTTCAACATAATCGCCAAGCATTGAGCTAGTAACTCACCTTCAACGCAGTTGGCCTGCGTTGAAGGTGAACTCAATTTGTTCTTCGCGGTGAAGAACATGTTGATTTTCGTTTATACTTTTTCATTTTCGATTATGTTTTTCTTGATTTCAATTCCAAATTTGATTCCGTCTACCCTATTCCATTTCTAACCTAAACTAAGTTCTCGATTCTTATTCCAATTTCATTTCTAAACTAAAACTACCAAATTCCTAATAAAAATGTTAAAAGCGAAATTAAATAAAAGAAAAAATAAAGAAAAAAAAAACACGAGAAATTTGCCAAAAATAAAAGAAAACGTACCTCGAGAGCACTCTAAGAGCGTTTTTGGTAAAGACGTATTGGAGGATCCATTGAATAGAATGATATCGGGATCTTTTTGTCAATTGAAATGAGAGGTTTTGGGTTCTTTTAAATTGATGAGTGGCGGTGGTGGGCGCCTTCGCTTGAAGTAGGGTTTCAACTTCAACGTAATCGGTCTGCGTTGAGGTTGAAAACCTTCAACGCAATCACATAGCACATTGTGTTTTATAAATTTAATAATTTTTCTTTAAAATCCCGGAAATAGATTTATACACAAAATAATATATCTTTTTAATATACTAAGATATTAAAAAATTTAATTAAGGGATTAAACTTCATAAAACAAATAGCACCGACCAAGAACCATACACAAAAAGAAGCACTAGAAATAAAGATCATGCTTAGATTAAGAACTATACAAATGACGACATAAAATCATGTTTTGTTTGAGAACTATACAAATGACGACATTCTCAAACAAATAATGATAGAAGTACACACATTTACATTGATAGTATTGTATCTTATTTATAAGAGATTAGTGAAAATATAATTATTGATACAATTAGATATAAAAATTAAATTACGTAACAAATAATACTCAAAAGATTATGACCTATCTACTATATACATGGAGAAATTTAGGTCACTAATAGCACTCTGTTTAGCATATGTTTCTATAATCATTATATTTCATTCTCTATCCCTTTTGAGTTAAATGATATCTTATCTATCCATTTCCTTCCAATTTATGTTTTGAAGATATACATATTTGTTTATATAATCGTAGGCATTACAAAAAAGTTTTGCGTCGGCACAATGGCATCACAAAAGGCCGATATGCCGTCGCAAATTAATATTGACACAATCGTAGTTGACGCAAAACGCTTAACCACCAACGCAAACAACATTTTCAAAAATATTTTGGAATGATGTACTCTTCTGCTTTGTAGCAAGTTCTATCCAATATTAGCCGATTGTATTTAGTAATAGGGCTTTTCTTATAGTTATATCATTTGTGACGGCCCTTTCCGTCGCGAACTCTAACTTCTACGATGGCTCTCTTCCGTCAACAACTCTAATATGTGTGATGGCTCTTTCTGACCCAAAGCTCCATCGCCAACTCCATCATTTATGACGGTATTTGCAACGGCTCTCTTCGTCACCAACTCCAACATTTGTGACAAGTCTCTATTGACACTAGGAATGGAAACGGGTCGGTTGATGGGTGAATGTACCACTTCCACCAACCACCCAACTTAATTAAGTTATCACTCACCCCGCCCATCACCCACCTAGCACTTCACCCATATCCCACCCACCCATCACCCACCGGGTTATCGGGTGGTTCGGGTGAAATAGTCGGGTGTGAAGTAATTCTTTTTTTTTTAGAATTTTGAAGGTGTATGTCAATTTTCATATTTAAAATAACACAAATAAAAATTTACTAAATCAAAAAATATTGTGCAAAATTATAAACCAACAAAAAAGGTTTTCCAAATAATACAAATCAAAATAATGCAAGCAAACCCAACATTTTTCAACAAACGTAATTTACATAAATCTAAATAAAACTCTTCTAGAGCTCGATAGAGTGATCCACTTCAGCAACATAACATAATAAAAAAGAAAAAAAATAGAAAATCAAACTTAACCATTAATTAAGGGTAAGGACTCACCACTCGTCCACCTATAATAAAAGCACTTTTAGAATCCACAATACACATGAGAATTGCCAAAATATCTTTTGCAATCTTTTGTAAAGTTTGGAACTTTAGATCGGATTTCCAAAAGATAAGAACATCAAAATATTAACTATCAAGTAATACAACTTCTTGAAAATAATAGTCCAACTCATGCTTACACTAGCATTCTTCTTCAAACTTTTCTTAGATTGACCAAATCATCATCATCAGAAATTACACGTTTCTTCCCAGACAATCTTGAAGTTAAACTTACATATTCTTGATCATCAATATCTTCAACTAAGTATTGATACTCATACAAAATATTCAACATCAAAGTTTTCAACTTTTCAATCTCAACAAAGGTCTTATCACCGTATATCTTGTTAATATCATTCAACACATTTCAATTTATCTCTTGGGTCCAAAATTTTTGTTATTGCCAAAACTCCATTTATATTCAACCAATACTTATCAAACTTATCAAGCATATTTCTATCCATACCATTGATCATCAAATGAACACCAAAACACCATTTCAATAAAAGAAACTTTAACCGGACAATCATTTTAAAAGAACAAATTAGTTATTGGGTAGTTTCTCGCCGAAAAAAATATGTGTTACCTTGTGAAACTTATACAATTTCAAGCAAATATATTCAATCAACACCCACTCATCATCACCAGGAACATCAAAGGTAAACTTATGATAATGAATCTTAAATTTCTCAAAAACTTCTCTATATGGCAATGTAGTTTGGAGCATGAAATAGGTGGGTTCCATCTTGTTTTACAATGATCACACATGCTAACTTTTTCCTTGATGCTTCTTGAAGCACAAAACATACATTATATACATAACTTCAGTTTTAAGAATACAAAAGATTCAATTCATACTCATCAGTTTTAGGAATAACAAAGCATGGAACATACATTTACGAAATTGTCAAACCTACAATTATATTGACAATTATGTGTATAATTTAAACGGGTGAAACGGGGCGGGTGGGTGACGGGGCGGGTGGTGGGTGGTTAGACCTCCACCCATACCCGCCCCACCACCCGTCAATTTCACCCGCCAACCACCCACCACCCGGAATTCTTCGGGTTTTCACCCATATTTTCGGGTCGGTAGATCGGTTGGGTCGGGTGGTTGTGCACCCATTTTCATTCCTGATTGACGCCCAAGTTATGAAGGCATTATTGTCACCAATGAGGTTGACGCAAAGTTTTAAAATCTGACATTTTTCTTTTTAATGTTAATACTGTTATGGAATTGGTCAAAAAGTGAAGTAAATTGTAGGTGAATTATTCACCTTCTAACACCCCAATTTACTTTATTAGTAACTCCTCATATTGTAACCCCTTTTAGATTAATGACTCCTCCTAGTTTTTGACCTATAAATAGAGGTCATTCTCATTGTAACAAAATGCACCAAGAGCAAGTTAGAAATATACTCTTCTTGTTCTCTCCTCTCTTATAGCTTCATTCTAAGTGTTCTTGAACACATTTCACAAAGTTTAAGTCAAGAAAGAAATTCAAAACAATATTTTTATAACACGTTATCAGCACGAAAGATTCTAAGTTATAACTGAGCTTTGCTACTAAGGGTATGTTTCATAAACTTTTTCTTAGTTTTTCATTACACAAAACTATACATGAAAATCTACTTGAGGACTATGCTATGTAGTTGTCCTTTATGGGATCTTCTACATCAGAAACTCAAGTTTTTGAAAACTTAACTTAATATGCTCTGTAGTTGCCCAAATCGGAAACCTCTACACCAGAAACTTGTTATCTTAACATGAGATCTAAAATAAATTTGCCAAAATAAAATTATGCTGTTTGGATTTATGCTAAGAAACAAAACAAAATTGAGATTTTCTTACCTCTTTTGACAAATACCCAAATTAATTTTATTGCTTTCACCTCTTGGATTACGAAGGAATATGGAGTTGGAGATTAAAGAGGGTAAAAGTAACTGATTTTTTTTTAATTTCTTGTTCTCGTAACTCTTATATATCCGTATGATTTCTTACTTGTGTCACATGATATTTGTTTCTATTATTGTTATGACATCTACACCTATGAAATGACTTTACTTTATTAATTCATGACTCATAATATCATACATGCTTAATATTGACATAAACTATAATTTTATGTAGTAACCAATGGCAAGCATTGCAAAAAGAGAATTTGACATGCTTGACTTGTCGAGCCAAAAGTACCTCGAATGGAGGGTTGATGCACTTGCTCATCTCAAGTAAAATGGCCTTGAAAAAACAATTGAGGATGAAAATGATGCTACTCCACAAGAGAAGGCAAAAACAATTGTATTCCTTCGCCACCACATTCATGAAAGTCTCTAGACTAAATATTTATTTATGGAGGATCCAAAAGAGTTGTGGGAAAGCTTGAATGAAAGATATGGACATCAAAAGGAAGTCATTTTTCCACAAGCTCTATACGAATGGAACAACTTGAGGTTCCATGACTTCAAATCCATATCTGATTATAATAGTGCTATTCACAGGATCACCTCCCAACTGAGACTATGTGGTCATGTGATCACCCAAGAATAAATGCTAGAAAGAACATTTTGTACTATGCATGCCACAAATGTATTGTTACAACAACAATACCGGGAGAGAGGTTTCAAGAGGTACTCAGACCTCTTGAAAGTATTGTTAGTGGCGGAAAAGAATAATGAGCTCCTAATGAGAAACCACAACCTCAGACCCACGGGATCAATAGCAGTTCTGGAAGTCAATGCCGCTAACAAGGCATCCGAGGAAATATACAAGAACAAAAATGTGTGAACAAGAGGTTCAACGAATCATTCACTTACAAAGTGTTGCAAATCAATTACCAGATGCATTTGCAGACACTAAGAAGGTGGTAAAATCACATGTTCCTGCAGCAAATGCTCCTGCAAGAATTGATGTACCCATTAGACAACCAAAGGTGTCCATTGCAAATGAGTCTATGACTCGTTGAAAACGTGGTAGACCACTCGGTTTAAAAGACTTGAAACCGAGAAAAACAAGGAATCAAAAGGATATAGCAAGAGATGTTATAGTGACTGAATCAAATGACGAACATGAGAAAGACAAAGAAAATGAGGATGAGAACATTCCAGATGAAGATAATATCCCTGATGATGAAAGAATCGACAATTATGAAATTGCTATAAATTATGTCGACACAGGGATACAATGGAATAGAAATGTAACACCCCAAATCCGTAGGACTCGGAGTGCTACTGGGCTAGGATCTCACAATGGATCTTGACCCTAGCCTGACAACAACTTCACTGAATCTTACAACAAGACACCAATAGATGAAAACAAAATATAAAGCTGATATATATATATATATATATATATATATATATATATATATATATATATATATATATATATATCGATCAAAAGGTCATACAAAGTACTGCTGAGTACAAAAGTCAAAACATAACTCCGTACAATAAAAATAACCCAAATCCCACGAGTACGCCCTGTGTACGGAACCCTCAGCAGATCACCCCTCCGGATCACTCTGCGGCTCTCCTAACCTGCAAAGGATCTACAACACGGTATAAAACCGTTAGCTAACTATACACATATATAAGAAGATGCTAAAGCACAATCACACGTCAATAATATTACACATCATCATGATATCACACATTTACCCGGTTTATTATCTTTAATAAGTCCAACATTCAATCATATAATAAATGTATATGAATATACGTGACACGAGAAATGTATATATAACCCTCTCCTCTGCGTGCAATAGCTAGCTGGAGTGGTATCAACGCACTTTCCCGTATACCATATGGAGTGGTAGGTGCCCTTCCCGTATACCAGAACTAACTAGCTTACAGAGAACTTTCCAGACTCCACTACGGGATGAAAGGTAAGTTGTCACAACCACTACAATGGGCGGTCAATATAACATAGGTCGGTGACCATAATAACACATGCTATACAACATATAACACACACCACTCAAGCATACATCCAATATAAGGATAACAGCTAAGTAAGTCCTATGGACTTACCTCGATCTCAGAAGTATCTCGCTACAAACCACTCTCAAAAACGTCTACTCCCACTGGAGGACAACACAACCTATACAAGGCACACATACATATATCACAATCCTATCACACAAAGGGTCACACCTAGACCCAAGGGATCCATAAGGGATCATATCCAACTCATAACCTCAAGGCCGTAACCGGCATATCTATATCATACTCATCATAAACCGATACCTAGTATGATACTAGTTCCCTCATACTAGAAAGGAAAGGAACTACCTAACTATAGGTAGCCCCGGGACAAAACGCACCTGCGTGAATAGAGGACGCAAGGGCGGAAAGTAAGCGGCCGCAGGCGTGGCGGAATGTAGCCGCGGGGGTGGTGACAAGGTCGCTGGCAAGCGCAGGCACGGCGCGGGCGCGGTGACACGTCTTCCGCAGGGGCGGTGACTTCTTGTAACACCCCAAATCCGTAGGACTCGGAGTGCTACTGGACTAGGATCTCACAATGGATCCTGGCCCTAGCCTGACAACAACTTCACTGAATCTTACAACAAGGCACTGATAGATTAAAACAAAACATAAAACTAATGTACATATATATACTGATCAAAAGTAATACACAGTACTGCTGAGTACAAAAGTCAACCATAAATCCGTACAATATAAATAACCCAAAACCCACGAGTGCGCCCTGTGTACGGAACCCTCAGCAGATCACCCCTCCGGATCACTCTGCAGTTCTCCTAACCTACAAAGGATCTACAACACGGTATAAAACCGTTAGCTAACCATACACAAATATAAGATAGGCAAGAGCACAACCACACATCATATAAACAATAACACATCAACATGATATCACACATTTACCCGGTTTATTATCTTTATAACGTTAAACACACAGGAGTATATAAATCAGTATATGAAAATAAGTGACACGAGGAATATAATCCTCACCTCTGCGTGCAATAGCTAGCTGGAGTGGTATCAGTGCACCTTCCCGTATACCATAAGGAGTGGTATCAGTACCTTTCCCGTATACCAAGTCTAGCTAGCGTACAGAGAACTTCCCAGACTCCTCTACGGGATGAAACGGTAAGTTGTCACAACCACTACAATGGGCGGTCAATATAACATAGGTCGGTGACCAACATGAAGCATGCTATAAAGCATATAACAAACACCACTCATGCACACATCTAATATAAGGATGGCAGCTAAGTAAGTCCTATGGACTTACCTCAATCTCAGAAGTATCTCGCTACGAGCAAAACCCAAGAACGTCCACTCCAACTGGAGGACAACACAACATATACAAGGCACACTGATATATATCACAATCCTATCACACACAAAGGGTCACACCTAGACCCAAGGGATCCATAAGGGATCAATTCCAACTCGTAAACCTCAAAGCCGTAACCGGCATAACTATACCATACTCATCATCATCCGAATCCTAGCATATACTAGTTCCCTCGTACTAGAAAGGAAAGGAAACAACTTAACTATAAGTAGTTCCAGGACAACACGCACCTGCGTGAACTAAGACCGCAGGGGCGGAAGAGGTCACCCGCAGGCGCGGAAGGTAGAAGCTGCAGGGGCGGTGACACGGAACGCAGGCAAGCGCAGGCACGTCGCTGGGACGACGCAGGCGCTGTGGCACGGTAGCCGCGGGGGCGGTGGCTCTTGGCCGCGGGGGCGGCGACAGTGCAGAAGGCAACTTCGCGGTTTCTCTTCGGTTCTTCCCGTGATCAAATCACGTCTATACTCTTCCAGATTCATACACATACACATCAAAACACATTCCAACATCAACACTCTTAGCATACATCTAATCCTAAGCTAGAAAGATTGAAGAACAAGAAAGGAAGAAAGGAAGGAAGGATGAAGAAGCAAGGAACTCACCCTTACAGCTGGTCTAGGCAAGACAAGATCACACTCCTTATTTCAACTAGCATCACAAGCTCAGCAAACGTGCACACTAACATCAACACCCACAACAACACACAAGCTCTTCCAACTCAAGAGAAAGATCAAGAACAAGATCAAAGGGAATGAAGGAGAAGCAAGCAGGACGTAGGGAGCTGGAGAAGTGAAGTGAGGAAGTGAAACCCTTGCTCAACAAGGTAAGGGAAGGTAAAGGTACGAAGGTAAAGCACGGGTCAAAGGAGTCAACAAAACCGGCTGCAGCCGCCGTAAACCGCAGGGGCGGATCATAGGGCCGCAGGGGCGGCATACGTGCCCGCGGGTGCGTTAAGGCCAATCTCGGACCAAAGTCAATTTCGGCTATGGTCCGATCTCGGTCTGAAAGAAAGGGCTCTCACATCTCACCCCCCTAAAAACAAGTTTCGTCCCGAAACTTGCAAGATCCTGAAAACACTCGGACTCAAAAGCCGAGGTACACTCTCTATAACCTCAACATAAGCATGGAGGAAATCATCAACTCCAGCAGTAAACTATACTATCCAGGGCCTAGAGGAAAACCCTCTCTAGCCAAACCATAAACATATCACAAGACATAGAGGAAGCATATCTCTAGCCGTATCATAACATAACAGAAGGCAATGGAGGAAGAACATCTCCAGCACTACTAGGTCCATCAAAAATAGCATGGAGGAAAGAACCATCTCCAGCTATAAACAAGTATCACAATAGCATGGAAGAAAGAACCATCTCCAGCTATAAACAAGAATCATACTAGCATAACAAGATCTACTAAGATCATAATCACATCAAAGCTAGCATGAAATAAACATATCACAACATATAAGCATGTAAGCACATAAGACTCACCAAGCTAGTACTAAGATCTACTCGGTGATCCTACCGGTGACCCCATCTCTGCATAAAACTCTGGATAGTTCCTCTAGATACTATCCTCAGTCTCCCATGTAGCCTCCTCAGGTCCTCGTCTCGACCACTGTATCCTCAACATAGGGATGTCCTTCGAACGCAGGCGTCTCATACCTCGCTCTAGGACTGCAATAGGATGCTCTACAAACGTGTGGTCCGGCTCAACCACCAAATCCTCATAACTCACAATGTGCCTCGGATTTGGTATGTACTCCCTCAGCTGAGACACGTGAAATACAGGGTGAACACCCTCTAATCTCGGAGGCAAGGCTAACCTGTAAGCTGCACTCCCAACCCGATCCAGACTCTTGAACGGTCCGACATATCGGGGACTCAACTTCCCCTTAATGCCAAAACGCCTAACACCTCGTGTCGGGGACACTCTCAGCCACACATGGGCTCCAACCCTGAACTCTAGAGGTCTACGCCTCCTGTCAGCATAAGACTTCTGGCGGCTCTGTGCAGTCAGCATACGCTCTCTGATCAATGCTACTCGAGCCATATCATCCTGAATCTGATCAGGTGCTAAACCACTGACACTGCTCTGCTCATCCCAGCATAACGGGGTACGACATCTCTGTCCATACAGTGCCTCATATGGGGTCATCCCAATAGATGCATGCCAGCTGTTGTTGTAGGAGAACTCAACAAGTGGAAGATGATATGTCCACACTTGCCCCCAATCCAACACACAAGCTCGCAGCATATCCTCCAGGGTCTGAATGGTCCTCTCTGACTGACCATCTGTCTGAGGATGAAACGCAGTCGTGAAGTGCAAACTCGTCCCCAGGGCAGTCTGAATCTGCTGCCAAAATCTCGAGGTAAATCGTCCATCTCGGTCTGAGATGATCGTCCTCGGTACACCATGGAGTCTCACTATCTGCCTAGTGTACTCCTCAGCTAATCTGCTCACCGGCCACGTCTCCCTGATAGGAATAAAACGTGCCGTCTTCGTCAATCTGTCTACTATAACCCAGATGGCATCAAAACTCCGGCTCATCCCTAGTCCGGTCACAAAATCCATGGTGACGTCCTCCCACTTCCTCTGTGGAACAAGAACTGGATGGAGCTCACCTCCAGGTCTGAAATGCTCGATCTTGACCTGCTGGCAGGTCGCACATTGAGCTACAAATCTGGCTACATCGGGCTTCAGCCCTCCCCACCCGTATGAACGTCTCAAATCCTGATACATCTTACTCGTATCTGGATGTACAGAGTAAGGTGTACAGTGAGCCTCCTGTAAAATCCTCTGCCTCAACTCTGTATCAGCAGGTACACAGACGCGACCGCGGCGCCTCAAAACTCTATCTGCTCCAAGCAGGAACTGTGGTGCCTCATCTCGAGACATCCTATCTCTGATCCTCTGCAAAACCGGGCAGGTCTCCTGTTTCTGTCGGATCTCATCCAACAGATCAGGAAGAACCTCTAAAGTACGTAGCTGGGCACCCTCATCAGGAAACTGAATATCCAATTCTAACCATATCAGGTCTCTTTGTAACCGAGACTCCACTATCAACCTCGCAATCGCCTGCTCTCGAGGCGTCTTCCTGCTCAGGGCGTCGGCGACAACGTTCGCCTTCCCTGGATGGTACAAAATCTCTAGATCAAAATCCTTGATCAGCTCAAGCCACCTACGCTGACGGTTATTCAATTCCCGCTGCGTGAAAATATACTTCAGACTCTTATGGTCTGTGAAGATCTGACATGTAGCACCATACATGTAATGTCTCTAGATCTTTAGTGCATGAACTACCGCTGCCAACTCCAGATCATGAGTCGGGTAGTTCTCCTCATACGTCTTCAGCTGTCGAGACGCATAAGCAATAACTCTGCCTCGCTGCATCCGAACACATCCCAAGCCTAGCTTGGATGCATCACTATAAACCAAAAAATCCTCAATACCCTCTGGCTGTGCCAAAATAGGAGCAGAAGTCAAACGCCTCTTCAACTCCTCGAAACTCTGCCTGCACTGATCAGACCACACAAATCTGGTAGTCTTCCTCAGCAAACTCGTCAGTTGACGGGCAATCACAGAAAAACCCTCCACAAAGCGTCTGTAATAACCGGCTAGGCCAAGGAAACTACGTACTTCCTTGACGTTCGTCGGTGTAGTCCAAGCTGCTACAGCCTCAATCTTCGCTGGATCCACCTTGATCCCCTCAGCTGAAACCACATGACCCAGGAATGCTACCTCTAGCATCCAGAACTCACACTTAGTGAACTTAGCATAAAGTTCTCTATCCCGCAAAACCTGCAATACAGTCCTCAGATGTCCTGCATGCTCCTCTCCACTACGAGAGTATACCAGAATGTCATCAATGAAGACCACTACAAACTGATCCAGGAAGTCGATGAAGATACTGTTCATCAACTCCATAAAGACGGTTGGGGCATTCGTAAGCCCAAATGGCATCACTACAAACTCGTAGTGGCCATATCTGGTCCGGAATGCTGTCCTATGCACATCCTGCTCCCTCCCCCTCAGCTGGTGATACCCGGAACGCAGGTCAATCCTGGAGAACACAGTAGCTCTCTGTAACTGATCTAACAAATCATCAATGCGCGGCAGTGGATACTTGTTCTTGATGGTGACCTTGTTAAGCTCTCTGTAGTCTATGCACAACCTCAATGATCTGTCCTTCTTCCGTACGAAGAGGACAGGTGCTCCCCATGGGGACACGCTAGGGCGAATGAAGCCCTTCTCAGCCAACTCCCCGAGTTGCTTCTTCAGCTCCAGCATCTCGACAGGCGCCATCCGGTATGGGGCCTTCGAGATGGGTCTAGTACCAGGCTCCAACTCGATACTGAAATCCACACTCCTCTGAGGCGGCAAACTGGACGGCTCAGCAAAAACATCTGTATACTCACAAACAATTGGGATATCCTCTAACGCTGGACTCTCCCCCTCCTTCATGGCATAACACTAGAAGGCCTCGTAACCCCGTGCAATCAATCTAGCTGCTCGTATGGCGCTGATAACTGTACCTGTCTTTCCAAGGTCCCAACCTCGGAAAACCTCTATCTGGCCTAACTCGGTAGAGAAGGTAACAGTCCTCCTACCTACATCTAAGACTGCAGATTGTCTATCCATCCAATCCATACCTAGAATGACTTCTTCATGCTCTAATGGCATGACAAAGAAGTCAACTAGTAACACACGGGTCCCTACAGAAATGGGACAACCGTGAATCTCACGGGTATCTCTGACCCTACCACCATCGGGTAACCCTATAATAAAAGGCATACCCTCAACTGTATCTAACCCAAGACGCTCTACACAGGCATCATAAATAAAAGAGTGCGTAGCACCAGTATCAAATAAAACTCTAACAGGTAAACCATGAATCAAAATGGTACCTGTAGCAGTAGGTGCAGCTGGCTCCTCTGCACTCCTCAACTCAAAGACACGACCCTGTGGGCCTCTGGTATTAGTGGTGCCTCCACCACGACCTTTGCCTCTACTCGGCCCAGGAGAAGATCCCTGAGTCGTAGGGCGATCTGGGACTTTCTGTTGTCCCTGAGTCTGCTGCTGCTGAGGTGGCCTCTGCCCACCTCCCGCTGCACTAGCAGGAGAAGAACCCTGCTGAGATGACGCTCCGCCCTGGCGACAGTAAACAACTCGGTGACCTTGCCTACCACAGGTGTAGCATGTCACCAATGACCTCGTACACTCTGGCCTCATATGCCCTGGATCTCCACAGTTAAAACACTGACATACCTTCTCTGCAACAGGCGCAGATGAAGGCTGAATCTAGCGTCTCTCATCACGCCAACCACTAGCAGAACCACCAACACCACTGGTCTGCCCTGTACGCTGCCTCTTCTCAGACCCTCCGGTCTGAGAAGCTCTCCTATGTCCAGCTCGCTCCCTCTCATAATCGGAAGCTCTGTCCTGATAATATGTGAGAGTCTCACAGTGAAACCCTGCCATATAGGTCCGGGTAGTATCCCTCAGTTGTCGGGAAAAGAGATAAACGTGCTGATCTGCAGCAGGTGCAGCTGGTCCCAGTAAGGCCAGCTCCTCCTGAAACCTCCTAATAGCCTCAGAGACTGGTACATCATCGAACCCAGCCTCCACAAAATCTCGCAGTTTCTCCCTCCTCAGAGAGGCAGGGCAGAAACGCTCTCGGATCAGAGTCCTCATCTGCTCATAGCTAGTAACCTGGACTCGTACAGACCTTCACCAGTGTTGTGCCAGATCTCTGAACAAGGTCTGCACCAGCTCAATCTGCCTGTCAGCTGGACATCTAATAGACTCTAGAGCTGAGTCTACATGTCTTATCCACAGTTCCACCTCTAGCCCCACTTTCCCAGTGAAAGGGGGTACACCCATCTGATGAAATGCCTTCAACCAAGTATCTGGTCTAGGCCCTCTA
Organism: Fagopyrum tataricum; assembly: GCA_002319775.1. Classification (NCBI taxonomy): domain Eukaryota; kingdom Viridiplantae; phylum Streptophyta; class Magnoliopsida; order Caryophyllales; family Polygonaceae; genus Fagopyrum; species Fagopyrum tataricum. The sequence continues at coordinate 39,664,250 of CM008280.1, read as the reverse complement.
TGCTCCTCCGGTGCTCTAACAATCTCAACAGCAGGTACCTGTACAACTGGTACCTGAGTAACGGTGTGGGACCTCTCAGATGGAACCCTCAGCAGTACTGCTGAGTACAAAAGTAATACACAATACTGCTGAGTACAAAAGTCAACCATAAATCCGTACAATATAAATAACCCAAAACCCACGAGTACAACCTGTGTACGGAACCCTCAGCAGATCACCCCTCCGGATCACTTTGCAGTTCTCCTAACCTGCAAAGGATCTACAACACGGTATAAAACCGTTAGCTAACCATACACAAATATAAGATAGGCAAGAGCACAACCACACATCATATAAACAATAACACATCAACATGATATCACACATTTACCCGGTTTATTATCTTTATAACGTTAAACACACATGAGTATATAAATCAGTATATGAAAATAAGTGACACGAGGAATATAATCCTCGCCTCTGCGTGCAATAGCTAGCTGGAGTGGTATCAGTGCACCTTCCCGTATACCATAAGGAGTGGTATCAGTACCTTTCCCGTATACCAAGTCTAGCTAGCGTACAGAGAACTTCCCAGACTCCTCTACGGGATGAAACGGTAAGTTGTCACAACCACTACAATGGGCGGTCAATATAACACAGGTCGGTGACCAACATGAAGCATGCTATAAAGCATATAACAAACACCACTCATGCACACATCTAATATAAGGATGGCAGCTAAGTAAGTCCTATGGACTTACCTCAATCTCAGAAGTATCTCGCTACGAGCAAAACCCAAGAACGTCCACTCCAACTGGAGGACAACACAGCCTATACAAGGCACACTGATATATATCACAATCCTATCACACACAAAGGGTCACACCTAGACCCAAGGGATCCATAAGGGATCAATTCCAACTCGTAAACCTCAAAGCCGTAACCGGCATAACTATACCATACTCATCATCATCCGAATCCTAGCATGATACTAGTTCCCTCGTACTAGAAAGGAAAGGAAACAACTTAACTATAAGTAGTTCCGGGACAACACGCACCTGCGTGAACTAAGACCGCAGGGGCGGAAGAGGTCACCCGCAGGCGCGGAAGGTAGAAGCCGCAGGGGCGGTGACACGGAACGCAGGCACGTCGCTGGGACGACGCAGGCGCTGTGGCACGGTAGCCGCGGGGGCGGTGGCTCTTGGCCGCGGGGGCAGCGATAGTGCAGAAGGCAACTTCGCGGTTTCTCTTCGGTTCTTCCCGTGATCAAATCACGTCTATACTCTTCCAGATTCATACACATACACATCAAAACACATTCTAACATCAACACTCTTAGCATACATCTAATCCTAAGCTAGAAAGATTGAAGAACAAGAAAGGAAGAAAGGAAGGAAGGATGAAGAAGCAAGGAACTCACCCTTACAGCTGGTCTAGGCAAGACAAGATCACACTCCTTATTTCAACTGGCATCACAAGCTCAGCAAACGTGCACACTAACATCAACACCCACAACAACACACACGCTCTTCCAACTCAAGAGAAAGATTGGCCAAAGGGAATGAAGGAGAAGCAAGCAGGATGTAGGGAGCTGGAGAAGAGAAGTGAGGAAGTGAAACCCTTGCTCAGCAAGGTAAGGGAAGGTAAAGGTAAGAAGGTAAAGCACGGGTTAAAGGAGTCAACAAAACCGGCTGCAGCCGCCGTAAACCGCAGGGGCGGAAACCCGCAGGGGCGGCATACGTGCCCGCGGGTGCGGTAAGGCCAATCTCGGACCAAAGCCAATCTCGTCTATGGTCCGATCTCGGTCCGAAAGAAAGGGATCTCACACTTCTGGCCGCGGGGGCGGCGACAGTGCAGAATGAAACCTCGCGGCCTCTCTTTGTCTCTTCACGTGATCAAATCACGTCTACTCTCTTCCAGATTCACATACATACATATCAATACACAATCCAACATCAAAAACCCTTAACATACATCTAATCCTAAGCTAGAAGGATTGAAACAAGGAAGAAAGAAGAAGAATGAAGAAGCAAGGAGGAAGAAGTTTACCACAGCTGTGGCATAGGCACGAAATTGCTCCAAGGCAAGCCTTCCACTAGCTCTCAAGCTCAGCATATCAAGCACTAGCATCAACATCAACATTCACCACCAAAACTCCCTTAGCAACTCAAGGAAAAACCAACACAAGCTCAAGAAGGATGAAGGATAAACAAGGAGGACGTGAAGACTGGATGGAGAGTGAATGGGGAAACCCTTGCTCAGCAAGGAGAAGAAAGAAATAGAGTTAAGGGTAAAGCACGAGTCAACAAAGTCAACAAAACCGGCTGCAAGTGCAAGAACCCGCGGGGGCGGCGAAGATGGCCGCGGGAGCGGCGACCCGCAGGTGCGGCGGAGGTGACCGCGGGAGCGGCTGAGCCAAACTCGGCCAAAGTCAAGCTCAGTCAAAGATCAATCTCGGTCCGAAAGATAGGGATCTTACAAGAAAGGACATCATTATTGATGATATATTTGCCTACTCTGTGGTTAATGACATCACAACTGAAGATGATGACATTGAACCAAAAACAGTTGATAAATGTCGTCGTAGAAAAGATTGGCCAAAATGGAAAGAGGCAATTCATACATAATTAAAATCACTTGAAAAACATGAAGTTCTTGGGCCTGTAGTTCATACACCAAAGGGTGTAAAACCAGTCGGCTATAAATGGGTTTTCGTGAGAAAACGAAATGAGAAAAACGAAATTATGAGATATAAGGCAAGGCTAATAGCCCAAGGTTTTTCTCAATTCCAGGAATCGATTATGATGAAACATACTCTCCAGTAATTGATGCAACTACATTTAGATTCCTAATCGGGTTGACTGTCTTTGAAAAACTACAGATGCGCCTTATGGATGTCGTGGCTGCATACTTATATGGGTCACTTGATACCGACATCTACATGAAAGTCCCACAAGGACTAAAAATGCCAGATGCCAATTCTTCAACGCCTCGAGAAATGTTTTCCATAAAATTGAGAAGATCCTTGTATGGATTAAAACACAGGACGAATGTGGTACAACCGTCTTAGTGAATATCTTCTCAAGGAGGGATATAAGAACAACATTATATGTCCATGTGTTTTCATCAAGCGATCTCAAAGTCGATTTGCTATAATCGCAGTATATGTTGACGATTTGAATATCGTTGGAACTTTTAACGAGCTTCAAGAAACTGCAAAGTATTTGATGAAAGAATTCGAGATGAAAGATCTCGGAAAGACCAAGCTTTGTCTTGGCCAACAAATTGAGCATTTAAGGGATGAAATCTTTATTCATCAATCTAATTACACAAAAAAAATACTAAAGAGATTCTACATGGACAAAGCACACCCTTTAAGCTCACTCATGGTTGTTCGATCCCTTAATGTGGAAAATGATGAGTTCCGTCCTCGCGAAGAGGATGAAGAAATCCTTGGCCCAGAAGTGCCATATTTTAGTGCACTTGGTTCCTTAATGTATTTGACTAACAATACAAGACCAGATATCGCTTTTGTTGTAAATTTGTTATCCAGGTACAATTGTGCACCCACAAGAAGACATTGGAATGACATCAAACACATATTCCGTTACCTTCGAGGTACACATGACCTTGATTTGTTTTATCAAAACAAAATAGATGCCATTTTGGTTGGATATGCAGATGCAGGATATTTATCTGACCCACACAAGGCCAAATCCCAAAACGATATGTGTTCACATATGGAGGCACGACAATTTCATGGAGGTCAACAAAACAAACAATTACCGCCAGCCACTTCTTCAAATCACGCAGAGTTGATCGCTCTATATGAGGCTGGAAGAGAATGTGTGTCCCTACGATCAATAATCAAGTTCATACAAAAGGAGTGCGGGATGAAACCCATCACTGAAAATACTACCATCTTGTACGAAGACAATTCAACATGCATTGCTCAGATGAAGAAAGGGCATATCAAGGGAGATCGTACAAAGCACATATTGCCAAAGTTCTTCTCCACCCGTGAGCTAGAGGAAACCGGGGAAGCTGATATTCAACAAATCCATTCTAGTGACAATCTTGCTGACTTGTTCACAAAATCATTGAACCCCAAGAAGTTTGAAGAGCTTGTGCGCAAGATTGGAATGTACAAACTCCGAGACATATGTTGAAATCAGGGGGAGCATTATACGCGTTGCACTCTTTTTCCCTTCGATCAGGTTTTTATCCCACTGGGTTTTTCCAAACAAGGTTTTTAATGAGGCAACATCATTCAAGCGTATAATAACTTTGGAGTCATTAACGAACACTCAAGTTTGATAATATAAGAAGGTGAATATATGCAAGGGGGAGCGTTATGAAATTGGTCAAGAAGTGAAGTAAATTGTAGGTGAATTATTCACCTTCTAACACCCCAATTTACTTTATTAGTAACTCCTTATATTGTAACCCCTTTTAGGTTAATGACTCCTCCTAGTTTTTGACCTATAAATAGAGGTCATTCTCATTGTAACAAAATGCACCAAGAGCAATATAGAAATCTACTCTTCTTGTTCTCTCCTCTCTTATAACTTCATTCTAAGTGTTCTTGAACACATTTCACAAAGTTTAAGTCAAGAAAGAAATTCAAAACAATCTTTTTATAACAAATACTGCCTACATGTATTTTTAAGCTTATTTCAATAATAGTTAGCTTTACACTAAAGCTTAATTAAGTGTTTTCATAAGACAAATGTCTTATTACATTAAAGAGAATTGTTTTTTAATACACAAAGTGGAAATAAAAATATACTCCTCAAATTGGGATTAACTCAACTGTGCATATGTTTTCATGAACCAATTCTTCAACAAACACACATACATCAGGATCAGAGCCATAAATTTGTCTCCATTAATTATTACAACATTCAAGACCGTTCATACTTCAATGCTAAAAAGTTTGTCTCCAAAAAATAGCAACAACAATAATCTATGATTTATGTTCTCACACGTACATCAGTATAAGAGCAATACGTTTCTGGTAAGACAAGTATTGTCGTCACCAACCAAATGATCAAATACGCACTGATCACAAAAGACGTGACCACACTTGGTAATCACGACATCTTTAGGAGGGTACTACATTTATCAAGGCAAGACATATAATTAGTCTAGATTACTAGTTCAAAATTCCAATTCCTTGCTGCTCTTATTAGTAAAGAGAATCCTAACTCGGTCTACAATAAAAGGCAAATATATACATATATATATATATATATATATATATATATATATATATATATATATATATATATATATATATATATATATATATATATATATATAACCATCCCATAACATCCAAAGGTGAAACATAAATAACTACCAGCAAAGAAAGGTGAACACTTAAAGCACCAACAAGAAACACATGCCGTTTAATATAAAAACATATAAAACTAATGAAAGAGAGATAAATCACTCCTGGTCCACTTGATAGAGTAGTTCACTATTGTTATCCTACACATGATACAAGTCTACAAATGAAGGCATATTTATAGATCAACTCACCACCGTTATCCTGGTCTGCTTGATAGAGCAGTTCACCTAAGCTTGATAGTTGGAAAAATATTTATAAAACTAGCCTATATTTTTGAGTAAATTACTAACGAGGCCTTAACTTTTTCTAAAATTAAAAAAACACTCAACTAATCTCACTCACCTCAAATCGATCATACAATCATGTAATGTCCTTTATTGTATTTATAAAGATTATCCAAAACATCTAAGCTTTGAAATTTTCATCAAATACTCTATATTCTTAAGATCATGAAAATTCAGCAAGCTATTTCTAGAAGAAAAATGTAAAAACTCATTCAAACACGATTCTAAAACTATGAAACTCTCTAGAATTAAAGTACTAGAACGTAACGGAACTATAGCATATGACCTCGCCTCAAATGGAGTCCTAACGAGAGAGCAGCAAACGCTTGATATTATTTAATCCCGAAATTGTACAATGCAACAACTCCAATTTCTAAGACATAAAATAACCCTAATATCCTCATCAATGCTCAAACCCGATTTTGTGAGTAATTACAACTTAGTACGAACAATCTCCAATTAGTTTCAACCCTAAACATGTTTGGAAGAAATGAGTAAATAGGCTAATTTTGCATAATGTAGCATTAAGTAGAATATTTTATTTATTGGGTGACAAACTAGGCCCCCCTTATTTATATATAAAGATTAATTAAAAGGGTTAATTGGTAATTTCAATTTAAAGAAGTCCAAACCCAATCTATTTAATAAAGTCCAGGCCCACACGATTTACACAAGCCCAAGCCCACTTGAGGTACACAAGCCCAAGCCCACTCGAGGTACACAAGATTCGTCGAGTTACAAAAGGTCCGAGCTACACAAAGCCCGTCAAAAATATAAATCTTGAATTAAGTGGGTTTCGAACCCTGGATGACAGGCTCTCCCTCCCACCCTTATACAAGTTAGACTAATTGAACTTGGTAATCTATTGTAATTTTTTTAAAGTTATACTTAATGTCTACCTACACAAACTAGTGTTACACAACATAACGTTCAATTTTACAAAAAATTGTAATTACTTAAGACTTCTTTCATTTTACACAAGTCGTCTCGATTTATACAAAAGCTATATATTTACACAAACTATCGTCTCGATTTACACAAGCCCTATCCATTTTTTACACAAGTCCTCTCGATTTTTTTTACACAAGCCGACTTTTTACACAAGCCCTATCGAATTTTTACACAAGTCCTATCGAATTTTTGCACAAGATTTACACAAGCATCGATTTACACAATCCTCTATTTACACAAGGCTCGATTTGCTCGATTTACAAAAGACTTAATTTACACAAAGCTCGATTCATACAAAGCTCGATTTACACAGGGTATCAATCAATTGAACTAAAAAGCCTAATTTCTGATTAGGAAAATCACAAATATAAAAAATTGGGTTGATTTTTCTAATTAAAATTTTGGGCTGATTTCTCTAATTAAAATTTTGGACATATTTTTTAACAAAATAGTGTGTAAAAAGATATATTTATACAATATATTATAAACCTAATCCAGGCCTTCTTCATGTTTGTGGAACAGATCTGTGTAGAGGAACGCCGCCGACATTCCACCGATCCCGACCCCAGATCGGCAACACCGGGACTGAAGTCAACTCTAGAAGATGTCGTCCTCGTCTTCTTACAGCGTCTTCTCTTTCATGGATAATAGTGCAGAGGTGGACCATTGTCTTCTTCATGATTGCTCTCTGCATCCTTTATCAAAACACCAGTTTTTTAAAAGCCACTAAATCTCATAGATAAAAGACATTAATGACATTAACAACAAGTATAATTACCTAATGAAAGACACTAATCTTGTTGTCATTTAAGTGAAGAGAATGATGAAGATGGAAGCGCAAGACCGTTGAAACGGCCCAACAACGGGCGCATGTTACCTCTCTTTCACGTGAACGATGCTTCCCTCGATAACGGCCGGCGTAATTTACCCCAATGAAGCGAATTAACAAGTTGCTCCGACGGTTTTGGTTCTGAACACGAGTTACTCCGACGGTATTTTGCGATTCTTCCGGCTGGAGCCGGTGACTCTGGGATTCCCTCAATTTCGCCAGCGAGTAAATGAAAGAAACACGGAAGTTTTCAATCGCAAATAAGCTATGGTTTCGTTTCCAATCGCGAATAGGCTAGGGTTTCATGGAATTGGATGACCTGTAAATCCAATTGGGTGATTTTATAGTGATTTATTTTTGTAATTACCTTTATACCCTTTCATTAATTATTTGTTAAAATTAACAAAAATACATGGGCCTATTTTATATCTAGTATACAAAAAAGGCTTTACATCCCATTCTTTTCAACATGTTTTCATAATTTATTTTATAAAGGGTTAAATGGATAGCAAGCCCTTGTGTATAATTGAACATCAATAAGGTTTTTTAGTTTATTATGTAATAAACTAAGCCCCTCTTAATTATTTATAAAGATTAAATTAAAAGGGTTAATTAGTAATTTCATATTATTCAAGCTCAAACCAAATCTATTTAATGAGGCCTAGACTCAACCAAGTTACACAAGCCCAAGCCCCAAAAATACAAATCTTGTAATTAATGAGCTTCGAATTGTAGATGACAGACCCTCCCACCTACACAAACTAGTGTTACACAAACATAACTTTCCATTTTACAAAAAATTGTAGATTTACAAAAGATTTGCACAACACTATCTATTTACAAACGATATACACAATGCTCGATTTACACAAAGCCCAATTTACACAATGCTCACAAAGCTCAATTTACACCTATTAACAAACAATATACACATGCTCGATTTACACAAAGTTCAATTTACACAAGGGCTCGATTTAGACCGGGCTCGATTTAGACCGGACTCGATTTACACAAAGCTCAATTTATACAAAATCGGGTTGCACAAGTTCAAACTCATTCTTCTCCCTCGACCCTTTCTTCTTCTTGATGCGTTTTGGAAACGAAGATCACGATGATCTATTCCTCTGTTTTGCCCCAATCGCCTATAAGAGAAATTGTGGACAAATATTACAAAGATCGTAGTAACTGGGGTGTGTTTATGGGTGTTTTGAGAGAGAAGCGAAAATCATCTTACCGAAATATGAGAGAGAAATTCAACAGTGCATGAATTATAAAAATGGAAGCAAATTGTGACTTGTATTAATATAGCGTGGTCGGTGTAGTGTAGGCATGGAAGGTAGAGCTGATTCATGATGGGGGAAGGAGCAGGATCAGGGAATATCAAAGAAAGGTGATTTGGAGCATTTATAATAGATGTTAAAACCGAGATTCGATGGGTTACCAGCGAGGTCCGGCGAGGTGAGATTTGAATCTCACGATCTACCGGTGGAGGTAGGTGGCTCTGCGTGGGGTCCAGATTTGGTGTAGAAAAGTTCATCGGCCGGGAGGGGTAGGTGGATCTGCGTGGAGATCTGGTTCGATGGAGCACTTCGATGGAGGAGAAGCCTTTTTTGACAGTTGCGGCAAAAGAGACGAACAACATGTACGGTAGGTTTTAATTTTTCGTTTTCCATTATACCCCTCTAATTAATTGGTTTTGGAATTATTTTTTTTTTAAAAATTACTAGGGACCTACTGTGTATCTAGTTAAGCAAAAAAGCTCTAATAGCCCATCTTCTTTTTTATAAACCATCCAAGATTTGTACTCTTTCAAAAATTTCCTCAAGGTAACCAATTTCCCAAAATTCCAAATTATTCTTCTTGTTGAATCATATCACAAAACTTTAACCTATTTTCACACAATACATCTATCATCATGAATATTTTTCATAATTTTATAAAGACATAAAGTTTTCCAAATTACCATAGTAACCTACAGGAAAAAAACTAGAATCTGGTGTAAAGTTCATAAAAATAATAATTTTATATCTATTCTTTAGATTGACTTAAAACATATGAAAGATTTATGGTGGGATAAACCACACATATTATTAATGATATTGACCCTTTATATAGGGATTATAATGACACAAATAGGAAATATATTGATTACATAAGATCATAATCTACCTATTATAATCCTAAAGATAATCACAATTTATTTATGTCCAAATTTATGATATCATATCTTAACATTCCCCCGCAATCGAAGCATGGATAATGCTGAAGATTGAAATGAAACCAAATGTTGGATCTTGTGTTCGGTTGAAGCCGATCTTGTTTTCAGACGGAGCTGATCTTGATTGTGTTGATGTTGTTGGATTCGGATAATGCCGAAACTGGTTTTGATGCGTCCTTGGAATCGTTGAAGGACGAACGCCGGATCTAGACCAAGCTAGAGTTTCGACTACTCGTTGTTGATGTGCAATTGAGAACTTTGATAGAAGTTTGGTAGGGCGGAAGCGATTGAGATGGATGCGGAAGCGTAGGTTTGATTCGATCTCGAGAGATCGAGCAAACGTTGCAGTGGATTTGAGAGTTTGATTCTTTAGAAGAATCCTCGAATGTGAGTTCTTGGATCTAAGACTTGATCCAAGCAAGAACTTTGAGGGGATGGAAGAAGAAGTGATGCCCAAATCAAGAAAGAGGATTTTTCTTCAAATAACTTGATTAATATTGAACATGATTTACAAGTGAAGCCAAGCATCCCTTATATAGTGGGTGAAGGCTACACCAAAAGTCGGAAATTGAATGACGGAAATAAAGGCGGGAAATAAAGTCGGGGCAACTCCCGAAACCAAAGGTCTAGACTATTTTACTCACGGAATTAAGTTCCGGAATTAATGTTCTGAAAATTAAAGTCTATTATTATTTAAAATGCAAAATATAATAATAATAATAATAATATTTGCTAGCTTGATGACGTGGCGCCGGAAGCCTATGCCATGGTGGAGTGGTGACATGGCATGCCACTAACGGGTCCAGGTGATGTGACGGTGCGTCGGATGATTGAGCCGGTAGCTTGGGCGATGGCTTTGGCTCGGGAACGAGTGAGCGGTCCATCGGAGCGAACCCGCAAAGCATCGTCCTCTTCATCCGCGGTCATAGTGGTCAAGGGCGCATTAGTCCCCCCATCTTGGATGTGAAACGTCCCCGTTTCACCGTCGTCAAATAAGGGCTCAACATAAGGGGCTAGATCCTTGACATTGAACGTTGGGTGCACGCCGTAGGAATCCGGAAGCTCCAACTTGTAGGCATTTGGACCATGTCGTGATAGGATCCGGAAAGGGCCATCACCTCGATCCGATAGCTTGCCCTTACGTCGAGATGGGAAACGCTCCTTCCTTAAGTGGAGCCAAACAAGATCGCCGGGCTCGAAAGATATGTCGCGACGGCCCTTATTGCGTTGTTCGGGAAGTTGGGCGGCAAGACGTTGGAGTTGTGCTCTTGTCCGCTCATGAAGTTCAATGATTGAGGCGGCTCGACTTGCGGCGTTGATGTGTTCACCGTCCTTGAGTGGACGTGGTGTGAAGTCCAATGGCGTGTGTGGATTAAGGTCGTAGACAACTTCAAATGGTGAGAGTTTAGTTGCCGAGTGCCTAGACCTGTTATATGAAAACTCCACAACCGAAATTAAGTCCTCCCACTTTCGTGGGTTGTTCCTAAGCATTGCTCTAAGTAGAGCACCGAGAGTCCGATTGGTCACCTCCGTTTGACCATCGGTTTGGGGGTGATAACTACTTGAGAACAACAAGTTGGTTCCAAGTTTGCCCCACAACGTTCTCCAGAAGTGACTCACAAATTTCACGTCCCGATCACTAAGGATGGAACGTGGTATCCCGTGTAAGCGCACCACATTGTTAAAGAATAATGTGGCAACATCGCTAGCATTTTGGGTGCTCTTACACGCGATAAAATGAGCCATTTTGGAAAAACGGTCGACTACCACAAAAATGGAGTCGTTGCCTCGTTTGGACATAGGTAGGCCAACTACAAAGTCCATAGAAAGATCCTCCCAAGGTCCCATTGGTATAGGCAAAGGAGAATACAATCCGTCGGACCTTGACGCGATTTGGCATGATGACATGTTATGCAACTTGTGCAAAACCGTGTCACATGCTTGCGCATTTTGGGCCAAAAGAAGTGCTCTTGGAGAGCGGCGAGAGTCTTGGTAGCACCGAAGTGACCACGACCCTCATGGGCTTCCTTTATCAACAAGTGGCGTATGGACGAACGCGGAATACAAAGTTTTCCCGCGCGGAACAAATAGCCATCATTAATAAAGAAGGTCTCATGCTCTCGGAGGTCAAGGCATTTGGCAAATATATCCTTGAAGTCAAGATCCGTGGCATATAACTCTTTGATAAGAGAAAAGCCATGGATCTTGGCGTCCATATGCACCAAGAGGATATATCGCCGAGAAAGGGCATCGGCTACCACATTCTCTTTTCCTTTCTTATGCTGAATGACATAAGGAAAGGTTTCTAAAAATTCTACCCAACTTGCATGGCGCCGACTCAAATTAGTTTGACTCTTGAGGTACGAAAGAGCTGCATGATCCGAATGAATCACGAACTCCTTCGGCCACAAGTAGTGTTGTCATGTCTTTAGACAACGAACTAAAGCATATAGTTCATTGTCATAGGTTGGATAGTTGAGTGGTGGACCGGAAAGCTTTTCGCTAAAGTAAGCAATGGGCCGATTCTCTTGGAGAAGAACCCCCCCCCCCCAATGCCAACATTAGATGCATCACACTCCACCTCAAAGGTTTTCGAGAAATTTGGGAGTTGGAGTAGTGGTGCATTGCAAAGTCGGTCTTTGAGCGCATCAAACGCTCGAGCATGGGTATCATGCCACTCAAACGTGACACCCTTAGTAGTGAGCTCATGAAGCGGCGCCGCTACCGAGCTAAAGTCTTTGACAAAGCGTCGGTAGAAGCCCGCTAAGCCGAGAAAGGCTCGGACCATGGTGACCGTACTAGGTGTAGGCCACTCCCGAATAGCGCGAACTTTGGATTCGTCTACTCGGAGTCCGTCCTTAGACACGACATAGCCAAGAAATATAGTTGTGTCGGAACAAAAGACACATTTTTCAATATTGACGAATAATTGTTCTTGTCTAAGGCACTCGAGCACTTGGCGAAGGTGCCCGATGTGCTCATCCAAAGACCTACTAAAAATTAAAATATCGTCAAAATAAACAACTACGAAATTACCCAAAAACCGGCGAAGGACATGGTTCATGAGGCGCATGAACGTTGATGGGGCGTTGGAGAGTCCAAACGGCATGACAAGCCACTCATATAAACCGTACTTTGTCTTGAAAGCCGTTTTCCACTCGTCACCCTCGGCCATCCGGATTTGGTGATACCCGCTCCGGAGATCAATCTTTGAGAACACAGTGGCGCCGTGTAGTTCATCCAACATGTCGTCGAGGCGCGGGATCGGATGCCGGTACTTGACGGTTATTTGGTTGATGGCTCGGCAATCGACACACATCCTCCAAGACCCGACCTCCTTGGGCACCAAAATGACCGGCACGGCACATGGTGAAAGTGACTCACGAACATATCCCCGGTCTAGGAGCTCTTGGACTTGACGTTGTAGCTCCTTAGTTTCTTCCGGACTTGCACGGTAAGCGGCACGGTTGGGTAAAGACGCGCCGGGCACCAAATCGATTTGGTGCTCAATTCCACGGATCGGTGGCAAGCCGGGTGGTAGTTCATCGGTCAAGACGTCCTGAAAATCAGACAACAAAGTAGACACCTCGTGCGGCATATTACTAAGGTCATTGGAAGTAGATAAGCAAAAAGGAACAAGTAAGAAGCATGGCAACTTGCCTTCCTTGACCGGTGTCACATCATGTTTCCGGGCGAAAAGTACCCTCGGCTCACACCGGCCTTTGATTATTGGTTCCGTAGATGGTAAAGTTGCATTCGCTGGGACGATGCTTTCTTTACTACCTCTAGACTCAATAGCACGGTTACTAGAGGCGGTGTTCCGGGATCCGGAAGTACTAGCACCCACAACATCGGAAGGACTCCTAGGAGGGTCCGATGTTGCCGGCGTAGTGGTCTCATCAATGGTTTGTTGCCTCTTCCGTTCCGCATAATCAATTAATATTTCATGTGGAGTCATAGGCAATAATGTGACCCGTTTTCCATTATATTGGAACATGTATCTATTAAGATAACCATCATGGAATGTACGGCGATCGAATTGCCATGGTCGTCCTAATAATACATGTGTGGCGTCCATCTTGATAACATCACAAAGGATCTTATCAGCATAGCCGCCTATGGAAAACGTCACCCAAGCTTGTCGTGTGACGGTGTCACACGCCTTATCGGAAATCCATTGGATTCCATAAGGTGTTGGGTGGGGGGTTGTAGGCAACTTAAAGTGTTTTACCACTTTTTCGTTGATAATATTACAACAAGCACCCCCATCAACTATGAGAGAGAGACTAGTGTTATTGACCAAACAAGGAGAGTGAAAGAGATTCTCGCGTTGGTCAATAGGGACAAATTCCTTAACGGCTAAAATTCTACGAGATACAAGGGCGAACTTACCGGGTTGTGCCGGGCCGCAAGCCATTTGTTCGTCGCATGGTTCCATGCCGTAGTAGGGGTCGGCGTCTTCTTCATCTTCCTCATCTTCATATGAGGGATTGGCAAACAACACACGCTTTGTGTTCGGGCAATCACGTTGGACGTGACCGAATCCGCTACATTTATAACACACGGGCTCCCTTGGCCGTGCCGCCAGTGGAGGTCCGTGAGGGGTGCGGGCGGGAGGCACTTGTGCCGGGACATTGGGACCACGTTGTGGTGCCCTCTCGGTATCCGTTTGTCGGGTGGATTGGACCATCCGTTGGGCTCCTTTGGTGGCGCCGGACTCTTGATAACTAGATACATCTCGAGCACGGGTGTTAGTAGAATAAGCGTATTAATTTGGAGAGGAGTTATACCTTGAGTATTTTTGAGTCTCTTGTTGTTGCTTGTGAAGCTTCATGGCCGCATGACACAAAGCTCCCAAGTCCCTATATGGAACGATCTCAAGGGGTCGTCGGATTGATGGATTGAGGCCACTCATGAACTTGGTGCGTAAGGCGGAGGGCGAGGCCGAGATGCCGGCCTTCATATGCATGTCCTCGAGCTTGGCCAAGTAGGCCACCGGAGTGAGTTTGCCTTGTTGGAGCTCGGCAATTTGCATCCGCATATCATTTTTGAAGTCGTCGGGGACATACTTCTTTGTCATGACGTAGATCAGTTGATCAAACGTCGCAACCGGTTCCCATCCTCGGTTTTCACGGACGTGTTCATACCGGTTCCACCAAGATTCTGCATCGCCTTCAAAGTACAAGGTTGCCGCTTAGATCTTCTCGTACTCCTCATAGTGGCAATGCTTCAAAGCCCTTTTCATGTCCTGTGCCCAATCAAGAAACACACAAGGATCATATTCCCCATAAAATATTGGAAATTTAACTTTACCTTCCCTACGAGCTTTGTAGGGATCCGGGCGGGGCGGTGGCATATCATCATGATGGGCTCGTTGATGTGCATGTCTTGGTGGGTTAGGAGGAGGCAACCATTCTTCTCCTCGGTCTTGGTTCTCAAATGGATCTCGGACGGGTGGGTGCCATGGACGGACATGAGCCACCCGTTCCAAGTTGGCTTCATCGTCGGAGAACTCATCAAAATCGTCCCTCTCGTCATACTCATCATAGTCGCGGTATGATGAACGCCGGCTACGTCGTTGGTGGCGTTGCTCATATCGATCATTACCGGAACGTCGAGGATGACGATCTTGTTGTTTGGTGTGCCGATATTCTTCCTGTATGGGACGGTTAGTATTATGTGCATTAGATAAAGGTGGGGGCGATCCGTACCGTTTACGATTGCGCTCGAAGCGCTTGTTCCGATCCATTGTATCTACATATAGTAGATCATCCGGAGTTGGGCCATTATTGTTCTCGGTCTCATTGAGGTGGTGCCTGCCGTCTTGTTGAGTTTGGCTTTCGATGACTGAGGCAAGCCTAAGACCTTGAGATGGGTCGGTTCCCAAAAGACCTTTGCCCTTCCGACGAGCGTCGGACGTGGAAGTCTCGACCATGGTGTCAATTGGATTTGGGGCGGGGCGTGGAGTGGTCGTAAGGGCCAAAAGTTGTGCCCTCATCTCCTCCATTTGTTGCTTTAGACTAACAACTTCCTCGGATAAGGAGGCATTTTCTCGTTCACGAGCATCCTGTGAGTTTTCTATATCCACGTTAGTCATGATTCCAAATGAATACAAACAAATGCAAGCAATCAAATGAGCAAGGTGACAAATTAAGTCAACGTTACCCAAGTTCAAGTGCGTTAAGGTTCTACTTTTGGGAAGGCCGTTTGGCGGTTAAGCAAGGTAGGCAAATCCAACAAAATTTGAACCAATTCACACAAATAAACAAGTGATATTTTGCACGTATGTAAGAAAATGGAGAGACAGAAGATGGACGGATTGTTCACTCGGCAAGCTTTGCTTGCTTTCGGTCTTTGACCGTTTTGTAAAATCCGATTTTTCGGATGGACCGGTTTGCCGGACGTCTTTTAACTTTGTATTTTTTTTTAATTTTATTTTTTTGAACTTTGCAACTTTTTTGATGAAAGAGATGAAACACTTTGGAAACAAATCCGCTTTGTCGAAGAGTTTTGATTTTTTGTTTTTGTTTGAATATCAAAATGCAAGATATCCGAATTTGTTAACAAAAAAATCCCAAGAAATTTGGTAAAATCGATTAACAAACTTGTCGGATTGGGTCGGTTGAAGAACAAATTGTTTTTGATAGATGGTTTGATGGCAAACCAACTATCTCCTAAATATGTTTGGTGAGAAAAAAAAATTCAAGACAACTTCGAAGAACACGAAGAACAAGTTGAAGATCTTCAAGAAGGGAAGAACAACAAAGGCAAAGAAGGATAAAAATATAACGCACAAAAACAAGAGTAAAGAGAACTTAGCTTCGGTCCCTTTGCTCTGATGCCAATTTGATGCGTCCTTGGAATCGTTGAAGGACGAACGCCGGATCTAGACCAAGCTAGAGTTTCGACTACTCGTTGTTGATGTGCAATTGAGAACTTTGATAGAAGTTTGGTAGGGCGGAAGCGATTGAGATGGATGCGGAAGCGTAGGTTTGATTAGATCTAGAGAGATCGAGCAAACGTTGTAGTGGATTTGAGAGTTTGATTCTTTAGAAGAATCCTCGAATGTGAGTTCTTGGATCTAAGACTTGATCCAAGGAAGAACTTTCAGGGGATGGAAGAAGAAGTGATGTCCAAATCAAGAAAGAGGATTTTCCTTCAAATAACTTGATTAATATTGAACATGATTTACAAGTGAAGTCAAGCATCCCTTATATAGTGGGTGAAGGCTACACCAAAAGTCGGAAATTGAATGACGGAAATAAAGGCGGGAAATAAAGTCGGGGCAACTCCCGAAACCAAAGGTCTAGACTATCAATGCCGGAAATTAACTCACGGAATTAAGTTCCGGAATTAATGTTTCGAAAATTAAAGTCTATTATTATTTAAAATGCAAAATATAATAATAATAATATTTGCTAGCTTGATGACGTGGCGCCGGAAGCCTATGCCATGGTGGAGTGGTGACATGGCATGCCACTAACGGGTCCAGGTGATGTGACGGTGCGTCGGATGATTGAGCCGGTAGCTTGGACGATGGCTTTGGCTCGGGAACGAGTGAGCGGTCCATCGGAGCGAACCCGCAAAGCATCGTCCTCTTCATCCGCGGTCATAGTGGTCAAGGGCGCATCAGGTTTGGATTGGGATGAAATCAATGTTGAAGGTTTGAATATCAAGTTTAGACCAATATTGGATCGGACAAAGCCGGTGGCTTTTGATCCCGACGATGACGGTTTTAAGTTGGCTGAATGTGGTATTTGGGGTTGAGGACCACCAGTGAATCGGTGACAATGATAGATTTAGTCGTCGATAGGTTGACAACATGTCTTAAGGCCATATTAAATGAAAGAGCTCGCCCCTTTGCAAAGTCGTCAAGACTATCATCCAAAGAAGATGCACGCCCATCCGAATCGGTGACAAAGAAGATGAAGGAAGCGGAAGAAGATGCATGCCCATATGTGCACGGGAGAAGGACAATGAGGGAGGGAAGAATGATAAATATAGTGTGGTTGCGAGATAAAAGTAGATTTCATAAACTAATATGTAAATTTTTAAAAGAGAACATTTAATATGTTCAATTAAAAAATTATTTTAGGTAGTTTAAAATATTATCCTTAACAAAAAGTTGTAATATTATGCTATATATGATAATTTATATATTTGTTAATTTAGTGATTATTTCCTAATTAATATAGACAAAACTATATATTTATATATTTAAGTTAGAATAAAAATTATATAATCGTCATATAAACAAAAGTGAATTTTTTTTTCCAAAAAGTTGATAGAAAATATCTTGAAAAATATGTGAGGATTGTTGTAAGATTAAAAATAAAAACAATATATTTAGGGGTTTTGATAGACGAACCGGCAAAAATCACTAATTGTCACCATAACTACACACTTCGCGTGCGTAGATGAGTGGTTTCCAACTATACACATATAGGGTGCATAGTTGGAGTCTACTAAAAAAATGAAAAAATTGAACTATGCACATGGGGTACGTAGTAGAAGTTAAAAAATGAAAATGCACGAGAGAATGACATATGATGCGAAATTCATAAGAAAATAACATGTGGCGTGGGTTTCAAACTCTAGATGCACAAGCACTTCCTCCAACCCTTATATCAGCTGGACTAATTGAACTTGTGTATTATATTGTTATTTTTTGTAAGTTGTACTTAAAACCGAATTTCAATACACAATTTCAATTACAGTTAAATTATGTAATTAACAAAATCGGTCATTTTCTCAACTACACAAGCCCAAAAATTAAAGAAGGTTAGTTATTTACACAAGATCGAGTTACACAAGCCTAATAGAAGGTTAGTTGTTTACACAAGATTGAGTTACACAAGCCTAATCGGGCACACGAGCGGACGAGCCCAACCGAGTTACACAAGTCAATCGAGTTACACAAGCCCATTGTTTTTACACAAGGCCGACGAGTTACACATGTCCAAGCCCAATCGAGTTTCACAAGCCCAAAATATGGGCCAATTTTTGTAATTATACTTTTAAGGACATATTTGCAAATTTAATAAATATGGATAATTAATGTAATTACAAAGTATAAGTACCCTTTTCTAATTTACTAAAAAATTGAAAACAAAATAAACTAATGTTGCGTAATATATCCTCGAAGGTCGGTCATGGTCAACGTTTGAACAGGTGGATCGACCCAAAAATCAAGCGGTGGAAAGATCAAATCCGTGCAAGACTGAGGAACCGAGAAGCCGCCACCATTGTTGGCATCCAAAGGCGTCAAAACCTTGGCACGCCGTCATCGGAAGATATGGAGGGCGAGTCAGGGTGTAGGAGAAAGAGCGATTTGTCAAGAGGATTAAGTCGGATCTTAACATAGACCTCATCAAAGTTGGAATCCACAAGATAAAGCTTTTGGATCACTCGACATAACATATATGGCTAGGAGGGAGACGAGACACTAATGAGAGCATAAATTGTGGGTCAGAGGAATGCTCCATGTGACCCTGGAGGAAGTAGTAAACCCTAGATTGCTCGGGTGGGATCTCGAAGCAAGTCCCAATGCAAGCCTTCTAGATCGCAGGCTCCACTTGATAGTGATTGCAATCATCGATCGCCATTATTCGAGTTACCAAGCAACTTAAGAAATACATGAAGGAAGAGAGACAAATGAATGGAAGAGAAAGACCATGCTCCACTTGCGGAATACCTTAGGGTTTCATCTGTATTTTAGGGTTTACGAGATCTGAATGTGAAGACAGATTATATAGGGTTTTAATTTTTACGTTTTTCTATTATGTTTCTCTAATTAATTATTTTTAGATTTATAACTTTTACATAAAGAGGGGCCTAGTTTGTATTAAGTATAAAAAAAAAGCTTCTTTGTTCCATTATTCTCCTACTTTAATATATATATATATATATATATATATATATATATATATATATATATATATATATATATATATATATATAGATAGATAGATAGATAGATAGATAGATAGATAGATAGATAGATAGATAGATAGATAGATAGATAGATAGATAGATAGATAAGAAAGAGAAAACGAAACGGGAGAACCAACCCGATACCAATGCTTTGCCTTGACTAGTTAACATTTAAAATCCTATTTGAAATTTAAAGGATCAATTCGCAATGCCAGAGGAAAAGGGTTCAAGAACTTCTAATAACCAAATCTCAATATTTAAGTATTTTACACTAACGATCAACAACGGAAATTGAGGAGTTTAAAACACCAAAAGGAGATAGGAGGTTGAAGAGCTTGCATGGGAAGCCGGAGTCGGTAAAGATGGTGTTGATCCATCCCGGGGAAGGAGGTGAGGGCTTGGGAGAGTTGGAGAAGACAAATAGGCTGCAAATGAGGGAATGTAAGGTGATACAAAAGAAGTGGCCATTAGTTCAACGAAAGAGTGGAGGGGGTTGTCGATGGAAGATATTGCAGCGGAGATTTGAGGGAGAGAGGATTGTGGTGTCAAGGTCGACATATTTGAATTGTGAATCGACGGAGGTGTGCGAAATTAAAAGAGGATGATAAAATAACGTAGATGTTAAACGAACCCATATATTTTTTATGCGGAGATAAGCCGCTAAGGTTTCCCGATCTTTCAACACCAAAACGAGGAGGAGAGGTAGAGATGGATGACGTGAGGATGATGAGAAAATGTGGGGTAACGGCAAGTGATCCGATGGTTGGGATGGATCGTAGCTGGATAGTCCGGACGAATCTCTTAGTCGCAATTCAACTCGTCCACTATAATCGCACACTTATTGAGGAAGAAGCGATGGACCTCAAAAGTATACGAACTCGCTTGAAGATGGAAGAGAAACCTATCTCAAAGTCTCACCAAGAAGGACAACTCTTCTATACTCCAAACTAGGTTTGAATAGGAGTCACACCTATTCAGGGGTTCTCGAGTCACACGAGAGAAATACTGAAAAGTATCAAATGTATATTAATCAAAGGTGTGTTCCAAGATGCACGTCCAGATTCCTTATATAGGCATGAGGAAGACGTCCCATCTGGCTTACATGGGTTGCGGGCTTGATCCTAGAACGAGCCCGGAATGAATAAAGAAATGAAATAAAATGCGAAGTGATAAGATCGAATCTTTACGAGATAAGATCTTCTAACTAAAAGATAAGATCAAATCTTTAAGAGATCAATGATCTTCTAGAAACGTAAATGACAATAAAATAAAGCAAAACCCAAATTAAAATTGTCTCAAAATGGGCTGAAAATTGGTAAGCTCGTTGGGCCTAATTTAGCCACTTAAATAAGCTCAACCTCCGTCTTCTTCGAAGCTTTCTCCACGTTTTTCTAGAACGTCAATGGCTGACTCAATCTCGGCCGAGATTTGGGTTTGCACGTGCAGAACCATCCTTGAACATCCTTCTAGTACTTCCATCTTGATATAACAACTTTCCAGTTGATGCATTTCCTTTCCTAGTTGCTCACCCATGCGTTTGGCTTGTGCTCTTGTAATTGGTCCGGTAGGGAGTATTGGTTGGGATGCTCCCGCATCATTCTCCCTTTCTTGAAAAGGATTCGACCTCGAATCCAGCATGTTGTCACCAGAATGGAAAGGGGTGAGGTCTGCGACATTGAAGGTTGCACTCACTCCATATTCTCTGGGAAGGTCTATTTGATATGCATTGTCCCCAATCCGATTGAGGATCTTGAATGGTCCATCTCCCCGTGCATCTCACTTGTTCTTTCTTCGTGATGGAAATCGTTCCTTCATGAGATGCACCCATACGAGGTCTCCGGGTTGAAAAATTATTCGACGTCGTCCATGGTTTGCTCGTGCAGCTACTGATTCCGATTTTTGCATTAGGCGGCTCTTGGTACGTTCATGCAACTCTTTTATAAACTCTACATGCTTCCCTGCATCAAAATTCTCTTTTTCTTTCATAGGAAAGGGCGTTAGATCCAGTGGAGTTAAAAGATTAGTGCCATAAACACACTCGAAAGGTGAGAGTTGTGTAGAAGAATGGATTGTTCGGTTGTATGAAAACTCCATGTGTGGAAGAGTATCTTCCCATGCTCGAGTATTTTTACGAATAATAGTTCGTAGGACAGTTGTTAGCGTGCGGTTGGTGACTTCTGTCGGACCATCTGTCTGAGGATGACTAGATGTGGAGAAGAGGAGTTTGGTACCAAGTTTCTTCCATAGAGTTCTCCAAAATGTGCTCAAAAATTTGACATCCCTGTCGCTTACTATAGTCTTTGGGATCCCATGTAACCTGACTACCTCCCGAAAAAAGAGATTTGCCACGTTAATAGCGTCATCTGTCTTGTGACAAGCAATAAAGTGGGCCACCTTAGAAAACCTGTCAACCACCACAAAAATAGAGTCTCTCCCTTTCTTAGTGAGAGGTAATCCTACGATAAAGTCCATGGATATATCTTCCCAAGGTGTTGCGGGAATTGGGAGTGGCGTATAAAGTCCGTATGGTTGCAATCGAGATTTGGCTCTAAGGCACTCTAAACATCGCTTGACTAGATGTTCAATATCTCTGAGCATATGGGGCCAATAGAAGTGGACTTTCAGTGTATGATATGTTTTATCTCGTCCAAAGTGTCCCATTAATCCTCCTCTATGTGCCTCTT
The DNA here is from genome assembly GCA_002319775.1 of Fagopyrum tataricum. Classification (NCBI taxonomy): domain Eukaryota; kingdom Viridiplantae; phylum Streptophyta; class Magnoliopsida; order Caryophyllales; family Polygonaceae; genus Fagopyrum; species Fagopyrum tataricum. The sequence goes on along the minus strand of CM008280.1, from coordinate 39,642,019 downwards.
CGGTCAACAATAGTCTAAGAGAGCAGTTGGGAATGCATACCTTGTCTTCTCTGAAGAGGAATCCATCCAAGATGTAGTATTTTCCTGAGACTTGATTGTCTCTGCACTCCCGGAAGATCTCCCCAAAGTCTTGATTATCTAAATATAGCTCCTTGTTATATACGAACCCGAGTACCCTAGAGTCTAGAGCAGTCAATAACGTATACCTGCGGGATAGGGCGTCAGCTACCACGTTATCCTTGCCTTTCTTGTATTTGATCACAAATGAAAAAGTTTCCAGGAATTCCATCCAACTGCCATGACGTCTATCAAGCTTGTCTTGACTTCTGAAATTTTTGAGGGACTCATGATCCGTATGCAATATGAACTCATTGGGTCTTAAGTAATGTTGCCATATCTTAAGGACCTTGAAAAGTGCATACAATTCATTGTCATATGTGGAGTAGTTGAGGGTAGCTCCTTTTAGTTTTTCTGAAAAATAGGCAATTGGTTTGCCTTCTTGCATGAGTACTCCTCCAAGGGTGCTTGTTGTAAGAGCCTTAGTCTTTTGGACCGAGTTTACCTTAGCCGAGATTTGGCTTTAGCCAAGATTGATCTTAGCCGCCCCCGCGGGCTTGTGTGCCGCCCCAGAGGGTTCCCGCTCCCGCAGCCCAGTGAACCGCCCCCGCGGTTTCCTGCGGCTGCAGCCGGTTTTGTTGACCGGTTGACTCGTGCTTTACTCTCTTCCTTATTTCTTCCTTTCTTGCAGAGCAAGGGTTCCTTATTCACTTATTCCCAGCTTCCCTACGTCCTTCTTGCTTCTCCTTCTCCCTCCTTGATCTTGTTCTTGATTTCCTTTGGGTTTAGAAGAGAATTGATGTGGCTTTGATGATGTTGATGCTAGTGGATGTGATTGCTGAGCTTGAGAGCCAGTGATAGTGTGTGGGTGATCTTTTCCTTGTTGCATAGGATCACAAGTGTGGTAAGCTCCTTGTTTCTTCATCCTTCTCTTCTTCCTTTCTTTGATTCCATCTTCCCTAGCATAGGATTAGATGATTTGATCATAGATTAATGTTAGTATATGTATGTATATGCATGTGTATGATTTTGGAATGGAAGAGACGTGATTTGATCACGTGAAGAGTGAAAGAGGACTCGCGGGACTACATTCTGCATTGTCGCCGCCCCTGCGCCTGGAAGCCATCGCCCCTGCGGAAGACGTGTCACCGCACCCGCGGCCAGAAGCCACCGCCCCCGCGGCAACGGTCACAGCGCCAGCGCCTGCGTCATTCCGCGCCTGCGCTTGCTAGCGGCCACGGTCACCGCGCCTGCGGTTTTCTTGTTCCGCCCTTGCATCTCTCTTGTTACGCAGGTGCGTCCTGTCCCGGGTCTACCTAGAGTTAGGTAGATCCTTTCCTTTCCTAGTATGAGCGGGTTAGTAGCATGTTAGGTACGTGTATGAGGTTAGAATGTTGATGAATACGTTATCGTTTATGCTAGTTATGGCTTTGAGGTTTATGAGTTAGGATATGATCCTTATGGATCCCTTGGGTCTAGGTGTGACCCCTTTGATGGATATGAGTGTGATATATTGTTATATCTTGTTATTAGGCAGTGTTGTCCTCCAGATTGGAGTGGACCGTGTTTGAGACTACTACTGAGGTTGAGGTAAGTCCATAGGACTTACTTAGCTACCATCCTTATATTGGATGTATGCATGAGTGGTGTTTGTTATATGCTTTATAGCATGCGATATGGTTCATTACCGACCTATGTTATATTGACCGCCCATTGTAGTGGTTCTGACAACTTACCTTTCATCCCGTAGTGGAGTCTGGGAAGTTCTCTGTAAGCTTCTTAGATCTTGTATACGGGAAGGGCATTGACCACTCCTTATGGTATACGAGAAGGTGCGCTGATACCACTCCAGCTAGCTATTGCACGCAGAGGCGAGGATTATATACATTCCTCGTGTCACATATTTTCATATGCAGATCTATATACTATTTGAGTGATTGACGTTATAAAGATAATAAACCGGGTAAATGTGTGAAAGCATGATGATGTGTTATGATTCCTGATGTGTGTTTGTGCTCTAGCATCTTCTTATATATGTGTATGGTTAGCTAACGGTTTTATACCGTCTTGTGGATCCTTTGCAGGTTAGGAGAACTGCAAAGTGATCCAGAGGGGTGATCTGCTGAGGGCTCCGTACACTGGGGTGATATAGTGGGATATGGGATATTTATGTTGTACGGATTTATATTTTGATTTTGTACTCAACAGTTACTCTGTATTACCTTTTGATATGTATGTATATATATATATATATATATATATATATATATATCAATTTTATGTATTGTTTTAATCTATATGTGCCTTGTTGTAAGATTCAGTGAACTTGTTGTCAGGCTAGGGTCAGGATCCATTGTGAGATCCTAGCACAGTAGCACCTCGAGTCCTACGGATTTGGGGTGTTACAAAGTTGGTATCTGAGCCCAGGTTGACAACAATGGCACTTGTAATCTGTTATAAAGGTCGAATAAATAAATAAACAGAAACTGAAAAGGGGTCTGACTTTTCAAAAGGTTTTGGTTTTGAAATGAGTACAAATGTTTTGGGATACCGTGTACGTGAGTCATCGCCCCTCTGAAGATCTCGACAGTATAGATATATATAGATATTCTGTTGTGAATGATTTGATATATATCTATACATATGGCATATATATAGCCTTCTAAGTTAGGTTTACGTCTTCTGCAGATGGTTGAGACTAGAGCCTTACTTGCAGCTAGACGAGGTAGAGGTAGACCCCTCTAGGTAGAGGACGGGTAGGACTCCTGCTAACGGTTCACATGAAGCGGGAGAGATTCACGAGGAGGTTGCTGAGAGTGCCGTTCTTGAGACTGGGAACAGTGCAGCTGAGAGACAGGGGTCACAAAGAGCCCAGGCTGGTGAGTCTGATCGTGTCTCAATGGGAGGATCAAAGTTTCGTGCCTATATTAGACGAGTAGAGGAGGCTGTTAGAGCCGGTAGACGTGCCCCAGCTTTACAGGCACAGGAGGGACCATCTGAGAGATCACACGGAGTGACTCAGGTGCCAGCTGTACAAGCACGTGTTGCTGAGATTCCTCAAGTTCGAGAGGAGCATCGAGGGCCTAGACCAGATACCTGGTTGAAGGCATTCCATCAGATGGGTGTACCCCCTTTCATTGGGAAGGTGGGGTTAGAGGTTGAGCTCTGGATTGGACATGTGAACTCAGCTCTAGAGTCCATTAGATGTCTAGTGGACAGACAAATCGAGTTGGTGCAGACTTTATTCCGGGATTTGGCACAACACTGGTGGAGGTCTGTACGGGGTCAGGTTAGTAGTTATGATCAGAAGAGGACCCTGATTAGAGAGCGTTTCTGCCCTGCCTCACTGAGGAGGGAGAAACTACGGGATTTTGTGGAGGCTGGGTTTGAGGATGTACCAGTCTCCGAGGCTATCAGGAGATTTCAGGAGGAGCTGGCATTACTGGGACCAGCTGCACCTTCTGTAAATCAACATGTCTATCTTTTTTTCCGATGACTGAGGGATACTACCCGGACCTATATGGAGGGTTTCCACTGTGAGTCTCTGATGGATTATCAGGACAGAGCTTCCGACTATGAGAGGGAGCGAGCTGGACAGAGGAGAGCTTCTCAGACCGGAGGGTCTGAGAAGAGACAGCGTACTGGGCAGACCAGTGGTACTGGTGGTGCTGCTAGTGTTTGGCGAGGTCAGAGACGCCAGAGTCACCCCTCATCTGCACCGGTTGCAGATAAGGGACATAAGTGTTTTAACTGTGGTGATCCAGGACATATGAGGCCCGAGTGCACGAGACCACTAGTGACTTGCTACACCTGTGGTAGGCAGGGTCATAGAGTTGTTTACTGCCGTCATAGCGGAGCTTTATCACAGCAGGGTCCTTCCCCTGCCAGTGTAGCGGGAGGTGAGCAGAGGTCACCTCAGCAGCAACAGACATAGGGATAGTAGAGAGTCCCCGATCGCCCTACGACTCAGGGATCTGCTCCTGGGCCGAGTAGAGGCAGAGGCCGTGGTTGGAGCACCACTTATACCAGAGGACCACATGGTCGAGTCTTTGAGCTTAGGAGAGCAGAGGAGCCAGCTGCACCGACTGCTACAAGTACCATTCTGATTCATAGTTTACCTATTAGAGTCTTATTTGATACTGGTGCTACGCATTCTTTTATATTTGATGCTTGTGTAGAGCGTTTGAGTTTAGATACAGTTGAGGGGATGCCCTTTATTATAGGGTTACCCGATGGTGGTAGGGTTAGAGGTACCCGTGAGATTCATGGTTGTCCCATTTCTGTAGGGACTCGTGATTTACTAGTTGACTTCTTTGTCATGCCATTAGAGCATGAAGAAGTCATTTTAGGTATGGATTGGATGGATAGACATTCTGCAGTCTTAGATGTAGGTAGGAGGACTGTAACCCTCTCTACCGAGTTAGGTCAGATAGAGGTTTTCCGAGGTTGGGACCTTGGAAAGACAGGCACGATTATCAGTGCGATACGAGCAGCTAGACTGATTGCACAGGGTTGTGAGGCCTTCTGGTGTTATGCCATGAAGGAGGGGGAGAGTCCAGCATTAGAGGATATCCTAGTAGTCTGTGAGATTACAAATGTTTTTGCTGATCCGTCCAGTTTGCCACCTCAGAGAAGTGTGGACTTCAGTATTGAGTTAGAGCCTGGTACGAGACCGATTTTGAAGGCCCCATACCGGATGACGCCTGTCGAGATGCTGGAGCTGAAGAAGCAACTTGAGGAGCTGGCTGAGAAGGGCTTCATTCGCCCTAGCGTGTCCCCATGGGGAGCACCTGTCCTCTTCGTACGGAAGAAGGACGGATCGTTGCGGTTGTGTATAGATTACAGAGAGTTAAACAAGGTGACCATCAAGAACAAGTATCCCCTGCCTCGTATTGATGATTTGTTAGATCAGCTTCAGGGAGCGACTATGTTCTCCAGAATTGACCTGCGCTCAGGATATCACCAGCTGAGGGTGAGAGAGCAGGATGTGCACATGACAGCATTCCGGACCAGATATGGCCACTACGAGTTTGTAGCGATGTCATTTGGGCTTACGAATGCCCCAGCAGTTTTTATGGAGTTGATGAACAGTATCTTCATCGACTTCCTGGATCAGTTTGTGGTGGCTTTCATAGATGACATTCTGGTGTACTCTTGCAGCAGAGAGGAGCATGCAGGACAGCCGAGGACTGTGTTGCAGGTTTTACGGGATAGAGAACTTTATGCTAAGTTCTCTAAGTGCGAGTTCTGGATGCTAGGGGTAGCATTCCTGGGTCATGTGGTTACAGCTGAAGGGATTAAGGTGGATCCGGCCAAGATTGAGGCAGTAGCAGCTTGGACGACACCGACGAACGTCAAGGAAGTACGTAGCTTCCTTGGCCTAGCCGGTTATTACAGACGCTTTATGGAGGGATTTTCTGTGATTGCCCGTCCACTGACGAGTCTATTGAGGAAGACTACCAGATTCGTATGGTCTGATCAGTGTATGCAGAGTTTTGAGGAGCTGAAGAGACGTTTGACTTTTGCTCCTATTTTGGCACAGCCAGAGGGTATAGAAGATTTTGTGGTTTACAGTGATGCATCCAAGCTAGGCTTGGGATGTGCGTTGATGCAGAGAGGCAGGGTGATTGCTTATGCGTCTCGACAGCTGAAGACGTATGAGGAGAACTACCCGACTCATGATCTGGAGTTGGCAGCAGTAGTTCACGCCTTGAAGATCTAGAGACATTACTTCTATGGTGCTACATGTCAGATCTTCACAGACCATAAGAGTCTGAAGTACATTTTCACGCAACGGAATTGAATAACCGCCAGTGTAGATGGCTCGAGCTGATCAAGGACTTTGATTTAGAGATTCTGTATCATCCAGGGAAGGCGAACGTTGTCGCCGACGCCCTGAGCAGGAAGACGCCTTGAGAGCAGGCGATTGTGAGATTGATAGTTCAACATCAGTTACAGAGAAACCTGATCTGGTTAGAGTTGGACATCTAGTTTCCTGATGAGGATGCCCAACTGCGAACATTAGAGGTTCTTCCTAATTTGTTGGGTGAGATCCAGCAAAAGCAGGAGACCTGCCCGACACTAATAAGGATACGAGATAGGATGTCTCGGGATGAGGCACCACAGTTCCTGCTAGGAGCAGATGGAGTTTTGAGACGCCGCGGTCGCGTCTATGTACCTGCTGATATAGAGCTGAGACAAAGGATATTACAGGAGGCTCACTGTACACTTTACTGTGTACACCCAGGTACGAGTAAGATGTATCAGGATTTGAGACGTTTATATTGGTGGGGAGGGCTGAAGCCCGATATGGCCAGATTTGTGGCACAGTGTGCGACCTGCCAGCAGGTCAAGATAGAGCATTGCAGACCTGGAGGTGAGCTCCATCCACTTCCTGTTCCACAGAGAAAGTGGGAGGACATCACCATGGATTTTGTTACTGGCCTGAGACCGAGTAGGAGCTTTGATGCCATCTGGGTTATAGTGGACCGATTGACGAAGACGGCACGTTTTATCCCTATTAGGGAAACGTGGCCGGTAAGGAGATTAGCTGAGGAGTACACTAGGCAGATAGTGAGACTTCATGGTGTGCCGAGGACGATCGTCTCAAACAGAGATGGACGATTTACCTTGAGATTTTGGCAGCAGATTCAGACTGCCTTGGGGACGAGTTTGCACTTCACGACTGTGTTCCATCCTCAGACAGATGGTCAGTCAGAGAGGACCATTCAGACACTGGAGGATATGTTACGAGCTTGTGTGTTGGATTGGGGACAAGTGTGGACGGATCATCTCCCACTTGTTGAGTTCTCATACAACAACAGCTGACATGCATCTATTGGGATGGCCCCATATGAGGCACTGTATGGACAGAGATGTCGTACTCCGTTATGCTGGGATGAGCAGAGCAGTGTTAGTGGTTTGACACCTGATCAGATTCAGGATGATGTGGCTCGAGTAGCACTGATTAGAGAGCGGATGTTGACTGCACAGAGCCGTCAGAAGTCATATGCTGATAGGAGGCGTAGACCTCTAGAGTTCAGAGTAGGAGCCCATGTGTGGCTGAGGGTGTCTCCGACACGAGGTGTTAGACGTTTTGGCATTAAGGGGAAGTTGAGTCCCCGATATGTCGGACCGTTCGAGATTTTGGATCGGGTTGGGAGTGTAGCATACAGATTAGCCTTGCCTCCGAGATTAGAGGGTGTTCACCCTGTATTTCACGTGTCTCAGCTGAGGGAGTACGTACCAGATCCGAGACACATCGTGAGTTATGATGATTTGGTGGTCGAGCCGGACCACACTTTTGTTGAGCACCCTATTGCAGTCCTAGAATGAGGTATGAGACGCCTGTGTTTGAAGGACATTCCTATGTTGAGGGTACAATGGTCGAGACGAGGACCTGATGAGGCTACATGGGAGACTGAGGATAGGTTCCTCTGGATACTATCCAGATTTTTATGCCGAGTTAGATGCACCAGTAGGATCACCGAGTAGATCTTAGTACTATCTTGGTGAGTATTATGTGCTTATATGCTTATATGCTATGATGTGTTTATTTCATACTAGCTTTGATATGATATATGATCTTAGTAGATCTTGTTGTGCTAGTATGATTATTGTTATAGCTGGAGATGGCTCTTTCCTCCATGCTATTGTGATACGATTAGGATTCAGCTGGAGATGGTTATTCCTCCATGCTATTTTGATGGACATAGTGTTGCTGGAGATGTTTTTCCTCCATGCCTTTCGGTTATGAGTATGATACGGCTAGAGATGTGATTCCTCTACGCCTTGTGATGTGTTTATGGTTTGGCTAGAGATGGTTTTCCTCTATGCCCTGGATAGTATAGTTTTGTTGCTGGAGTTGATGATTTCCTCCATGCTTGTGTTTGAGGTTATAGAGAGAGTTGTACCTTGGCTTGTGAGTCCGAGTGGTTTGAGGATTTTACAAGTGTCGGGACGAAACTTGTTTTTAGGGGGGTGAGGTGTAAGAGCCTTAGTCTTTTGAACCGAGTTTGCCTAAGCCGAGATTTAGCTTTAGCCGAGATTGATCTTAGCCACCCCCGCGGGCTTGTGTGCTGCCCCAACGGGTTCCCGCTCCCGCGGCCCAGTGAACCGCCCCTGCGGTTTCTTGCGGCTACAGCCGGTTTTGTTGACCGGTTGACTCGTGCTTTACTCTCTTCCTTATTTCTTCCTTTCCTTGCTGAGCAAGGGTTCCTTATTCACTTATTCCCAGCTTCGCTACGTCCTTCTTGCTTATCCTTCTCCCTTCTTGATCTTGTTCTTAATTTCCTTTGGGTTTGAAAGAGAATTGATGTGGCTTTGATGATGTTGATGCTAGTGGATGTGATTGCTGAGCTTGAGAGCCATTGATAGTGTGTGGGTGATCTTTTTCTTGCTGCATAGGACCACAAGTGTGGTAAGCTCCTTGTTTCTTCATCCTTCTCTTCTTCCTTTCTTTGATTCCATCTTCCCTAGCTTAGGTTAGATGATTTGTTCATAGATAATGTTAGTATATGATTTTGGAATGGAAGAGACGTGATTTGATCACGTGAAGAGTGAAAGATTCGCGGGACTACGTTCTGCACTGTCGCCGCCTCTGCGCCTGGAAGCCGTCGCCCCTGCGGAAGACGTGTCACCGCACCCGCGGCCAGAAGCCACCGCCCCCGCGGCAACGGTCACAGCGCCAGCGCCTGCGTCATTTCGCGCCTACGCTTGCCAGCGGCCACGGTCACCGCACCTGCGGTATGCCTGTTCCACCCCTGCGTCTCTCTTGTTACGCAGGTGCGTCCTGTCCCGGGTCTACCTAGAGTTAGGTAGATCCTTTCCTTTCCTAGTATGAGCGGGTTAGTAGCATGCTAGGTACGTGTATGAGGTTAGAATGTTGATGAATACGTTATCGTTTATGACAGTTATGGCTTTGAGGTTTATGAGTTAGGATATGATCCTTATGGATCCCTTGGGTCTAGGTGTGACCCCTTTGATGGATATGAGTGTGATATATTGTTATATCTTGTTATTAGGCAGTGTTGTCCTCCAGATTGGAGTGGACCGTGTTTGAGACTACTACTGAGGTTGAGGTAAGTCCATATGACTTACTTAGGTACCATCCCTTATATTGGATGTATGCATGAGTGGTGTTTGTTATATGCTTTATAGCATGCGATATGGTTCATTACCGACCTATGTTATATTGACCGCACATTGTAGTGGTTGTGACAACTTACCTTTCATCCCGTAGTGGAGTCTGGGAAGTTCTCTGTAAGCTTGTTAGATCTTGTATACGGGAAGGGCATTGACCACTCCTTATGGTATACGGTAAGGTGCGCTGATACCACTCCAGCTAGCTATTGCACGCAGAGGCGAGGATTATATACATTCCTCGTGTCACATATTTTCATATGCAGATCTATATACTATTTGAGTGATTGACGTTATAAAGATAATAAACCGGGTAAATGTGTGAAAGCATGATGATGTGTTATGATTCCTGATGTGTGTTTGTGCTCTAGCATCTTCTTATATATGTGTATGGTTAGCTAACGGTTTTATACCGTGTTGTAGATCATTTGCAGGTTAGGAGAACTGTAGAGTGATCCACAGGGTGATCTGCCGAGGGCTCCGTACACTGGGGCGATATCGTGGGATATGGGATATTTATGTTGTACGGATTTATATTTTGATTTTGTACTCAGCAGTTACTCTGTATTACCTTTTGATATGTATGTATATATATATATATATATATATATATATATATATATATATATATATATATGTATATATATATATATATCAGTTTTATGTTTTGTTTTAATCTATTTGTGCCTTGTTGTACGATTCAGTGAACTTGTTGTTAGGCTAGGGTCATGATCCATTGTGAGATCCTAGCCCAGTAGCACGTCGAGTCCTACGGATTTGAGGTGTTACACTTATGTGAGTTGTGCCTTTAGTTCTTCAAAGGCCGTCTGTTGCGACTCTCCCCAAATGAATTCACTATTCTTCTTTGTGATTTCGTTCAAAGGGGCTGCTATCGTGCTGAAATCCTTTACGAATCTGCAATAGAAACTGGCCAAACCGTGAAAGCTTCGGATCTGAGTTGCTGATTTGGGGGTGGGCCAATCTTGGATAGCCTTGATCTTTTCCTCATCTACCTGTAACCCTTGTGAGCTCACCACGAAGCCTAAGAATGTGACTTGATCGGTGCATAGCTCGCATTTCTTAAGGTTGGCATATAGGTGTTGGTTGCGGGGGATCTGGAGTACGTCCCTAAGGTGCTGCTCGTGCTGCCTGAGGTCTTGGATATAGATAAGTATATCATCAAAATAGACTACCACAAAATTTCCTATAAAAGGTCTAAGAACGTGGTTCATAAGACGCATGAAAGTGCTAGGTGTAACACTCCAAATCCGTAGGACTCGAGGTGCTACTGGGCTAGGATCTCACAATGGATCCTGACCCTAGCCTGACAACAAGTTCACTGAATCGTACAACAAGGCACCGATAGATTAAATACAAAACATCAAACTGATATCAAAGTATCAAAAGGTTTATACAACGTGCTGCTGAGTACAAACAAAACATAAATATACATGATCAAAAGATCCCATATTCCACGAGGACGACCCAGTGTACGGAGCCCTCAGCAGATCACCCCTCTGGATCACTTTGCAGCTCTTTTAACCTACAAAGGATCTACAACACGGTATAAAACCATTAGCTAACCATACATATATAAGAAGATACATAAGCACAATCACACACCAATGAATAATAACACATCACCATGCTATCACACATTTACCCGGTTTATTATCTTAATAACGTCCAGTCACTCAAGCGTGTATATATATATATATATTTATATATATATATCGGAATATGAATATATGTGACACGAGGAATATAACCCTCGCCTCTCGGGGATGGTGCCAGCTGGAGTGGTGATCCGGTCCCACCTCCCGTGTACCCTATGGGAGTGGTGCAGGTGGCCGGCCCACTGAGCCAGACTGGCCTGCCCGAAGAGAACCTCCAGACTCCCGGCGGGATGAAAGGACAAGTTGTTACGGCCCTACAATGGGCAGTCACTAAGCCATAGGTAGGTAATCATCACATCTCATACTATCAATCATATAACACACACACACACACACCACTCATGCACACATCCAATATATGGATGGTAGCTAAGTAAGTCCTATGGACTTACCTCAACCTTGTAGTAATCTCAAACCGATCGGCTCCAACTCTGGAGATCAACACTGCCTAGCAACAAGGCATAACCATATATCAAACTCATATCCAACACAGGGGTCACACCTAGACCCAAAGGATCCATAAGGATCATAACCTAACTCATAAACCTCAAAGCCATAATCGGCATAACCGATAACATACTCAACCTCATTCTATCCTCATATACATACCTAGCATGCCACTAAACTGCTCATACTAGGAAAGGAAAGGATCTACCCAACTCTAGGTAGACCCGGGACAAGACGCACTTGCGTGACGGAAAAACGCAGGGGCGGAACAGGCAACCCGCAGGCGCGGCTAAGCACGGGCGTAGGCGCGGTGACAACGGCCGCAGGCAAGCGCAGGCGCTGTGACACGGCTCTCGCAGGGGCGGTGGCTTTCAGGCGCGGGTGCAGCGACAAGGGTCACGCAGGGGCGGCTTTTCTGGACCGCAAGGCGGCGACAATGCAGAAAGCGATCCCGCGATTTCTCTTCGGCTCTTCACGTGATCAAATCACGTCTTCTCTCATCCAACGTCACATACAACCATATACATACACAAACCAACCTCAATAAGCCTCAACATACATCTAATCCTAAGCTAGAAAGAGGAATCAAAGAAAGAAGAAAAAGAAGAAGAAGGCTTACCACACTTGTGGTCCTAGGCTGCACAGAAGATCAACACCCAACCTCACTGGCTTCCAAGCTCAGCAACACACCTTAAGCTCATCAACATCATTATCCACACAACAAAACACTTCCAAACACAAGGAAGATCAAGATCAAGGTCAAGGAGAGAAGAAGAAAAAAAGCAAGAAGGACGTAGGGTCTGGAAAAAGGAGTGGAAACCCTTGCTCACGAGCCAAGGGAGAGACTTAAGAAGGAAGGAAAGGAGAAGGTAAAGCACATTCAAAGAGTCAACAAAACCGGCTGCAGCCGTCGGAAACCGCAAGGGCGGTTCCCTGAGCCGTAGGGGCGGAAACCCGCTGGGGCGGCACACAAGCCCGCGGGGGCAGAAAAGATCACATCTCAGCCTAAGCCAAAACTCGGCTAAGGTAAACTCGGTCCAAAAGACTAAGGCTCTTACACTAGGCGCGTTGGTTAGACCAAAAGGCATCACCAACCATTCATAGAGACCAAATTTAGTCTTGAAAGCAGTCTTTCACTCGTCCCCTTCTCTCATCCTAATCTGATGATATCCACTTCAAAGGTCTATTTTAGAGAAGATATGAGCTTCATGCAATTCGTCTAGCATGTCATCGAGTCGTGGTATAGGGTGTTGTATTTGACGGTAATGTTGTTGATAGCCTTGCAGTCAACACACATCCTCCAGCTGCCGTCTTTCTTAGGTACCAGTAAGACAAGTACCGCACATGGACTTAGACTTTCTTTGACATAACCTTTGTCTAACAATTCTTGTATTTGTGTTTGAACCTCATGTGTCTCCTTTGGGTTCATCCGGTATGCAGGACGATTTGGTAGAGTTGCGCCGGGCATGAAATCAATCTGATGTTCGATACCTCGGATCGGTGGTAACCCAAGTGGTAGTTCCTCTAGGAAGACATCCTGGAAGTCAGCCATGGCCTGATGAATATTCTTGGGTAATTCACGGTCAATAGTGTGAGGGCCTTTGTTACCTTTGCTCATCAGCATAAGGTTGGTGTCGGAATCGAGGAAATCAGTGTGGAACGTTTCTCGGGATGGTTTGCAATCCTCCCCTCCTGCGTTAGTGATTTTTGGTTGGGTGATGGTCGCGTCACCTATGGTGTCCTCTTGACCCATGTCTTGATTTCCTCGGGGCTCATGGGCTTAAGCAAGAAGGTAGTTCAATGGAACTTGAAGAGGTATTGGTTGGTACGTCCTTTATGCTCTACATCCCGGTCGTACTGCCAAGGGCGACCCAATAATAAATGGCACGTATCCATAGGGGCGACATCGCACAGAATGGTATCCGCATAATTTCCTAGGTGGAAGCCCACGTGGACTTGCTTATCAATGATCGTTTCACCTTCCTTATTTAGCCACGAGATCTTGTAAGGTTTAGGATGTTCAAATAGGGTGAGTTGTAGCTTGTTGACCATTTCATAGCTAGCGAGATTGCAGCAGCTACCTCCATCTATAATCATGTTGCATACCTTTTCTTTAACAAAACATCGACTGCGGAAGATGTTTTCTCTTTGTTCCTTCGACTGACTCATGTCTCTTATGCCTGTCATATGTATTATCAAGAAAATAATACTATTCTCGCCTGCAATTTCTCAACTAAAATCAATTAATCTTGAAAAGGAAAATTAAAAGTAGCCTGAAATTAATAGGTGAGGAGAGATTTCTAAGGAACAAAAAAAAAAGTTGTCAATAATAGGTTTTGAGTAGTGCCTGCAGGGAACTCAAATTGGAACAAAGGATATTTTACAAGGATATAAACAATATAAACAAAAGAAATGCTCCCTTTCTTTGGAACGAAAAGGGTATTTCGCGCAGGGAACTCAAAAGGTAAAAGAGATGATCGGTTCCGTTCCCGTTCTCGTTTTTTTTTTTTTTAAATGTCGAAACCCTAGGAGGGCTTGGCAAGGCTGCTGCTGGGTGGTGTCGACTAGCTGCTACAGCGGCAAGGCGGCGGCTGAGGGCCGAAAGGAGGCTGGCGGCGGCTGGCGGACATCGGTTGAAGCCGGCGGGTTCAAGGGTGATCCGTGAGCTGCAGGGGCTGGCTAAGGCGGCTGAGGGTGGTGATGAAGGCTGGTGGTGGCGGCTGGTGGCCGCAGGGGCCGAATCCGGCGGGTGTGGGCGGCAGACGGAGCGGTGGGGCACCGGCGGTGGTGAAACTGAGGGATTTCACGGTGAGGTTGGGACTGTCGAAGGTGGTGGAGGCCGGAAGGGGCCGAAAAAGTGGGTGGTGGGGTGGTGGGGTGGTGGCGGCACTGGGTGGCGCGGTTGGTGGCCGGCAGGGGTGTGGCGGCGGCGGCGGCGGCGGGAACTAGGGTTCCGGCGCCGAAGGGTTTATTTTTTTAGTTTTTTTGAAGGGCCGAACCCTAGAGGGGCCGGCTGGGACTTTCTGTGGTGGTGTGGGGTGGTGGCTTGCGAATTGAGGCGGCAGTGGGTGGCGGGACGGTGGATCTCGGTCGAGGCGGGGCGAGATGGAAGGCCGAGATCGGTTGAGTGTTTTTTTTTTGATAGGGCAGCGGCTGCTGCGAGGGTAGGGGGCGGTGATTCAAAAGTGACCGTGGCTAAAAGATCGTCTTGGTTGGTTTTCCTCGATTAGCCCGAATAGGTTTTCCCAAGATGAACCGTGGGTTTTGGCAAGAAAAAGATTGAAACTTTGGCTGAGTTATGGTGAGATAATTAAGGCCACAATTAATCTTTTTCAAGATATTGAGTTTAGATTGTGAAAAAGCAAAGTGTCTAGCATGAATAGATGTACTAACCGTAGCTTTTCTGCTCCCAATCGCTTGTTTTTGTTGAAGCCTCTCGACGAGTCTTGAAAGCTTCAATTTTTGACGGCGCAGTTGGTGTTGATGAACCTTAGCTCTGATACCAATTTGATGCGGGGATAAGCCGCTAGGTTTTCTGATCTTTCAACACCAAAACGAGGAGGAGAGGTAGAGATGGATGACATGAGGATGATGAGAAAACGTGGGGTAACGGCGAGTGATCCGGTGGTTGGGATGGATCGTAGCTGGATAGTCTGGACGAATCTCCTAGTCGCAATTCAACTCGTCCTCTATAATCGCACACTTATTGAGGAAGAAGCGATGGACCTCAAAAGTATACGAAGTCGCTTGAAGATGGAAAAGAAACCTATCTCATAGTCTCACCAAGAAGGACAACTCTCCTATACTCCAAACTAGGTTTGAATAGGAGTCACACCTATTCAGGGGTTCTCGAGTCACACGAGAGAAATACTGAAAAGTATCAAATGTATATTAATCAAAGGTGTATTCCAAGATGCACGTCCAGATGCCTTATATAGGCATGAGGAAGACGTCCCATCTGGCTTACATGGGCTGCGGGCCTGATCCTAGATCGAGCCCGGAATGAATAAAGAAATGAAATAAAATGCGAAGTGATAAAATCGAATCTTTACGAGATAAGATCTTCTAACTAAAAGATAAGATCAAATCTTTAAGAGATAAATGATCTTCTAGAAACGTAAATGACAATAAAATAAAGCAAAACCCAAATTAAAATTGTCTCAAAATGGGCTGAAAATTGGTAAGCTCGTTGGGCCTAATTTAGCCACTTAAATTAGCCCAACCTCCGTCTTCTTCCAAGCTTTCTCCACGTGTTACTAGAACGTTAGTGGCTGACTCAATCTCGGCCGAGATTTGGGTTTGCACGTGCAGAACCATCCTTGAACATCCTTCTAGTACTTCCATCTTGATATAACAACTTTCCAGTTGATGCATTTCCTTTCCTAGTTGCTCACCCATGCGTTTGGCTTGTGCTCTTGTAATTGGTCCGGTAGGGAGTATTGGTTGGGATGCTCCCGCATCATTTTTCTTTTACTATCTCCTTCCTTCCGCACTTGGGGTGCGAAAGCGGAATCGGGTTTAATATCTCAGAGCTAACTCTTTTTTATACTAGTGATGTACCAAAGTTTATATAAATTTTTATATGAAACAAGCAAGACCCATACCAAAGAGATCAATATTTTCCAACTTATTCCAAGTAAATGGAGTGTAGAGATAATTACAACATCATGAAGTATTTTAAAGATCAATATCTTTCAAATTATTTATGGTATCTAAAGATATTTAACTTATTAACTTTTAAAATCTTAAACCAATTTGATAATATAACATATCTTTCAAAATTCAGGTATTTATTATCAAATATATAATACTAAAACATAAGTGAATAAGTGCACTTGTCATCCTTACGTTAAGTCAAGTTAGATTTTACCAATTGACATCACCATATGAAGCCACAATTTTTTTTTTATCATGTGTCACTCTCACAATAAACCGCATATTTGTAAATTTTGATTCTCGAAGATCGTTTCTAACTTTTACTTGCATATTTCCTAATTATAACTCGTAGTGACCATATCAAGTCCAAAAAGTTGTCTTTTGTATATCTTCATCCTTTACCCTTAAATGGTAGTACCTAGACCTCAAATCAATCATAAAATATACTACAACTCCTTGTATTTGATCAAGCAAATTTTAATTTGTGGTAGGGGGCAATTTTTCTTGATGGTCACCCGGTTTAGCTCCTGTAAACGATATACAATTTCATTGATACATCCTTCTTTCGCACAAACAATACTAGGGCACCCCATGGGAAAACACTCGGTCAAATGAATCTCTTCTTTACTAGCTCCTCTAACCATTTCTATAGCGCTAACATCTTGATAGGTGACATGCGATAAGGAACCTTCGTGATCGGCCTCGTACCTAGTTCTAACTCAATATTGAAACTAATACTCCTTTGCGTTGACTGTTCGCTGATTTTACACCCCTATAAACTTTTATCAATAATGATAAAGACCTATAAGTTAATAAAACAAGGAAGGGATAGTTTTATATTTATAACCTGTAAATAATTTCCTAAACAGCAACGAACCCACAATGTATGGATCAATCACAATAAAGGTAAGTATTCCAAGGTCGATCTCAGGGACTGGGAGGATTAATATGCAGCGATGATTAAATATAGAATAGATCTCAATTAAAGACAAAAGGTTGGAAAAGATAAGGGAAAGAAATCAAAAAGGTTTTGAAGAGGTTTTGAAGGACTCGCAATCAATTGTCACTTATTGATTGAAAGTCAAAGCAAACAAATAAAAAGGAAACAAAGATAATCAAGTTAAAGGAAAGAAAATGGATTCCAATGGTTCAAGATCATTGTTTATACATATAGATTCAGGAAGACTCATAAAGATATATGGTAGAAACGCCACAGGATGAATGTTTCTAGGTTGATAGTCTATTACCGGATAAGTCTCAAGACTATCTAGTTCCAAACCAACTACCTATTACCGGGTAAGTCTCAAGGTAGAGAGGTAGGAAATTCTAAACAAACCAGACTACAAATTAAGGGAAAGGTAAACCATTACCGGGTAAGTCTCATGTATTACCCTACTTAGCAAGGAATCTAAGCACATTCAACCAATAAAGGATAACCCTTTATCACCTATGATCAGTCTCTCATGTATCTATGAAGGAATATCACCGGGTAAGTCTCAATTCCAACTTAGGTTACTAGTTAGAAGGATTCTAACTAGGTTCAAGAACAAGCCAACCATAGGATTTCTAGCAAGTCAAAGCCAAAACATAAAGCACAACATTCCATCATAATCCAAGACATAAACAAATCCCTTTCAACCTTGGAACCACAAGGTGCTATCCAATAACAATCATATCAAAGAAAGACAAATAAACAAATAACAAAAAGGGAGAGAAAAAAACTACTCAACTTCAATGCCTGAAAACCTTCAATCTTCTCAAATCTCGAATCAACAATGTATTTCCAACAAAACTCAATATAAATGTCTGAAACTTTAATCTAAACTAATGAAGAACAATGGAGAAGAAGAAGGGAAGGGAAAGGAGACGGCTCCCCCCTCTAGGGCTAACTCTGGGCGACTCCCAGTACACCTTGGAATGAATATAAGGCTTCCTTTTATAATAAAAATCTAGCTAAAAGAACATTGGACCTAAAAGGAAAAAGCCCGCAAATAAAATATAATGCTCCAAAAAGAAAAAGGCCTGCAAATAAAATATAAATAAAATATAATGCTCCAAAAAGAAGAAGGCCTGCAAATAAAATATAATGCTCAGGGAAGAAATCTCGGGCTGGATCTCGGCCGAGATGCTCCTTTGTCGTTCCCTTCATGCCTTTAGCTTGGTTCCTAGCCCTCTCCCGTGCACGTATGCTCGCTCCAATGCATCTACTTCGAGGCTTGATCCTCAAATACGTCGTTTTAGCTCCGAAATGTGCCAAATTACCTACAAAGCCACAAATAGTGTGTGTAGACATCTATTCTTGCAAAGTAGAACTAAACAAGCATAAATGGCACAAACTAAGGCCAAAACATGAATGCAGAAAGGGGAAAATCTAACTAAATGCATGAATGCAACAGGTCGATAAATCATGTTATCATTGACAATTCCAAGCAAATCATCATGGAATACCTCAACGAACTCGCAAACTACCAGTATCTCTTGCAACTTTAGGCTCTTCTTATCTTGTATGGAAAAGCATCAAAAGGCCTCACAACCTTGGTTGAGTAACTTGGCTACCTTAAACTACAAACTACAAGTCCCCTTTTTCCAAGGTCTCAACCTCAAAAGACGTTCTTAACAACCGACTCATTAGTGACTGTAACCGTCCTTTTGTCAATATCTAAAACAACATTGTACTTAGCCATCTAGTTCATTCCCAATATAACATCCTCATGAGCCAATGACATGAATATGAAGTCCGTCAACATCTCGCTTCCCAATACGGATTGGACATCCATAAATTTCTCTAGAGCCCCTAAATTTGCCCCCATTTGGCATTCCCGTAGTAAATGATCCCCTCTCTACTATATCTAACCACATCTTATTCACACAATCTTCAGAGATAAAAGAATGTATAACACTAGTACATATCAATAAAATACGTATAGGCTCATCTCTAATCCAAATCGTACGTGCAAAATCACAAACCGTCATGAAATCAAACGTGCAAACCCCTTTATATCCCCAATATGGGATTTTCCCCCCTTTGGGTATACATGCATTATTGTGTGACCCATCTACGAACTGATTTTCCCCTTAAAATACGGTGAATTACTACAAGCACAACTTATTTGTTGGGGCTTCATTAAAGAGGAGCACTTAAGTCTTATCAAATCTCCCGTTATACCGTTGAACCCATTTTCACGACCAACTATCACACTTAAACCTTTGTGGACAACCGCACATATCAAATAACATGAATATCAAACAATATAAAAGTGTATGAAAATATAAAACATTGAAGTATGTTTGATTCATACCTCTAACTTTCATGCGCACCACTTTACCTTACTACGATGCATTACTTCTTGTAGTCCCAACCTAATTTAGTTTCACCATGTTTGAGTTGCTGCCACGAACGTCAAATCGCTCTTATGTTGTTGTACTTATTTTTTAGAGTGTCTTTCATACACTTCACTTTTTTCCACCCCCTTAAAAGATTTGGTCAAATGAATCCAACTAAAACCCGTCTTTTCATTTTTCTTTTGGTATTCAACAAAACATTTCCAAAAGGACCATTATAAGACGGCATGTCCAAACAAAATGCTTATCTTTCCCCTATATATACCACTTGAATTATCCATCATTTATCAAATTTTACAAAGCTGAAAAAAGAAATTAACGTAAACTACATTGCTACAACCCAAACATGGATTGTAATGCAGGGTTCATCGAATTGGAATAGAAACTTATATGATGTGCTCGATACAATAAATGAAGCATTGCTACAACCTTAATCTTAATTGCTATGCAAGAAATACCTTTTTTTTTCAAACGGGTAACCAAAACAAGAGTTAATACAATTTGAATCTAACAAAACATATCTAGAAGCATATTTACCATATGCATAGAAAAATTCTTAAACCGAAGTTAGTAACAACAAATCATATATAGATAACTCAATTTCGTCAATCTCAAAATTTAATTTTCACAAATCAATAGTATATAATATATAAAAATAGGAAAATGAGTGATATATGTTCACAAATAGATAGTCATTGCAACAACATATGTTTTGAAGTCTAAAAGAATGAAATACTCCAACCTTTTTAGGCGAATAAATCATTGCTTATCAAGACTAGACAAAATTTGAACAACCGATTTCTCCAACTTTGTTTTCACCTACAATGAAGAAGCAATGATATAGGGTTCACAAATTTTGGGATATTTCGAATTGAATGACCACTAACTATTGTCATCAAGCGAGATACACACGTTGTTACATGTATTATTACAATATTTTTCGGAAACAATAACTACCCAAACCCAATTTACTCGAACATAATTATTTAATATAGTAAATTTATATTTTAATTATATCTACTATCATAGTTTTTGTTACTCAAAATTAATAAAATCTATTTAGATTTTTTTTAATTTTAAAATTTCCCATCCTTAATAGTTGACTATATTAGCAATTTATAAAGACGGAAGAAGTATTAGATATTGAAGTATCATATACTCGCATTTGTAAAGGGGTGATAAAAGACTATATTAGCGATTTATGAGTTAGGATCGTATCCTAACTCATAAACCTCAAAGTCATAACCGGCATACAGATATATCACAACCTCATCATTCTATCCTCATACACAAGCCTAGCATGCTACTAACCCACTCATACTAGGAAAGGAAAGGATCTACCTAACTCTAGGTAGATCCGGGACAAGACGCACCTGCGTGACACAAGAGACGCAGGGGCGGAGCAGGCAACCCGCAGGCGCGGCGGAACTCAGCCGCGGGCGCGGTGACAAAGGACGCTGGCAACGCAGACAAGGCGCGGGCGCTGCGGCACGGCGTCCGCAGGGGTGGCGGCTTCCAAGCGCGGGGGCGGCGTCTGTGCAAAACGTGAACCCGCGATTCCTCTTCGGCTATTCTCGTGATCCACTCACGTCTTCTCTTCACCAAAACCAAGTATATACATATCCATACACATACCAACATCAACACCCTTAAACATGCATCTAATCCTAAGCTAGGAAGAAGAAAACAAGGAAAGAAAGAAGAAGAAGCAAGATCACTTACCACTCTTGTGGTCCTAAGCTGTAGGGAGAGATCACACCCTCAGTAGCTGGCTTCCAAGCTCAGCATACACATTAGCTCATCAACCAACATCAACCACACACACCAAAACTCTTCCAAACTCAAGAGAGATCAAGAACAAGATCAAGAAGGGTGAAGGAGAAGCAAGGAGGACGTGAGCACTGCGGAAGAGAAGTGAAGATGAAACCCTTGATCAGCCAAGGGAAAGAAAGAAGTAAGCAAAGGGTAAAGCACGGGTCAAAGAAGTCAACACAAACCGGCTGCAGCCGCCGGAAACCGCAGGGGCGGGCTTCATGGCCGCAGGGGCGGAACCACGGACGAGCCGCAGGGGAGGCCTCACTCACACGCAGGGGCGGCTAAGGCCAAAAGTGGCTCCAAAGGCTAAGACTCTTACACATATTCTCCATATGCGTAGGAAAATTCTTAAACCGAAGCAAGTATCAACAAATCATATATAGATAACTCAATTTCGTCAAACTCAAAATTTAATTTTCACAAATCAATAGTATTTAATATATTAAAGTAGGAAAAGGAGTGAGATAGGTGCACAAATAGATAGTCATTGCAACAAAATATGTTGTGAAGTCTAAAAGAATGAATTATTCCAACCTTTTTAGGTGAAAAATCATTTTTTTATGAATACTAGACAAAATTTTAAAAACCGATTTCTCTAACTCTGTTTTTACCTACAATGGAGAAGCAATGATATAAGGTTCACGAAATTTTGGGATATTTTGAATTGAATACCACTATCTATTGTCATCAAGTGAGATGCACACATTGTTAGGGTATTACAATATCTTTTGGAAACAATAACTTCTCAGACTCAATTTACTCGAACATAATTATTTAATATAGTTAATTTATATATTAATTATAACCACTATCCTAGTTTTTATTACTCAAAATTTATAAATCTATTTAGTTTTTTTTTAATTTTAAAATCTACCGATCCTTAATAGTTGACTATTTTAGATGTAAACCATTAATCTTATTCTTTTAAAAAGACG
The DNA here is from genome assembly GCA_002319775.1 of Fagopyrum tataricum. Classification (NCBI taxonomy): domain Eukaryota; kingdom Viridiplantae; phylum Streptophyta; class Magnoliopsida; order Caryophyllales; family Polygonaceae; genus Fagopyrum; species Fagopyrum tataricum. The sequence continues at coordinate 39,619,950 of CM008280.1, read as the reverse complement.
GAAGAAGTATTAGATATTGAAGTATCATATATTCGCATTTGTAAAGGGGGTGACAAGAGACTGTATATAATTATAAGCATATATGGTTAATAAAGTGTAATCTTTTAATAAACATAGGGCTGAGCAAAACTCGGTCGGTTCAGTTGAACCGAACCGAAACCGACAGTTTCGGGTCCAACCGAACTGAAAACCGATTATTACGGTTCGGCTAGCGGTTCACATATTATAGGTTTTCGGTTCGGTTAGTGAACCGAACCGAAAACCGACGGTTTGAACCGTATTTAAAAAATAAAGCGATTTCAAGGGTTAAGCTTTTAGGTTTAAAAGAACAACGCCGCTTGTTCTGAATCAAAAGAGAGATCTGAGATTTCTCTTTCAAGGGAGTTGAGAGGGTGACTCCTAGTCTCCTTTTCCAGTGCTCATACGAGGAAGATTCCGAGTAGAAGGAAGGGCGATGAGTCGATGACGGTGAGGGATACGACGAGGACGAAGACGGCGAGGGATACGACGACGGTTTTGCCTGGAGACGACGATGGCTTTTCTTGGAGACGACGACGGCGAGGGATAAAACGAGGATGAATACAACTTCATTGGGAGGAAGGGCGATGAGTCGATGACGATTGGGTCTGGATCTATTTGGTTCTCGACTGCCCATTTGTTCTTCATTTATTTTCTTCCTCGCTTCTTTGATTCCTTCTCAGGTTTGAAATTTCTAGATCTATATTCCGTTTTAGATTGGGTTGTTTGAATCTCTGGATTTTGGACTTGATTCCCAGTTTGTAATCTTTGAATCTAGTAAAGTAATATTACAATGTATTATGTAAGTTGAGGGTAAGGGTTTGTTTGATAGTTTGGATCTGTATTCTCAATTTTGAACTATTTTTTGAATTGGATCTGTAATCTTAGGGTAAGATTCTTGTATTCATCATTTTTTTGCATTTGAACGATATTCTGCATATTTCGGTTCAACCGGAAACCGAACCGAAAAATTTCGGTTTGAACTTAAACCGAACGGAGATCTTCGGTTTAGGTTTTCGGTTTAGATTTTACCGATTTTCGGTTTTCGGTTCGGTTTTCGGTCAGTTCGGTTCGGTTTTCAACCGATGCTCAGCCCTAAATAAACATACACATTTTGAATCGATAAATAAAAATAAGTAATTATATATTGGATAATATCAAAGTCAAATGGGTAATTATATAATTACATTATGGAAAATTCCAGCTCACGAGTTGAAGAGTAGTCCACATTCCAAATTTATGAATCATACAAGAACAAGAACCATTCTTATTTATTTCTTATGTAAGAATAAGAATAAGTGCATTGAAGGATTCACTAACGCTCCAATTAATTTATTGTTATTGTAAGATTCAAAAATTAGGTGTAGAGGACGGAACCTTTTGGACACAGGCACGCGCCCAAAACACACAGACGGTGAACCGCAGAGGAACCAAATACAAAATCAAATCAAAACGTCGACGTGTCGATTACGATTTTCTGTTCTTGAGTTTATTTATTTATTTTTTTTGAATTTCCAAACCCGAAGAAACGAAGATAAAGAAAGAAAACAAAAACTGAATCATATAGAGAGTACAAAAAAGCACACCCCCACCACCACCATTCTTCTCTCTCTATCTCTGCAGCCTTCAAACTCAACCAGCTCCCTGCGTAGAGCGCGTAGGGCGGGAAGCTGCAACTTCATTACTCTGTGCTCAAAATTTCTATCGTTTTTCATCTCCCCTATCATTCTTCCTCTCTGTCATTTTTCCTAATTTGCCGTGTTCACACTTTCATTCTAGGGATTTCCTTATTTGGCTGTTTCAATATTCAAAACATTGCCTCTGCTTCTGTACCGTTGCGAATCCGGAAGGGTCTTAATTTCTGATTTATTTAGGGTTTAAAATGGAGTTTCTGGGGGGTTTGATTTGAGTATTTCACCCTTGTTGTAGTGCCTACTCGAACGATAAGGAAGAATGAGTCTTCGCAAGGGTGCTAATGTCTGGGTTGAAGATAAGGATTTGGCTTGGGCGCCTGCCGAGGTTCTTGATTTTCTCGGAAACCAAGTTCAAGTTCAACTTCTTACTTCGTCAAGGAAAAACGTAAACTTCCCCTCTCTCTACTGTCTTCATTTTCTTATGACGGAAATTTTGAATTCATGTTGAAAATTCAGCTCTCTTGGTGTAGAGTATTGTTAGCGGGGGTTGATTTTTGTGAATTAAATGGGTTAATGTTGTGGCTTAGGGCTTATGTGACTGGTAGTTTGCTCAGTTGATGGACGGTTTGGCTTAATTAATTGGTTCGGTTGTTGTCAGATTTTAACTTCTCCAGCGAAGCTGCTTCTGAGGGACCCTGATGCCGATCACGGGGGAGTTGATGACATGACCAAATTGACCTACTTAAATGAGCCTGGGGTTTTGTACAATCTGGAGAGGAGATATGGCCTGGACAGCATTTATGTGAGTCGATATATGAAATGTTGGTTCAGATTGTTATCACTCTCTTGTGTTCATGTTTTTTTTATCTGTCCTATTGGCTTGGAAAATTTGATAGCTAATGTTGTCATCTTTCCTGTCATAATTTATCAACTATGGTTTCATAGTTATTGTTTTGGCACCCAATGGTGATACAGTGATGCTTCATTTAATCACATAATGCTTCTTTTGCTGATTGGTTGACAAAGTATATTGTTCTTTGACCCGTTTGGTTGTGCAACTTTAATAAATCTAGGAATTTCATAAATAAGTATTAAGAATTATGCTTCTTTTGCCATAACAATATATTGTTGTTTGCCCCGTTTGGTTGTGCAACTGCAGTAAATCTCGGAATCTAATAAGTACTTAGAAGTATGCCCGATTATAGAAATATCATGAAGAAACTGACAATTGAGGCAACATTATTTTCACAAGTTGGGGCTAGACAGACGCATTAATAAGCCGATCTATTTCTCGAAATCGTCTGAAGAAAGGTTCTATAAATATGTGGTTGTACACAATATCCTGAATCTATTATTTAAACTAAATCTGGTCAGTGATGGCGCTTAAAAAACTTAGCACCACTGTGGCCTTATAATGTCAATGGTACCGCAATCACACTACTGAAGTCTTGTTTGTAGTAATCACAATCCATAGGGGATATTCAAACAAGCACAAGACATTCTGTTGACACGGGACAACTCTCTGGGTAATTTGGAAAGAAGATATTCATACTTCCAAGTCCCTGGACCCTCATCTTCTCGTAAATTCTACGAGCTTGTTTGTCTCAAAATTCTTTATTATTTCTTTGGTTGATGGTACTTTTTTCTGATAGATGCTTTGCCTTGCTTAAGAGTTATTTTTTTTTTCTGGCCTTTTTTTAAGCAGGCTAAATAGTCTTGCCATTGTCATTAATAGCATTCTTGACATCCTGAGTGCTCTTCTTTGATATCTTATTCTTATCAACAAACCTATTTTCGTCCAAAAAAGACCTACTTTTGTTCGCACAATCCCTATTTGCTATTAAATATTTATTGTTGCTGATATGGAATTTGCCCTAACATGCCTATTGTTCTGCTGTTTAGATAAGTACTATGCGTTTACTGCTTAATCTTTTCCCTTTTCTAATTTTGATTATAATTTTATAACTCTCTCACATCACACTTTTCTGTAGACATACACAGGAAGTATATTAATTGCTGTCAATCCATTCACTAAGCTTCCGCATCTCTATGATACACACATGATGGAGCAATATAAAGGAGCACCTTTTGGCGAGCTCAGTCCTCATGTTTTTGCGGTAGCTGATGCGTCTTACAGGTATGTTGGCAAGTTGTGGTTACTTTTTTTGTGTATGAGTAGGGTCGTAGCTGTTCTTTTTATTGCTCAAGTTGTCACTCGTATATTCCTCTATGCTCTTTAATGCAGAGCAATGATAAATGAGGGCTGTAGCCAGTCTATTCTCGTTAGTGGGGAGAGCGGTGCTGGAAAAACTGAGACAACGAAACTGATTATGCAGTATCTTACCTATGTTGGTGGACGTGCATCTGGTGATGATAGAACAGTAGAGCAGCAAGTATTGGAGGTATGCAAAAGCATTTATCCTTATTATGTAACGTTCTTAATCATGTCCAGTATGGTTAAAATCCTTGTAAGATTTAAATCTATTTATCTGGCTGACTTAATTAGAACCTTCTTGCCTTTTGCGTTAACTTATGACTTAACTGTTTATTTGACATGAATATATGCATGGTATAGTCAAATCCACTTCTGGAGGCATTTGGTAATGCAAGGACGGTTAGAAACGACAATTCCAGGTTTGTTTTGGAGCATCTTTTTCTCATTTCATTCTTTATATTATTGGACGAATGTGTTATTCTCTAAAAATCAATTTATGACATTTAATTTGCTACTGAACAAGGATTTAGAAGTTATTTATTTGAAAATATTTAGTACCCGAGTTTATTTTAGATGTTAAACTTATATTTTCCTAGTTACACTTGTATTTTATTTTGTAGACTTGTACAAAGCCATTAGTGTTTCTTTTTTATTGTATTTTGTAGGAAGTTTTCAAAGTTCACTTATTTAGTTTAGGTTTACAGCCTATTATTTGACTATATGTTTTCATTAGCCGTGACTACTTTTTAGCAAATTCATGAATATTCATGGTGAGATGAGTCTCAATTTAGGGTCCGTTTGGCACACCTAAAATTAGAGGATGAAGATTATTTCAAGGGATTATTTTACCAAGTTAATATTTTGTGGTGTTCGGTTCACATAGATTATGGATGAAGATTATTTGAGGGGATTATAAGGGGATGAATATGTGGAAAATTTTAATCTCTTTAGCAATGGATTATTTGGATGAATTGGGAGATTCTTACAATTTATCCCATTTCTACCCCTACGTCTTCCTTGTATTGATTTAAAAAAACATATCTTCAACCCTTTTTTCGTAATTTTACCCGTAATAATCTCCCTTCATACCAAACACCTACTAGATTTTTTTTCATCTCCATAAATCATCTACTATTTTCATCTCTCTTTATCTTCATTTTCATCTACGATAATCTCGTCTTACCAAACGAACCCTTTAGTGTTTTTTTTAATTTATTTACTAGTGGGTTTTAGATTTATTCCATGATTTTGCTTTTGAACTGATTTGTTCAAGTCTTTTTACCCTAAAATGTGGGACCCAGGCAGGGAATGCATGTATGAATGCTAAATTCTTTCAGTTTATGTACTCCAGCATGTAAACTGAAGTGCCATATGCTGTATTAGTTGTTCATAAAAGAATTGTCACATGCTTTAGTCACTAGAGGGAAAAGACATCCACTGCTTATATTGTATTGGTGATCTCGCACTGTAGAAACAAGTACTATAATGCTGCTCCCTAGTTCATAACTTCATGTTAGCAATGGTGACTTTTCCTCTCCATTCCATTATAAGTAACTGTTGTTCATCTTTGCAGCCGATTTGGGAAGTTTGTTGAGATTCAGTTTGACGCAAATGGTAGAATATCTGGTGCTGCAATCAGAACATACCTTTTGGAAAGGTCACGCGTGGTTCAGATTACCGATCCTGAGAGGAATTATCATTGCTTTTACCAACTATGTGCTTCTAAAGAGGTATCTTACTGCAATGCTTGTAGGGGTGTACATACGGCCCGGGCAGGTCCAACACAGTCCAGTCTTACTATGCCCTGGTCTGGTTTTCGACCATAAAGATCTTTCTTTTTCAGAAAAAAGCATAGGATTTGTAGATAAACATCGGTTAAATTATGGCTGTGTTCGGGTCTTCAGCCATGAAGAATTGAAGATCGATTTTCTTTCTATCTTTTTTTCCTCACATGTATCTATGCACGAAAGGATACCATAATTTCAATTACAAGTACTGGTAAAATTTTCAATAAATGCGTAAAAATAATAGTAACTATTAAAAATTTGAAAAGGTCCATTATGGTCCACGTCCAAACCAGTTATGTAAACCCAAAACATGAGGACCATGCGAGCGGACTGTAATTGCGGTCCAGCCTTGGTTCACAGTCCCGTCCCGGTTTGCACATCTCTAGAAGTTTGTTTGAGATTTTGTTAATGTCTACATGATTTTGGTATAGTTTATTTAAAGAGGAGATTGTTGATTTAGTGGTCATGTTGTGCGTCTACTGATCGGTTAAATGTGTGAAACTCATCAATGAAATTAAATGCAATGGTAAATTGATTTACCAACTATTTGTTAGTTGTTAAACGTTCTAAAAGATTCTTTGCTTAGAAGTCAAAGGTTAAAGATATCCTTGCGGTATCCATAGGAATCCTTGCAAATACTGTTGAAGTTTCTGCAAATGAGTCAACACATTTAATAACAAGAATGTGTGTAACAAAACATCTTCTAGGTGTCATGGAAATATCTTTTAAATTTGAGCATAATAGGTAAAGTCTCGAAATCATGATATACTTTATAACACATTTATGAATGCATGATGCCTCCTTTGTGTTTTTCAGTATCATATTTTTTCGTCTACTTACAGACCTTTGATCCTAAAGCAGTCCTGCACTATTATTCAAAATTTTAGTAGCACTTGCATTTAAATCTCTTTTTAGCAATGCGAACAATTCATGATGTTCAAGCTGATGTGAAAGTATATTTTGATTAGGATGCCGAGAGGTACAAGCTAAACGACCCTCGCCAGTTCCACTACCTTAATCAAAGTCAAACATATGAACTAGAGGGAGTAAGCAATGCAGATGAATACATGAAGACTAGAAGGGCGATGACTATTGTGGGTATAAGCCCAGATGAACAGGTCAGGAGCTTTTTTAGTTTTCACTTCGGTTATTTTTATTGCGGGTATCAGCTTTGATAAACAGATTAGAAACCTTTAGATAGCTAACAATTTGTTCAATTTCCTAATGCCAGGAATCTATATTTCGTACATTGGCTGCTATCTTACATCTGGGAAACATCGACTTTTGTCCTGGCAAAGAGCACGATTCTTCATCTATTAAGGATGATCAGTCAAGATTTCATCTTCAGATGGTAGCTGACCTTTTTATGTAGGTTATTATTTCTTAACCTCTCTTGTCTTGGCTGACAGCTGATCACGTGCTTTTTTGTTTCTGCTGAAAAGAAAGAAAAAGTGTGTTGTTTCGTTCTTTCATTGCTCTTTGTTTCATCTGTATAGTCCTTTTGTACCGTTCATTCTTTTTGTTGGGAACTTATAGTTCTGAATTCGTAATATCTTTCCACTTTCTTGATTTGGATGATTAAGTTCCCAATTCTTCTGATTTTTGACAAATTTTGTTGTTTGAGTAGTTAGGCTTCTTATTCTGTTGATGTAGTTATGAGATGAATTATGTTCTAGAAGTGTGGCATTGGCGGCATTATGTGCGGTGGAGTGTATCTTCGATGCTTCGTCATCCCTGTGAAATTGATTCTCATTCTCATGGTTTTGTTTAGATGAAACTGATAGTTGTTCAATCATCATGAATATGCCTAAAAGTATCGAAGCCTTGTATATCACAACTTTACTCTTCTTAAAGTAAGTTATATATCTGAAACACAATATGCTACCTTGACAGTTGTTATCTTATTTTTGTTTAGTTTTGATGAGTCTGTTTCTGGATTCTTATTGTTCTTTGCAATGCTTGCTTCAGTACTTATTCTTAACATGTCTATCTTACAACCCTTACTGTCACCTACTTTCAAATCACTATGAATTGTCAATTGTGTAACTTGACTTTGTCGGATTGTGAACGTTCAACTATGATCTGTACAAGATGTAGCATGAATAGAGTTTACATGACCCTTATTTGACTGACAACATATCTATTTCTCTATAAGGTGTGACATGAATCTGTTGGTCTCATCACTCTGTACACGATCAATTCAGACACGTGAGGGCGTGATCGTGAAGGCTCTAGATTGTAGTGCTGCTATTGCAAGTAGGGATGCTTTAGCGAAGACTGTATATGCTCGATTGTTTGACTGGTATGCCTTTTGTCACAAAGTCATATAATTACATAATTTAAACAATCTAAATGCCCTCTCACCAGAGAAAACTTTACTTATGATGACTTTCAGGCTTGTTGAAAAGATTAATAGCTCCGTCGGGCAAGATCCGAATTCTCTCATACAAATTGGACTCTTGGATATATATGGATTTGAATGCTTCAAGCATAATAGGTAAATATTTGATCGTTTCCTTGGTGTTTGGCATGAGAACTGTAAAATTCTAGAACCTGTGGTGTTATCTGTCTCAAAAAACTTGCAATTTCAGAGTTTTACACACTTGTGGTCCGTTTGGTTGTAAGTATGGAAATGAATTAGTCTACTTCCATCTTATTGTTTTTTTTTTTATAAAATCAATCCTTAGGGTGCAGGTTTTTTCATTCTCAATATGAAAGTTGTTCCCCCCCCCCTCATTTTGTTTCCTATAGGGTTTTCATAATTCATCAAATCCTACTTCATTCACGTGAAACCACATGGAATGATCCCAAGACATTAATGAATAAGAATATATACGTGAACTAGATTCGTTTCCATTCCATTTTCTTCCCCTTTGATACACAAAGCGAGGTTTGTAGTTTATTGAATTTACAAAAGCAACATAATTTTAATATTATGCCTTTTTCTTTGTCAAATTCTACAGTTATACTTGGGATTAATCTAATTTATATCTCATCCTGGATTGGTTTTACACGTAAAGTTGATTTTAGATGTTCTTTCGTTACAGTTTTGAGCAATTCTGCATTAATTTTGCAAATGAGAAGCTTCAGCAACACTTCAATGAGGTGAGGGATTCTTATGGATTTACTTGACGTGACTTTATATTATTTAGTGTCTAACCACTCTTCCCTTTATTCCAGCACGTGTTTAAGATGGAGCAGGAAGAGTATAAAAGAGAAGAAATAAATTGGAGTTACATTGAATTTGTAGACAATCAAGATGTTCTGGACTTGATCGAAAAGGTTTATTCCTTCTCCCTATACTTCACTCTCTTCTGTGTTAGTTACTGTGTTTCACTGTTTGCCTTATATATTTGGCTCCTCCTAGCATGAGTGCACTTAAGTTTCTTTATCATTGATTCACTTTTTTTGATGATGAATATCATAGGAAATTTGATCGTATTCCTTGTTCAAAATATGCCATTGTTGGGAATTACAGAATAAAGGTTGATATTTTTTTATTGGTAGATTTATTTTCGTCCTTGTTGATTTATGTTTTTTTAATGCCAATTTCTTATCCATATGCTAAATACAACCAAATGAAACGGTGGCCATTTTCTTAAGTTATCTACAAACCGATAAGAACGTGAATAATCTGTTCATCTCCTAAAACCTAGCAAACAAAGAAGAGTATCTATCATTACAATTGCTTAGAAAAGACTCAAGTTATTAGCAGAGCTTTCATGCTCTACATGACCATTGTAATGAAGTCAATGTACCCAAACTAATCCTACAAGAAAACATAACTTCTCTTTAGAGAGGATAGTGGCTTCTATCAGTATGGGTTGCCAATTGTTGGGTTGCTTAGAAGAGAGGATAGTGACTTCTACATGACTATTCTAATGAAGTCAATGCACCCAAACTAAGTACTCTCAATTGCTATGGGCCTATGGTCCAACTTATTTTGCATTTTATATAATTGTATTTTATTCTTGTTCATTTGAATTCATTGAAGCTTCCTAGTGGTCTTCAAGTATGGAAATATAGGAAAGTTAGATATGCTCTTTTTTTGAGATGTTTGTTAAAGTTGCTCTTAAAGGAAGCCCTGGACAGATGATGTTTTTTTCACTTAAATGACGCTTCTTTGCCCAAAGCCATGAATCTTTGTTATACTGTATTCTAACATCTAACTATTATTTTTTATGTAATTTAATTTATGATCTTTTACACGTCTTTATGCAGAAACCAATTGGAATAATTGCTCTCTTGGACGAGGCTTGGTACACTTAATGATCCTTGCTGTAACTGCTGCTTCTTATCACTCGAGTTGATTTCTGTTGATAACCTATCTTGATCCAATTATTGCAGCATGTTTCCAAAATCAACTCATGAAACATTTACAACCAAGCTGTTCCAGAATTTTCCGGCACATCCTAGGTTAGAAAAGGCAAAGTTTTCGCGTACTGATTTTAGTATTGCTCATTATGCTGGAAAGGTATATTTTGCTGCAGATCTATTTTTCTTCTTCTTTTGGTATCTAGTTGAATAAATGATTCTCATATTCTTGTTTACAGATTCACATCGTTGACCTTTCCTAGCTCTGTTGCAGGTTACATACCAAACGGACACTTTTTTGGACAAAAATCGTGATTATGTTGTTTTGGAGCACTGTAATCTTTTATCCTCTTCCAAATGCCTCTTCGTACGTGGTCTTTTTCCTCATATAGTGGAGGAGTCTTCACGTTCATCATACAGATTTTCTTCTGTTGCCTTCCGATTCAAGGTCTGACCATTGTCATTTGTTTCATATTTTCTGTGGAATATGAACAGTGAAGGGATCATATTCGATTGTCGTAAACATGATGAAAAGGCTGATAAGTCTTTCTGAACCCCCTTAAAATTTGTTTAGTAAATCTTGGCAAGTTGATCGAAATTGTATGTACTTAGGTTTCGTAGAAGGTGTATATAAACTGTTAGTGTTCTAGTGCTTTTAATATTTTGCAACAGGAAACAAAGAAGGGAAAGTTGGAGCTTGAAATTTTGTCTTCTGTAATTTGTTGTGAAGTTTGTGAAATTGTGGTCATAATTGTCTTCCTTAGATTTCTTTTCTTCTATGCAGCAACAACTACAAGCACTTATGGAGACCCTCAGTGTCACTGAACCTCATTACATTCGTTGTGTGAAGCCAAACGCAATTAATCGACCTCATATATTTGAGAACCTGAGTATCCTACACCAGTTGAGATGTGGGGTGAGTAAGAATTAATTGGTTTTCTTGATTGCACTCTTTTTCTATCAATAGGTTATTTCTTTTGATACGTGAAATTTGCATTGCTGGAGAAATCCCGTACTTGAAAATTTCTGATGCTGATTGGACCTAGCCTAAATGGTTTCCTATCATTCTGTTGTAATTGTACCATTTTGTTCAGACATTGATGAGTTTGATGTTGTTTCGATTGATACTTTTGCTATTTGTCTACATAATTTGATTTGTCATGTATTTAGACAAAGGATAAAACATTAGTAAATCATTGCATTAATTTGTTGTGGAAGAAGGAAAACAAATTTTCTCTTCTCTAGAATACATAATTTCTATCCATCATTGTGTTTTACTGTTGCTTGTACTGACATGTGAATGTTGTTCCGATCAGTGTCATTGTACTTGATCATAAATTTGATATCTTCTAGCCTGGTGATGCAATAAACATCAGCATTTCTTATTTTGCTCATGTAATTTGCTGTATGCAACAATTCAATGTAGGGGGTTCTAGAGGCTGTTCGAATAAGTTTGGCTGGTTATCCAACAAGAAGGACTTATACCGAGTTTGTGGATCGTTTTGGCCTTCTAGCACTAGAACTTATGGATGGAAGGTATGAATACTAACACTTGCTTAAGATTAGTTGATCTGTTTTAAGCTAGTAATCTGTTCTTGTGGGTTTGTGTTGCTGTTTTGAACACTGATTTGTAATAGAAGGCCAATGTCTTTGACTAAACACTTTATAGGTTCCTATTACTTTGGGTGATGTCTGAGTAGCACTGTTTTGGATAATTTTGTCAGTAAAATGTTGGGCTCAGTTTCTGCTAGTTATGATGTTTCTTGTGCTGATCATATTTCAAATACAAAACATAATCTTTTGTCACAGTCTCTAGTTGGGGTCAATAACCTGATTGTTGTCCTTCATTTGTCATTAATGAACCGTTACCTTGTTATTTAAGGAAATCCCCTTTACCGAAGGACGTCATTTTGTCTTCTACCTTGTGTATGTGGGAGCACTCATGTGTTTCTTTTTCTTTCTTTTTTTTAGCACAACACTGATGAGTTTCTCTGAAAACATAAAAGAATAAATAGTGCTAGGGTGATTGGAGCCAATAGTATATTTAGTAAGTAAAGGATATGACCTTAAATGTCATTTATTTTGAAAAATTTTGGTACTATCAAAAGAATCAGTATGCAGCTACTACAAATATATAATAATATATTGCTGTTTGAATCATTATCTGAAAGGAATATGAGTCCCTGGATGATTGTACTCTATGTTGCTCAGGTCATTTTGTTCTGGGAGTACTGGGTAAAATGCTGTTTTAAAAATGGATTGCGATTTCAATGAATCGTAACGACGTTGTTTGAAATGAATTTGGAGAAAAAGGCTCACTTGTTTGAACTTTGAACCGAATCTTAATTTTTAGATGAAGTACAAAGATGTTTTACTTTTACAAGGCGATAAAGATGGTCTTATATTCATGTTTTTCCTGGTCAAGTTACTGAAATAGTTGAAAATTTGTCATCTATATCTTTAATCTATGATTGACATCACATTTTTATAATATAAGATCTAGATTTTTCATTGAACAAAACTTCTTTTCCTTGTTATGGACAGTTGACAATCTTTTTGTTTATCTTGCATGCCTTTGAATAAGCTAACATTATTTTTGAACTGCAGCTATGATGAAAAGATGATTGCAGAGAAGATTCTCCAGAAGTTGAAGCTTGAAAATTACCAAGTAAACTTCTTGAGAACTATATAATTAACTGAACAGTTGTTTAATTTGTCTTTGAATCTGTTTTTCTTTTCCCCCAAAATGATCTTTTAGAAGCATTCACTGAATTTTATCATTTATATTATGTAATTTATTTAAAACTATATGCTTTTGTTCGTTTATTGTTGGAAGTTAATTTTAGAATGATTCAAGTGGCAGGATATATGTTAGTGATGTTTGTGCTCTGGATTCTCACGTACTCGTATAGTTTGGTTATTTCTGTATGATTCTAGTTTTCAGTACGGTAATCTATGAATGGAGATTTACATGCATATAAATGGGTAGGATAGACGCTGTACATGGCTCAGAAGAACCGGAATCGGGTCCAAACCAAATTGGTCCAGAACCTGCGGTTTGCCCCTCCCCACGGTTCAGGTTTCGGTTTGAGGGGAAGGTTAGGCAAACCAAAAGTGTAGTGCTTTTTATATTTTAAATTAAATATTTAGTTTGGATTCATTTTATAAATTTAATTTATCTTTATAAGTTTAAATCTATATTATGACTTCAAATTTATTAGTATGTAGTTAAATCTTATAATTTTTCAAAGAATGATAAAATTAAATAGTGTATAATATTAGTAGGTGTTGGCTCCTATTTTAGTATAAGTTTGTGTTGACTATTATAATAGATAGCTATCATAGCTTTCAGTAATGTAACTATATATTGTGCATAACATTAGCATGAATAATATTAGTATGTGTCAATTAGTATATTATAAGTTTTCAGTAATATTAGTATGTGCAATATGAGTATTTTCAATAATAATAGTGTGTCAATCAGTTAATTTTAAGTTTTCTAATAATTATAGCTATCTATGACTATAAGTATTTTATATCATAAGTGTTTTAACTATGGTAAGTATGTCCCGTAACATTAGTATGTTATTAGTATCTTGGATAGTTTATATAAATATATATATATATATATATATATATATATATATATATATATATATATATATATTTTCAAATAATATTAGAATGTGATAAATATCTTAGAATTTTTTTTAATAATGATAAGTATAAGTATTTTTTCTATAATATTAGTAGGTGTTAAGTGCTGTTTTAGTATAAATTTGTGTTGACTAGTATAATAGAAAATTTTCAATAATGATAAGTAATAAGTATTTTTTGTAACATTAGTATGTCTTAATCAGTATGATAGTATGTAATAATTAGTGTAATAGTATGTGATAATCGGTATATTAGTTCTCTAGCAATGACTGATAATTACTTTCTAAAGATGAGTATGTACCACATTTACAGTATATCTACTTTCACATAAGTTTTGTACTAAAATTAGCTATTAGTATTTTCTAGAATATTAGCACATCATAGTTAAAATATAACTACCTATGTATAAATTTTTGTAACAATTATAACTATAAATATTCTTTTCAATCAATCTTTAGAAATAAATTATTTAAAAATTAGTAATGTATACCCTACTCCCCAAACCAGCATATAAATGAGCTCAGGCCCAATTGACAACACCTACTTAATTTCCAAAACTGAGAACAAAACCTGTCAAAACCGGCCCAAATCTGGTCAGGAGTGTATTCGGAACCGGCGGTTACCGAAGTAGGCGGCTCTGGAACTAGGAGCCTTGTCTAGAGTAGGCTATGCAAAAGTTAGTCAGTGTTTCTACTTTCTATGATAATGCTGTTATGTTTTGGCATTTGTCTGATCCTTATCATGTCCAGTGGACTACCCTAAGACCTAAATCCACTACTATTGGATCTATTGGTGTTGTCTTCTAAAAATATCTCTCAGTTTTTTCTTTTGTTCCTATCATGAGCATGTTTGCCATAGTTTACTTGGTAGGTTTTTGTGGAGTTTGAAATAATTGAATAATAATGCATGTTTGGGAATTGTTGAGAGATTCGAATTTTAGGAAATTATTGAAGAGGTTTTTGAAGAGTTTTTTCCAGCTCATTGTGAAAGGTATTTGGAGTTTTTTCAATTGTTTTCATTTATTTTACTCTTTAAATTACGTCGGGTTTGCTGCGGAGAACTGCTTAGCTCTTGTACGACCATAGTTTTGATGTTTTCTTCATTGACGTAGTTTTATTTGTTTGATTCAGTGCATAAGACATGAAATTGTAAGCCATGAACTATCCTTTTGCCAAACCTGAAAAGTGTGGAAGGGTGATCTGACTGCTATTTACTTCTCCAATTGCTATCCTCATCTAACTGGCAATTTAATACATATTCTTCAGATAATTTGAAACTGTTTAAAGAATGTTGGGTAATTGAGATTTATCAGCTTATAAAAGAATGAGGTGATGCAAGTATCTACTTATCTTCTATTTTTCCAAACAAAGAGTCAGAATACAAGAGGCCAGATCCAGTCAAAGTGGAGTTTGAAATTATATATTCAAGAAGTCCATCCAAGTCCTAACAACTTGGATTTTCAGCTTCCCCTTTGGCCAAAATTCTACCCTTAGAACTATTGATAGTAAGGACAGTACATTCATCAGGCCTAGCCTTCTTTTTACAAAATATCACGTTCATAGATTGCCAAAAGAAACAGATAATTGCTTAAAGTACAAGCAGTCAAGATTGTTAAACAATGGTTTCTTCATTCTTGATTGGCTGAAAAGATTCAACCATTCTGCTAGTGTGCCATATTTTCAACTTGAAAGTTGTGAAGGGCTTGGAGTTTATTTTCTCCTGCTGATTGAGTCTGTTTCTTTCCTGTGGCATTGAGGTTCTACTTATTTATGTAAGGAACTTTGATGATGTTCTACTTTTGGAGCTGACATTGGTTTTTAGCTGAATGTATATTTTCTTTTCCTTTTCCTTAGTTAGGAAAGACAAAAGTCTTCCTTCGATCTGGTCAGATTGGCGTACTAGATTCGCGAAGAGCTGAGGTGTTGGATTGTGCTGCAAAGTACATACAGGGTCAATTGCGAACATATATAGCACAGAAACAGTTTATCTCAATGCGAGCTGCAGCATTATTGCTCCAAGCGTACTCCCGAGGTTTTCACATTCTGCATGACCATTATCTTTGAGTTTCTCTTCAAGTTGTATTAGTGCCTTTTCTAAGCAATTCTTATCACCGTTATGACACCTTTTTAGCATTTGCATGCCAGCAGTTCAATTTACAAACAGAGGTGATTGGTTAATGTCAAGGGCTGTTAGTTTGTCATGGTTTTATACCTTATAACTAGGGTCTTCCAAGCAGTGTGGACAACTGACCTTTATCTAAACCTTTAATTGTTGAGACTTATTGCTAAACTCTATGCAGGGTGTCTTGCTAGGAAAGCGTATGCAGAGAAACGAGAGGCTGCAGCTGCTATATTAATACAGAACTGTGCCCGTAGATGGATCTGCAGAAGTGCTTATCTGTGTTTATATTCAGCTGCTGTTCTACTGCAGTCCACTATGCGGGGTTACATTTGTCGAAGAAGATTTTTATGTGGCCAGGAACACAGAGCTGCTGCTGTAATTCAGGTAAGGTTATATGTGATTATTATTCTGATCTTCCGGTTTCATTGGAAGTATGTCCAAGGATTGGTCTTTTGTACACATTATTCTTAATGAGGTAGCTGCATGCGTGTATTTTGAAGGCATTTTTGAAATATAATGATCTTAACTATTGATTTTCATTATTCCACTGAAACCTTGTTGGTCTTCTGTTACAGAGCTCTCATTTGGTTCATGTAGTTTCTAACATCCGCCTGCTGGTCTTTTTTTTGTTAAGTATCTTAAAATTATCTCCTGCTGTAGTTGACGTGACATTATTGTGCTTGTTAGGCTCAATGGAGGATACGGAAGTTTCGTGTTGCTTTCCGTCAACACCAGAAGTCAATTATTTCAATACAAAGTCTTTGGAGGCAAAGAACCGCAAGAAGAGAGCTACGAAGACTTAAACATGTAAAGTACATGTGTTTTTAACTACATGTCTTGCTCCTCTTAATTTTTAACTGTTAAGTTAGATTTTGGGTTTGGTTGCTGGAAGAACCATGCTTTTTCCTTTTATTGTCATAGAATCTACCTAATCTCATTTGTAGACTAAATAAACTTTCAAGTGGCTAAGTCTTACAAAAATTTCTTCGTGACAAGTGTTCTAAAAGGCGCGTCTGAGGCGCGCCTAGGGAGGGGTCAGGGATCTAGCGCCTGAGGAGTCTCAGGCTCAGTCTCTTTGATCAGGCGCCATTCAGGCGTGCCTAGCTGGGCCTGATGATGTTTTTTTAAAAAAATTCAGCAAAACTTTATTTTTTTTCCCAAAAGTTGATTATTCCTATTTACAAAATAAACTATATTATTTTAAGGAAGTAAATTATATATTATTTTAAGCAAATAAATTATATTATTTCAAGGAAATAACTTATATTAAGAAATAACTTAAATATTAAAAACTGTCAAATAAGTATTATAAATTAATTACTATAACTAAATTTAAAATCTGAATACACTTTCCTAATAAAACTAAAACTAGAATTCCTTCTTCCCTTTAAATAGTTATACTATACCTAACACCTTGCCCACAACACAAACGTATAATCTAAACCTACTGAAGTGCCCTCTTCAAGTATTTTGTTCTACAATTCTGTTTTGCTGTTGCTGTTGCTGTTGCTGCTATTGCTCTTCTGCAATCCTGTTCTCTAATTAACTAACCAACCCGAAGACTTTCTAATTCTTGCCTGTTTGTTTATTGTTTTTGAACTACCAAGTTATTTGTTATTTTTAATAAAGTTTAGACATGCCTAAAGCCTTTTTGAACAGTGTCAAAAGTGAAGTGCAATCATAGTAACAAACGGCTAGTCACAGTACGCTAATTTTCCTAGCATATATCTGTGGAGATGTTAGTGGTAGTCTCATGTGTATTTATTTATATCTTTCAGGAGGCTAATGAAACTGGTGCATTGCGCTTGGCTAAGACTAAACTTGAAAAGCAGCTTGAAGATCTTACGCTGCGGTTGCATCTAGAAAGAAGTTCACGGGTATTGGTTTACAACAAATATTCTATATTGATTTAACATTCTTTGGTCGAAATTGATTTAAAATTTTTAGTATATAAGAAATTCGATAATTAGCAAAGAAAACAGAAGAGTTAGATATGATATCGACATCAAAGTATTGGGAGCATGAGTACATTCTGTTCTGTCCCTATTTGTAAACAGTATATACTTTCCTAGATTTGTGCCTTAACTTCCTCAAGAAACTTTACTTGCTAGATTGAAACCGTAAAAGAAATTGCCTCTTTTGTATGTCCTTGTTTTGTAACAGAGTATATAAGTTTGTTGGTAAATTCAATCACCTTGGGTCGCATAGATGGCAGTTCTCAAGTATTGACACGCACAAGCTTTCTGAACATCATATGTTCTGTTTCACAAGTAGATTAGTTTGATGAGTGGAATCCTGATAGTCTCCTCCTAGGCTCCTACCTCTTACATTGATGCTACTGTCTGGTTTAGCGCGTAAAATTTCATCCTGCCACATACCTGCTGAAACATACACACCTAATAATTAATTTGGTACATATTCTTCTTTTTCAATAAGTCCGTGAATGAAAGATCACTTGGGGTACAATCCTTTTGCATGCGGGTTTCTGTTAAGTGAGTAATCAACTATTTTCTTGGCTTTTGAAGATGTTATTTTCATTGCGGTGATATTTAAGATGCCCTGTTTAACATTAGTTGCTTTGAGCTGCAGATGTCGAATGAGGAGGCTAAATTGGCAGAAATAACCAAACTTCAGAGGATGCTTGAAACATCGAATATTGAGTTAGATGTGGCTAAATCTGATATTGCTAGCCTCAACAAGAAAAACACAATCCTGCAAAACCAGTTAGAATTGTCAGTGAAGGAAAAAACTGATTTGGCGAGAGAATCTCCTGTATTAGAAGATCTGAAAAAGCAAAATTCTCTTTTACAGGTTAGTGGGTGATACATTTGTTGCATTTTCTGCCTCTTTGCTAAATCTGGTGGAAATAAGCCAGGTTGTTTAAGTTTTACCATGATGCTCTTAAATGTATCACTAATGTGGTTGGTTGATACAAAATTCCAGAGGCCGGGGCATATGGTTTGGAGCTAGAGTTAGAGGGTAGATTTGTTGGACACACTATTGCTAATTGAAAATTTCCATTTTTGTTCATCTTTTTGGTGTTTGTTTAGCATGATTGTTATACATTTTCCTTCACAATAACATGCTTCTATTTGGCTCTGTTTCATGGATGTTGGAATAACTGTAACAGTGTAACCTAGATATGGCTGGTATGAGAAAGTCTTAGAAGAGGAATAGGAGAAGTATATTTTATGGTCTGTTAAGAAAGTATGCATTGTTTCTCATGGATTCTCGAGTCTCCTTTCGAAGTTAATATACTAGCGCCAATCAAATGCTTTTGTTGATGTCCATTATTAGCTCTTTCTTCCTTAAATGTGCATACGTTTATTATCATGCAGAGATCTTTGAATGATTTGGAAAAGAAGAATGCATCGCTAGAGGCTGAACTATTGAAGGCTCGGGAAGATTGTAATGGGGCCATCCAAAAGTTGTGTGAATTTGAACAGAAGTATGAACAGCTGCAACAGAACCTTTTGAGGTCTGTTTCATTACCGATATTAACTACAATCCAGAGTCCAGTTTTTGTTTTATAAGTTGTGTATTGAATTATTGAAAAATGCTCGCTAAATAGGGTGTTCCTTTCACAATCACCGTTAAAAGAAAAATTCAGAATACCACCCATTGCATACTTCCATTAGTCAAATGCCACATACACTCTTTTCTCAATTAAATGGATCACTGAAAACATCGGTAAAAAAAAAATTTCCTTCTAGTGTTTTTTATTTTTTATTTTTCCTTTTTCTAATAGTAGAACTGGGAAAATGAGGTGACAATTAAAACACCAAAGGTACATAATTGGTCGTTTATCCAATATAGTGCCCAATTGATCCTTTTCTGAAAACTTATCATCCAGTGGGTGGTTTTCCACTTTTTTATTTTTATACTAATAGTTTTATTTAAATCCTTTTCATGTTCAAATCTTTGTCTGAATATAATAGTGATCTCCGCTGCAGTTTGCGTCTTTACTTACATAGTTATATGTCATGATGTTTTCTTACTTGACCAGTTTTTCATCTTTCTCTGTGATATGCTCTTTCCACTTCCAGCCAGGAAGAGAAGACGTCAAATCTTGAGAATGAGAATCTTGTCTTGCGACAGAAGGCACTGACTCTGACTCCAACAAGTGTTCGTCCTACTTTTATGAAGTCATACAGCGATGTAAGTTTTTCATTTGTGTTATTCTGAATGATATGTATGTGCAACATGCTTGCCTTTGCATATTCATTTCCAACTTTGTGGTCAGATATACAATCTATATATCTATAAACTTATACTAAATGAAAGCCCTTATTGCCACATGTCATCATTTTATGTCCTTAACGCCTCATGTCATTTTTACAAGCCTTCTTATTTTATAGTCATGTAATTATATCCATTAATAATTAATTATAAAATAATTTTGAAAATAAATATATTCGACTAAATAGAATTGATCCAATTTTCACTCATTGTAATATCATATAGATATCTTTTGTTATAAATATTTGGATAGTGTATCTTAATTCAAATTTTCCCCCTAAAATCATATAACTAAATTGGTAATTTCGAAATAGTATTTATAAATAATTAGAAAATTTTTATTTTTAATATTATTTCTAACCAAAATATAAATTAGATCACACATCTAAAATGATTAATATTTTTCGTGATATAAATATATTTACACACTACTTGAAAGAAAGTTAATAAATTCATGTTATTTCATTCTTTCTTAATTTAACCATCTTACTAGACAATAATTTAATAGTCTTTTATAACCAACTAACGTATAGTTGAACTTACCTATATCATCTTGGTTTTACAAATATTTTATTATTAATATATATTTTTGGATATTTAATTATATAAATACAATATTAACAAATATATACATTTTATACAAATTAATTTATTATTAAATCTTAATATAATCTGTGCAAAGCATTACGCTAATACTCTTGTATGTATGTATATATGTATGCTTATATTTTGTCTGCCCCTTTGACCTTTTTTTTACTTCCATCCCCTTTTTATGCTTAGCCATCCAAATATGTGCATGCCCTTCACCCAAGTTCCTTTCTCTCAAGGAGCCTTTATTTGATAGTTATAGATATACCTACCAAAACATATTTTTGTTTCTTTAATGATTGTGGTGGCCAAAATGCTAGTGTTGGCAAATACTTTCTGAGTTCCATGCTGCTTGTTAAACAGTTATGGTTGGTAGTTCGCTTTGGTAGAAGGAAAAACTAGTTTAACATCTGAGGGTTCTGTCGAAAGCTTGTTAAATTCATGTATTTGTCTATTGATCTTAGTTGCACTGTTTTCAAAAACTCTCTGATAAGTGATATATACACTTATTGGAAAATATATTTGTGATAGTGGTACATGAAACTTCTTTGACTTCTCATTTTTCTTCTTCTTTCTGCAGTATCATTCTGTATATCTGTTATGTTTGTTTTTTGCTCATTGACATTATGCTTAATATGTTTTTTATTTTACACGGATATGTAATTTAATGTTTATCATATTTGAAGCTATGAAATTTGGGTTTGAAATTTCTAAACATTATTATAATAAAACTTTTGAGTTGAGGGATTCTAGCTTTGTTATTTCTGACTGTCCAGTGTCTATGTGTCTGCTATTGAGTGGCCGAGCTTTGATATCAAGCTAACCGAAATTCGTGGTTCAGGTGTATTCCAGCGTGGTTTCTTTTCCACACACGGAACGAAAGACCTTGTTTGTAAGATACGATTATTATCTTTCCCCTGTTGAATGTATACTCAGTTGAAAGTATACTCTCTTGAAAGCATATTCTTATTTATTTTGCAGGAGACTCCAACACCAACAAAACCAAACACCTTTTTACAAGGTTTATCGGAGACTCGGTCGAAGTTGACTGTCGAAAAGCAGCAGGTCGAAACTAATTGAATGGCTAGATTTTCTGTTGATGTTTGTTACAAGTCAACTAGGGACGTGCATTCTTACAGACCGAATTCTATTCTTTCATGCAGGATAACTATGAATTTTTATCAAGGTGTATAAAAGACAACTTGGGATTTGAAGATGGTAAACCAGTTGCTGCATGCATTATATACAAGTCTCTGCTTCATTGGCATGCCTTTGAATCAGAAAGGACCACCATCTTTGACTACATTATTGAGCTCATTAATGATGCTGTTAAGGTGAATAACAGGATTTTCGTTCATATTTAGATGTATCTACGATATTTGCTATCAACTGTGTATGTTCACAGCCGAAATGTCTTAGCTTTTGTTTGGAGGTGGCTGAGTATGTGAGTTTTTATTGGTCACATCAATGTCAAGGTACAGAGGCTGATGGGTCTCTGGTCCATGTTGCATGCACTGTCATCTAAGAAGGCTAATGTGATAAAGTTATTCAAATCTGAACGATAAATCAAACATTAGTGTTTTCTGATTTAATATAACCAGGATTCTATTTTATTACTAATAACTCCGCTGTTAGTTTTCGTGGTTTTCACTGGTTGGCATCATGCTGGGGCAAATGTGCCTTGGTCCAGCTCTGCATCTTCTTTTGATGCAATTTTCATATGATGGTTTTAGGTGGCTAATGATAAAACTGTGTTGCCATATTGGCTGTCAAATGCGTCAGCACTTCTGTGCCTCCTGCAAAGAAATTTACGATCAAATGGGTTCTTGAGTGCAGCTTCTAACCGTCCTATAGGATCCTCTGGTCTTGCTGGAAGGGGTCTATCAGTAAGTGCATATTAACTATGATGACTTGAAGTCCAATTCTAGTGGAACATAAGTTCAAGTATCTCTTTGTTTTTCCATTGAACTTTCAAATGGGATAGTCTCAGTGACGTGTGTTGCTTTTCTTTATCTTTGTTTCCAAAAAAACAGGCTCTAAAAACTCCTCTTAAACCTATTGGGTTCGAAGATGGTATATCACATATTGAAGCAAGATATCCTGCAATCCTGTTCAAACAGCAACTAACGGCTTGTGTGGAGAAAATATTTGGTTTAATTCGTGACAATCTGAAGAAAGAAATATCTCCACTGCTGACTACATGTATTCAGGTCCGACTTTTTCCTATTCTGTTGTGTCATCTGTGCGATTGTATCGCTGTACTATTATCATTAAGTATTATTTTTGTTTTGCTGTTGTTAAAACTAGGTACACAGTTTTTATGTTTTCTATTTCTGGTGTGCGAGTGATGACTTACTCTTTTTTTTGTAAAGGGCCCTAAAAGTGGACGGGTTGGGAAGTTATCTAGATCGCCAACTGGGGTTCCTGTACAACCAGCCAGTAACCAATGGGACAGTATCATCAAGTTCTTGGATTCTCTTATGAGCTGTTTGCGTGAAAATCATGTATGTAGATCATCTACATGCTTCTGGCATTTCTTTTCCTCTTGGTATTGCTTGTGCTGAATCAAATCCTTGTCTTGTTGCTGTTATTTTTCCATGCTTCAACAATAATGCTTTGGGTGTGATAATATGAATGGTCAAAGAAGCTGGTAGCACCCTACACAGCTATACCTTGTTTTGAAGCAACTGAACTTGTTGATCTGATTTTCCTGTACGCTTGTCTTCATTTTATTTGCTTAAACCACTGATAATCTATCTGTAATCCAGAAGCATATCTTGAGTTCTTCATTCATTAAAAGATTGCATTCGCCGAGTTGAACACTTAAATTTGTCATTGCGGTCTGGATTTTGAACTTGGTGGAAGCTAAGTTTACACATGTAACTTCACTACCTTTGGAATGATGCACACTTTTTTTAGTAATTTGTTCATTCTCAAAAGAGGGACCGTCAGATAAAGGTCAAGTAGGGGGAGATGAGCTTTTTGGGTATTTCCTTTTGTTGTCATTAATTCTATTGTTTGAACTTCAAAAGTCTAAATCCTTGAATTTTCTTCTTTTTCACTCTCCTCACTTTCTTGTTTTGGTGTCCTTGAACACTTCATTTTTGAACCTTCAGTTATCCCAGCACATATATGCACTGCTTAAAAAAAAGTTTTTGTACTGATGCAAGTAGTTTATTACAGGTGCCGTCCTTTTTTATCCGGAAGCTTATCACTCAAGTATTCTCTTTCATCAACATCTCTCTATTCAACAGGTAATTGTATACTTCTACATCACGTCTTGTAGCCTTTGGAGCTTTGTATTCTTATACTGATGAACGCCTACTTTGCAGCCTTCTACTTCGTCGTGAGTGTTGTACATTTCAAAATGGTGAATATGTAAAGTCTGGTTTGGCTGAACTAGAAAAATGGATTGTCAACACAAAAGAAGAGGTAAATTGCCCCCATTTCTTGTAAAAGTGGTGTTTGGATGCAGTTCACTTAAAGGTGCATTTGGATGCTTCCATTAATGCAGTATTGCACTCATGTCAGGATATTACTATTTATACTGCATTTTACACCAAATATCATACACTATAATTTTAAAGCCTGATACTGCATATTGTGTTAGAAAGCATCACAATTAAACAGGCCCTTAGCTGATCACTGAGTTGTGCTTTATTGGTTGTGAATCATAGTTTGCAGGGACAGCTTGGCACGAGCTTAACTATATTAGACAAGCCGTTGGGTTCCTCGTACGTGTTTCAAACTGCTGTCCTTATTATCATTCATTTCTCTGAAGCTGTTTTTGACACCCCTAAATGTTTTATGAATCTTGTTACAGGTGATACACCAGAAGAGAAGAAAGTCATTAGATGAGATCAGAAATGATCTGTGCCCGGTATGCAAGCCTCAGTTTTTAATTGATAGCTGTTGTCTTTTTGGGTCTAGTTTGCGTGTTGCATATTGGTATGAATATTCAAAATTCATTCTTTTTGGTCTTGTTTGGTAGGTATTGACTGTTCGCCAGATATACCGAATAAGCACCATGTACTGGGATGATAAATATGGAACGCAGAGCGTGTCAAATGAGGTATAACTTTCTTTGCTTTCCGTGTTTTGATCCAATTAAAATTTCTGGGACATGATCAATACCTGATTATCCGTACTCTTTCTCCTCAGGTGGTGGCTCAAATGAGGGAGATCTTAAGCCAAGACAGCCAGAACATAACTTCAAATTCGTTCTTGTTGGATGATGATCTAAGGTACTTATTATACGAAAGATCTCTAGTTCTTCTAAAATGTCACTACTTTCATGACTTTAATTGCATGTCTCACATCACTTTCACAGCATACCATTCTCTACCGACGATATTTCAAAAACCATCCCAGTTATTGATCCAGTGGGAGTTGACCTTCCAGCGTCCTTGTTGGATTGCCCTGCAGCCAAGTTCCTCATCAAACGAGAAAACAAGTGATCTGTAGGGGGTTATCGGTTGTATGAAATGTTGGACTAACGATTATCATATGGCCTAGTTGGATGTCTAGATGTTTTGATGAATCTCTTGTGCAAACTCGTGATCACGTTGATTGATCACGGTGTTCCCTGCTGATGATTCTTACAAGGAAGGTCTTCTTCTGAGTTTCGACAGTGAAAACGAAAACAACCTAACAAAAAAAGCAAAAAAAGGAAACTAAAATAGAGATGTAGGAACTAGGAAGGCAGTGCAGGATATACAAAACAGTAGATTCGACAGTCTTGGTGTCATTTAGGATGATATGCTGAAGACTGATTTGGTAGTGGCTGATGAGGTTTGCCCATGTTTTAATGCAATTGGCTAAATCTTTATAAAGCCTTTGTTTTGCTTTTGTCTGGACAAGCACAGTTGGATGTTGTAAATACAATGTGTTATTGTTTCCTTGTGCATATAATGTTAATAAATCACATATGGCTGCATTCAGGAGCCCTTGCTCTTGTGATTTCTTAGCAGATCTGAAGGCTTGATTTTAAAGCTATAAAGCTGCAGTCAAAGTTTTGTCAGGAAACTTGTCCAGTTGCAATATTTGATGTAACGCTTTTTACCACAATTATATAGTATTAGGCTTTAAAAATACATAATGCTATCTTGATGAAAAATTGAAAGAGAATTCGTTTGTCCCCTTCAAACTTTGCTTTTTTGATGGGTGACCATCAAGTTTTATTTTTCCGGTTTGTTTAATAAATTTTCATTTTGTGCCAATTCAGATTTCTACACCAAATTGTTTTTTTTTCAAGCAATTTTGTAGTAGAGATGATAGATTTACAACATATATGAATTGTACAATGTTGTTCTCTTCATCTCTCAACGAGTCAAGAGGATTATCCATGATTAGAATGGCTGAGAACCGGAGAAACAAGTAAAAAGCTTCGTTGAAGCCCATTGAAACTATTGTTGAGTTCCCTGTTGAGTACAAGATTGCATTGTATGTTGAGTCATTGTATGTTGAGTCGACACAATTATTTTACTCACATAATCTTTTTATGTGTTATATTATTTTAGAAACAAAAACATTATTTTTGGGTTGGTGTTTATTTCATGGACCGTCCTTCCTCGTATAAATCATTTAAACTCTTTTGTGTTAAGGTTCATGTTCGTTGATTTATGACCCTATGAATCCGTTTCAATAGTGACAAAAACTCACAAGTTCACAAACACACAAGGGTAGTTTTAAATTTATAACTTGTAATAATTCCCTTAAATAGTAGCGAATCCAAAGTGTATGGATCGTACGAAGTATAACATGTATTCCAAGGTCGAACACGAAGACTAGTGTGGTTTAATTTGCAAACAATGATTAAGGATAATATAGATCTAGACTAAAATAGATTAGAAAATATAAAGAAAAGAAGATCAAGTGTTTTTGGAAGATTTTTGGTTTGATCTCAATTGAATGTCACTTTCAATTAAGAACGGTTTTATAAAGCAAATACAAAGATAATCAAATTAATGGAAAGAAATGGATTCCAAGGGTTCAAGATCATTGTCGATGATATCTGGACTCATGATAAATTGCAAGCATTGGTAAGAAAAGCAACAAGGAATAAACGTTTCTACTATGATAATCTATTATCGGGTAAGTTGCAAGATCATCTAGTTCCAATCCTAACTACCTATTACTAGGTAAGTCTTAAGGTATCCAGGGAGAAAATTTAATACAAACCGGATTATGTAACTAAGGATCAAGTAACCCCTTACCGTATAAGTCTCGAGAATTACCTAACTCAGAAAGCAATCAGGCACATTCAATCCATCCAATACAGGTTTTCATCTCTATTACCTATGGTCAATCTACTTATGTATCCAAGAGGAATATCACCGGGTAGGTCTCAATTTCAACCCAGATTACTAGTTTAGAAGGTTCTAACCTAGATTAATTCCCAATCAACCATTAGGATGTCAAGCAATTCAAACCAAATACAAAGTACAATCTATTCCATCATAATCCATGCCATAAACAAATCTCTATGAACCACAAAGGTTCTAGCCAATATAAATCATATCAAAATCTATAACTAATTCTAAGAAAGACAAATTAAGCATAAAAGGGAAATAACAAAAAGGAATAAAAGAAATTACTCAACTTCAATGAATGCAAATCCAACAAATGTAGTAAATCTTGATGAAACAATGTCTCCGAACAATTCTGAATGATAAAGTTGCAATCTTAAATCTAAACTACTAAGAACTAAGAAGAATGATGAAGAAGAATGGCAGGGTATGAGACGGTTCCCCCTTCTAGGGTAAACTCTGAGCAACTCCCAGCCAAATCGAACACCCTTTGAAATGAATCCAATGCTTCCTTTTATACACCAACCCTAGCCAATAGATGTTGTAACACCCCGAATTCTGAGAACCCGGAATGCTACTGGTTAGGACCTCACAATGGGTCCCGACCTTAGCTGAACAACAACGTAACTAGAATCTTACAACAAGGCACAGAAAGAAACCGATAAAACTGAAAGATATTTTATTATGCATGACTAAAAAAGGGAGAACATCATCATCCGTCTAAAAGAAACAAACAACTAAGAAAAGAAAGGAAAGATCCCCAACACATCCCAAATGAAACTCAAAAGAACAAATATGAAAACCCCGGCTGACCACACTCTCCGGCTCCCTCAACAACGGCTAACCTGCAAGGTCTACAACATCGGTTTTCACCGTTAGCTAACAATCACTATATCAACATATCTATGTAGCACAAACACACATCAAGGATAATAAACACATCACATAAAACACACATAAACCGATTATTATCTTTTCATTAAGTGATTCACTTTTATTAGTTCAACTTCATTTGTGGCACGAGGATCCCACCGACCCTCGCCTCTGTCCCCGTAAACCAACCGGAATGGCTCCAATGCATATCTACCGTATACCGTATGGATTGGTCGCAGAGAACCTCCCAGCATCTTACAATGCTGGGCAGCGATGCCACGACCCGTTATCATACACTTGGGTCTAATTAATTTATATCGTCGTTCTTATCAATTTCCATTAAAACTATAAACACACACCACCACATAGCATACACTCATATAGCATCATTAGCTAAGCAAGTCCATAAGACTTACCTGAACAACACGTCTACCAGCCATCACCAAAATCGTCAGCTCGGTTAACACTATTGACTACCTGATCAAGAAAAATCGACTTAGAATCATCATTCTAAGTCTTACATGATTTCTAGAAGGATGTTATACTAAAGAGAAAGCTCTCAGATCCAAAAGAACGAAAAAAAAAAACTTAACTTTAGTGAAAATTACCAAAACGCCCCTCACTTTTCGGAAAATTCCGAAAAGTGCCCAAACTGGTTCCAAGTCTTTTCTATAGCCTAACAACACTATATAAACCTCAAAACTCCATAACAAGTTTGAGGGTTTGCTCAAACTTACATTTTTACATCCAAACTCACTTTTCGAGACTAAACCAAATACTCTACTTTGGCCTACCGAAAGTACCTCTTACTAAATTCCGAAAATTTCAAAGAAAATATTTATACACACTAGGTCATACCTACTCTAGACTAGAACGATCTAAATCCATAAACAACATTTCCCAAGTTCTACACAAAATCCCAAAGGTGCCTTCAAACACACTTAATTTCCAAAACTAAGTTTCGAGCCCACTTTGGAGGATTATATCTCTAGATCCGACCGTTGGATCTTCCCCAAATTTTTATATCACATACTAGGCTTATTCATCTATAACATACTAAAATTTCAACGGTAAAAGATATTTCTAAGTCAATGAATCTAAGTTCCAAAGTTAACTATAAATGCAGTTTTTATTCTTAGAACAGTCCAGAGGTCCAAGGTTCGAGCTTTATGAACTACACTTCTCTCCACCAGTTCTACACTATCTGAGATCACAGGTTCGAGATCCATGATACTCAAACGAATAAAATCCTTCCCTAACCGTACCATAGCTCCCTAGTTCGACCCTACAATTAGCATACTACTCTTCTCTCTTGCAACACAAACTAACTGCAACAAGATCAAGTGATTACCTTTCCAGAAGATCAACACCCGCTGTGAGGGAGGCCACGTTCTGGCGCTGCACGCCTAGAATGGTTCTTGTGCTCGACTGCTTCAGGACATAAGACTAGATCAAGACTCGATCAACACTCGGACCACACAACAGCATGAGTAGACTGGATAGGAAGGATCTAGAAGAGAGGAACAGTGGCTTACCAAACTGCGGCCAGAGAAGAAGGGCCGACGGTCACTGCATCGAGGAAGGAGAAGAAGATAGCTCCAGTGGCGTGGAAAAGGAACTCGAGCGGCATTAGAGAGGAGGAGGAAGAAGAAGCAAAAGAACAAGAGAGGACTGCAGCCGCTGCTACTTACCAACCAGTCGAGGAGGGGAGTTCAAACCGCTTATGCGTTTCTGAGACGAACCAGAGGTCCACTGCAGCTTGCTCCGGTGGTAAGACTTCCGTCGTTCGTTGCTGGAGATGGAGGAGAACGTCGGCTGCCTGCGTGCAGAGGATGAGGAGATCGAAGATCGTACGGGAATCCAGGGCAGTTGCGATTTGTTTTTACACCTGAAGAAGATAGGCTAAAGAGGCAGGACGAGGACGACTGGGTGGCTAGACAGGCTGCTTGGTCACTGGGCCGAAGGAAAGAAAAAGAAGCAGGGCCGGCTTTACTTCTAAGCCCAACAAAAGGAAGAAAGAAGGCTGGCCACTAAAGTAAAAGGCCGTGAAGAAAGAAGAACAAGGCCAGCATTTTTTCAGGCCCGGGAAGGAGGAAAAATAATGAACCAGATGGGACGTCGTTTGGCCCAAAATAGGAATTATCAGAAGGTCCAAAACTTACTAGCTAAAATATACAGTATTTAAGGTTTATTCGATTTTTAGAAAAAAAATCCGGTTACGCTACCGGTATCGAAATAAAATTTTTCCGGTTATCACAGATGTTGGCCAAAAAGGAAAAAGCCCGTAAATAAAATATAACGCTCGGGGAAGAATCTCGGTCGGGATCTCGGTCGAATCTCGGGCAGTCGGCATCCGCTCTCTAATCAGTGCTACTCGAGCAACATCATCCTGAATCTGATCAAGCGCCAAACCACTAACATTGTTTTGCTCATCCCAACATAACGGAGTACGACATCTCTGCCATACAGTGCCTCATATGGGGCCATCCCAATAGATGCATGTCAGCTGTTGTTGTATGAGAACTCAACTAGTGGGAGATGATCCGTCCACACTTGTCCCCAATCCAACACACATACTCGTAACATATCCTCCAGTGTCTGAATGGTCCTCTCTGACTGACCATCTGTCTGAGGATGGAACGCAGTCGTGAAGTGCAAACTCGTCCCCAGGGCAGTCTGAATCTGCTGCCAAAATCTCAAGGTAAATCGTCCATCTCTGTTTGAGACGATCGTCCTCGGCACACCATGAAGTCTCACTATCTGCCTAGTGTACTCCTCAACTAATCTCCTTACCGGCCACGTTTCCCTAATAGGGATAAAACGTGTCGTCTTCGTCAATCGGTCCACTATAACCCAGATGGCATCAAAGCTCCTACTCGGTCTCAGGCCAGTAACAAAATCCATGGTGACGTCCTCCCACTTCCTCTGTGGTACAGGAAGTGGATGGAGTTCACCTCCAGGTCTGCAATGCTCTATCTTGACCTGCTGACAGGTCTCACACTGTGCCACAAATCTGGTCACATCGGGCTTCAGCCCTCCCCACCAATATGAACGTCTCAGGTCCTGATACATCTTACTCATACCTGGGTGTACTGAATAAGGCGTACAATGAGCCTCCTGTAATATCCTCTGACGTAAATCCGCATCAGCGGGTACACAAACGCGACCGCGGCGTCTCAATATTCCATCTGCTCCCAGAAGAAACTGTGGTGCCACATACCGAGACATCCTCTCTCTGATCCTCATCAAGGTCGGGCGGGTCTCCTATTTCTGTTGAATCTCGCTCAACAGATAAGGAAGAACCTCTAAAGTACTCAATCGGGCATTCTCATCAGGAAACTGGATGTCCAACTCTAACCAGATCAGGTCTCTCTGTAACTGAGACTGTACTGTCAATCTCGCAATCGCTTGCTCTCGAGGCGTCTTCTTGCTCAGGGCATCGGCGACAACGTTCGCCTTCCCCGGATGATACAGAATCTCCAGATCAAAGTCCTTGATCAGCTCAAGCCACCTACGCTGGCGGTTATTCAATTCCCGCAGCGTGAAAATGTACTTCAGACTCTTATGGTCTGTGAAGATCTGACAAGTAGCACCATACAGGTAATGTCTCCAAATCTTCAAGGCATGAACTACCGCTGCCAACTCCAGATCATGAGTTGGGTAGTTCTCCTCATACGTCTTTAGCTGTCTAGATGCATATGCTATCACTCTGCCCCGCTGCATCAATACACATCCCAAGCCTAGCTTGGATGCATCACTGTAAACCACAAAATCCTTTGTACCCTGTGACTGTGCCAAAATAGGAGCAGAAGTCAGACGTCTCTTCAGCTCCTCAAAACTCTGCATACACTGATCAGACCATACAAATCTGGTAGTCTTCCTCAGCAAACTCGTCAGTGGACGGGCAATCACAGAAAATCCCTCCACAAAGCGTTTGTAATAACCGGTTAGGCCAAGGAAGCTACGTACTTCCTTGACGTTCGTCGGTGTAGTCCAAGCTTCTATTGCCTCTATCTTCGACGGATCCACCTTGATCCCTTCAGCTGATACAACATGACCCAGGAATGCTACCTCCGGCATCCAGAACTCGCGCTTAGAGAACTTAGCATAAAGTTCTCTATCCCGTAAAATCTGCAATACAATCCTCAGCTGTCCTGCATGCTCCTCTCTACTACGAGAGTACATCAAAATGTCATCTATAAAGACCACCACAAACTGATTCAGGAAGTCGATGAAGATGTTGTTCATCAACTCCATAAAGACTGCTGAGCATTCGTAAGCCCAGATGACATCACTACAAACTCGTAGTGTCCATATCTGGTCCGGAATGCTGTCCTGTGCACATCCTGCTCTCTCACCCTCAGCTGGTGATATCCTGAGCGCAGGTTAATCCTGGAGAATATAGTCGCTCCCTGAAGCTGATCTAACAAGTCATCAATGCGCGGCAATGGATACTTGTTCTTGATGGTCACCTTGTTCAGATCTTTGTAATCTATACACAATCTCAACGATCCGTCCTTCTTCCGTACGAAGAGGACAGGTGCTCCCCATGGAGATACACTAGGGCGGATAAAACCCTTCTCAGCCAACTCCTCGAGTTGCTTCTTCAGCTCTAACATCTCAACAGGCGCCATCCGGTATGGGGCCTTCGAGATCGGTCTCGTACCCGACTCTAACTCAATGTCAAAGTCCACACTCCTCTGAGGCGGAAAACTGGACGGCTCAGCAAACACATCTGTAAACTCACAGACCACTGGGATATCTTCCAATGCTGGACTCTCCCCCTCCTTCATGGCATAACACCAGAAGGCCTCACAACCCTGTGCAATCAGTCTAGCTGCCCGTATCGCACTGATAACCATGCCAGTCTTTCCAAGGTCCCAGCCTCGGAAAACCTCTATATGTCCTAACTCGGTAGAGAGGGTAACAGTCCTCCTACCTACATCTAAGACTGCAGAATGTCTATCCATCCAATCCATACCTAGAATGACTTCTTCATGCTCTAATGGCATGACAAAGAAGTCCACAAGCAATATACGGGTCCCTACAGAAATGGGACAATCACGAATCTCACGGGTACCTCTGACCCTACTACCATCGGGTAACCCTATACTAAAGGGTATCCCCTCAGTTGTATCTAGACTCAGAAGATCCACACATGCATCAGAAATAAAAGAATACGTAGCTCCAATATCAAATAAGACTCTAACATGGTAAACCATGAATCAGAATGGTACCTGTAGCAGTCGGTGCAGCTGGCTCCTCTGCACTCCTTAGCTCAAAAACTCGACCATGTGGTCCTCTGGTGTCCGTGGTAGTCCCACCACGACCTCTGCCTCTACCCATCCCAGGAGCAAATCCCTGAGTAGTAGGACGATCTGGGACTTTCTGCTGTCCCTGCATCTGCTGAGGTGGCCTCTGCCCACCTCCCGCTACACTGGCAGGAGAAGAACCCTGCTGAGATGAAAATCCGCCATGTCGGCAGAAAACAACCCTATGACCTGGCCGGCCACAAGTGTAGCACATTACTGTCTGCCTTGTGCACTCTGGCCGCATATGTCCATACCTACCACAGTTGTAACACTGTCGTCCATTATCTGTAGCTGATGCAGATGAGGGATGACTCGGGCGGCTCTGGCCTCGCCCTGAACCAACAACTCCACTAGTATCCTGCTGAGATGAATCTCTGCCCCGTCTACAGAAAATAGCTCTGTGACCTTATCTGCCACAAGTAAAGCAAGTCACCAACGCCTCGTGCACGCTGGTCGTAAATGTCCAGGTTCATCACAGTTAAAGCACCGTCGTTCTGTAGTTGCAATCTGTGTAGATGCGGGGTAACTTAGGCGTCCCTGGTTTAGTTCAGAACTAATTACTCCACCATCACCACTAGTCTGCCCAGTCCGCTGTATCTTTCCAAGCCTTATATGCTCCTCTGGAACTTGAGGAATCTCAGCAACATGTGCCGGTACAACTGGCACCTGAATAACTCCATGGGATCTCCTAGATGATCCCTCCTGTACTGGCGGATCAGGAATACGTCTACCTGCTCTGGCGGCCTCCTCTACTCGCCTGATATACTCGCGGAACGCTGGTCCCTCCATGGAGACACGATCCGAGTCCTCTTACTGGACTCTTTGGGATCCCTGTCTCTCAGCTACATCGTTCTCAGTCTCAGGAACGACACTCTCAACAACAACCTCAAGAACCTCCTCCGCTGCCGGTGGATCAACAGCGGGAATCTGACTTTGTCCTACCTCTACTGGAGGAAAAGGGATCTATCCCTACCTCGTCCATCTGCAGATAAGGCTCTAGTCTGAACCATCTGCAGAGGACGTAAACCTAACTTAGAAGGCTATATATATGCCATATGTATAGATATATATCAAATCAATCACAACAGAATATCTATATATATCTATACTGTCGAGATCTTCAGAGGGGCGATGGCTCACGTACACGATATCCCAAAACATTTTGTACTCATTTCAAAACCTTTTGAAAAGTCTGACCCCTTTCGGGTTCTGTTTATTTATCTATTCGACCTTTATCGCAAATTACAAGTGTCATTGTTGTCAACCTGGGCTCTGATACCAACTTTGTAACACCCCAAATCCGTAGGACTCGAGGTGCTACTAGGCTAGGATCTCACAATGGATCCTGACACTAGCCTGACAACAAGTTCACTGGATCTTACAACAAGGCACAGATAGATTAAAACCAAAACATAAAACTGATATATATAAATCAAAAGGTAATACATAAGTACCGCTGAGTACAAATAAAACATGACTGTACAACAAAAGATCCCATATCCCCGATAACGACCCAGTGTACGGAGCCCTCAGCGGATCACCCACTCTGGATCACTCTGCAGCTCTCCTAACCTGCAAAGGATCTACAACACGGTATAAAACCGTTAGCTAACCATACACATATATATAGAGATGCAAGAGCACAATCACATATCAGGAAATGATAAACACCTCATCATGCTATCACACATTTACCCGGTTTATTATCTTTATAACGTCCAGTCACTCAAGCGTATATATATATATATATATATATATATATCAATATGAATATATGTGACACGAGGAATATAACCCTCGCCTATTGGGAATGGTGCCAGCTGGAGTGGTAATCCGGTCCCACCTCCCGTGTACCCTATGGGAGTGGTGCAGGTGGCCGGCCACTGAGCCAGACTGGCCTGCCCGTAGAGAACCTCCGGACTCCCAGCGGGATGAAAGGACAAGTTGTCACGGCCCTACAATGGACAGTCACTAAACCATAGGTAGGTAATCATCACAACGCATGCTATCAATCATATAACACACACACCACTCATGCACACATTCAATATATGGATGGTAGCTAAGTAAGTCTTATGGACTTACCTCAACCTCAGAAGTAATCTCAACCCGATCAGCTCCAACTCTGGAGAACAACACTGCTAATATCAAGGCATAACAATATATCAAACTCATATCCATCAAAG
Organism: Fagopyrum tataricum; assembly: GCA_002319775.1. Classification (NCBI taxonomy): domain Eukaryota; kingdom Viridiplantae; phylum Streptophyta; class Magnoliopsida; order Caryophyllales; family Polygonaceae; genus Fagopyrum; species Fagopyrum tataricum. The sequence goes on along the minus strand of CM008280.1, from coordinate 39,584,698 downwards.
GGGTCACACCTAGACCCAAGTGATCCATAAGGATCGTATCCTAACTCATAAACCTCAAAGCCATAACCGGCATAAACGATATCATGATCATCCTCATTCTATCATCATACACATGCCTAGCATGCTACTAACCCGCTCAAACTAGGAAAGGAAAGGATCATACTACTCTAAGTAGATCCTGTACAAGATACTCTATAACCCGGATCATACTACTCTAAGTAGATCCTCATACACATACCTAGCATGCTAAAAATTGGCATAAACTAGGAAAGGTGCATTCTATTTTTTTTTTCGTAAAAAGATACTCTGTAACCCGGATCTTATACATTTTATTACTAAATTATTATTTAAATAAAATAGGCATTTGCGAGGACAGTGTTTGTCACATATAATTTTTGTGACGGGTTGCTATAGCAAGGACTTTTTACAACGCATGGTTTTATGTGGCCACCAATGTCATTGCAACACCGTCACAAAATGTTTTTTGTGACGTCATAATATCATTGCAAATGTTTTAGCTTGTGATAAATATTTATGAAATCGAAAGTTTGCAAAAGAAAAATGCTAAGATCAATGGAAAATTCCTAAGTAAAAATGTTATAACTAGTAAGGAAAAAAAACAAGGTCAAACATCGTAAGTAGTAATAAATTTGTATGAAACCGAACATATATAAAAGAAAACCGTATGAAGAATGAAATAAGTGAAGCTAGTTCATTAACTCAATAAGTTTGACGAAGGAGAGAATGAAACTTTAAATCTCCTCCACCTTATATATAGAGATCGACAGCAATCTCTCTCAGCTACTTTAGATATGAGATCGACAAGTGCATACAACAATTTCTCTAAAATTTAAAGAATATAGTCGTCTCTCTTGGGAATTGAAGTTGGAAAAATGTGTGATCTGAAACAAAAACAGGAATGAAGAAAATCGATGTTGTTGATCAATCGAAATGAATGAAAATCTATACATAGATTCCCGAATAAAATAAAATATATATATATATAGACAGCATAATATAGTTGTGTTGTAATGATCCACTCCCTCAACAACTTAGAGAATTAAAAAGCAAAGATTTCAATCACTTGGAGCCTTCCAATGAAATGACAGTCTCAAAGGCCCCAGCCAAAGCCCTAACTTTGTTCCTCCTGTTTTCCATTAGCTTACTTGCAGTTTCCTTGATGACGTCATTGTAATCCTGTGTCTCTTCCTTCATCCCTGCAGATTGACTACTTGCTTCCGCCTTTGCAGGGCTTTCAGCCTTGATGACGTCATTAGGTTGCTGACCTTCTTCTTCTTCTTCTACCTCAACCACGACGTGCTTCTCTTCAACATTGGTCAAATCTTCTTCCTCATCCTCCGCTGAGAGTTTCTCTTGATCAACATCCAAATCTCCTGCTGGTGATTCTTCAACAATCTCTTGATCGATTTTGTTTTCATCATCCTCAGGCGTGATACTGATCGGAAGTTCATCAGTTTGTTGATCGACGGAGTTTGTACGGCCGAGTGGGGAAGAGAAATCTTCAGAAGGATCACCGAGCTGATTTTCATGACCTGGCATTTCGGAAATCTCAGGAAGTGACAATACCTCGTGTTCATCGTCTTGGCTACCGATCATCTCGTCGAGAGGATCTTTGTCTCGTGCGTGAGAATCAGAGGCGATGATTTTTTTGACGGTTTTTCTGAGAGGAGTGGTGGTGGTGCTAGGAGATGACTTGGTGGAAAGACTTCTTCTGATTGGAGCTGGAATTGACTTGGTGTCACGAGACGAGAGGCTGGAGAATGACCTTTGTGGGGTCGCTTTGTTGGAGGTCAATGTCTTGGAAGTCGATGTGGGACGGGTGAGTTTGCTGGAGGTCAATGTCTCGGAGGTCGGTGTGGGACGGGTAAGTTTGCTGGAGGTCAATGTCTCGGAGGTCGATGTGGGACGGGTGAGTTTGCTGGAGGTCAATGTCTCGGAAGTCGATGTCAGACGGGAGAGTTTGGTGGTGGTGGTGGTGGTGCCGCGGACGGTCTTTGGAGGGTTGGTAGAGGATGAAGCTGCAGGCTTCTCCAAGGATTTTCTTCGGTTGTTGACGGAGGAGCCTTTGGTGGTGGTGGTGGTGGTTGTGTCGGTGGTGGGTCTCCGAGAAATCCTAGAGGAAGAGGAGGATGAATCGACGACGACTCTGGAGCTAGCGGTGGGTTTAAGGTAATTGGGGATAGGTTTTTTATCAGATGAGGCGGTTGATGTTGATGTTGATGGCTTTGTTGATGTTTTCTTGGTTTGTGGGTTCAAAGAGGAATTCCCCGCCCTCCTTTCCCTCTCCCTTCCACCACCACCTCCTCCTCCCTCTCGTGTTGTCGATGTTGTTGTCGCCATTTTTGTTTCCTACAAATTCAAACGATCAATTTATTTCCAAACAAGAAAGATTGATCTTCTATTAGATGGATGAGAGAGAGTGTGAAAAAGACCTTAATGAATGAAGATGAGCGATGGAGAGAGAGAGGATTAGAGAAAATCGATCAGCAGGCCATCTTTGAAATGCAGAGAAACAAAGATTAATGAGAAATGGTGAGAGGGAGAGAGAAAGCAAGGGAGTGGGAAACACGATTCAATATGCTGTTAGGGAGAATCAATTCAACAATTACCTCCCACGTTTATTACCGCATTTTTTCTTTTCTTTTCTTAAATTTATCCATAAAACACGTTTCGCTTTTCCAGGAACCCGTTCAAACAACGTTGACTTTATCTATCAATCATTTTCAATACTTTTTTTTTTTGTCCCATCGCCACGATCATTCTTAGTAACCATGCCAAATCATCAATTCATATTATTACATATTGTAGATTCATAAAAAATGACAAACAATCGTAAGAGAACAAACCACTCGTGCGCAACAAAAAAGACACGATCGAGAACTATTAAGATATGAGAGAAGGCCACTAATGACCCATTTAGTCGGTAATTATAATTAATTAATTTATATCTCGTGCCTTGCACGTGTATTTGTTAAACTTTTGAAATGATATCAACATGTACATATTTTGTGAAAAATGATTGATAGTCGTAGTTTTGATAAAGAATGATAGCCGAATAGTAAAAACGAATGATAACAAAAGGAAAAAACGTAGAGAATAATCTGAAAAAAAGATACGACAAAGCATGATTTAGTATGTTTCGGTAGATATTATACTATAAACGTCTAAGAGAAGTTTAAATAGATTTTTAGTTAGAAGAATTTCGTGTTTTCTAATTTAGATAGATGTTTTAGTTACGAAGATTTTATGAATTATTAATAATTTAGTAACAAAATTTATTGGGAGAAAAATATAAGTCATATAGATTTCGATTTGGTTGATAAAATTTGTTTAAACAAAATTTCTCATTTGAGTATTATAATGGTATATACATTGGTAAAAAAATCATAAAAATGACTGTATATAACTAATATGATATATAAATATTTTTAGATTTTGGAATCTATCAAACATATAAATTGATGAAGGAATGGCCGAATGGATACAAAAGTAATTTATTTCTGGATTCACTTGTAAACAATTGTAAAATAATAATTTTAATTTATTTTAATTTTAGTAAAAAGGTATTTGTGGATAAATTCTACAATTTAGAGAAAAGATATGGGATCAATTACGAGGGCTTTATCACGATATTGTTTAAACTAAATTCAATCCGATGATATTGAAGTTATAACAAAATTTAAAAGAGTGGTAGGCTGCTAAAGAGATTTACTTGTAAGTTGTAAGGGTTCGAATAAATGGACGGAATATCGTGATCAATTTGTGAGGCAAACAATTTGATATGACAAGAATTATTTTGTTATATTTATGATAAAAAAAATAACAAAAAAATAACAAAAACCGCTAAGATATAAGTAGAGGATTTAAAAATATTAAACTATTATAAAAACAATCTTACTGTTTAATAAAAACATAATTGTATGGATTAATTTATTGGTAATGAATAATTTATAGTTTCAATTGATTTTAAGTTTTAAAGGAAAATAAAATAATAAAACACACAAAAAAAAAACTTTAGATTTCTCTTCTACTTTGGGTTGATAATATAGTAATGCCCTTCTTCGGCAGATTCCAAAACTTGCGGTACAATTCAAAGGTTTCTTCTTCCATTGTTCCTCTTGAAATCATACTGTGACCCACTCATCCCAAACGCAGCGTTAATGTTGGCAGCCACCAGGAAATTCGAGCGAGTGTAGAACACTTTTCCAGGGCAGCCGTCGTTGGCCTTTCCTCTGATCCCATTGAAGTATGCATCACTGACGATGTCAGCCACCGAGAGACAACTCGACGACTCCTATCACTCGAGTAGCATGAAAAAGATGATGATGTGGGGGCAGTCTCATAATTTTATCTAAAAATATCTTCAAATTCTCAAAAAAATAAAGAAATATGATTAGAAAAACATGAACTGAATATGGAAGACGACGCGACGATGGGCTATGATATGTGTATCCAGTGTGAGAATTTTAAGAAGTTTAGGTCGGGAGAAGTTTAGGTTTTAAAAATATTCGTAGAGAAAATATCGAGAAAATTATAAAGGCGGATCGATTTTCACGTTGAGCTGTTGAGATGGTCTTTAGAAAATTATATTTAAATTTTGACTTAGTAAATAAGATTTATTGGCTTAATTAGTTATTTAGAAAAAAAAAATTTCAATATCTCGGAAAATTGTGAGACCGCCACATCATTTTGAGTGACCGGCTCATTTAGTATAGGTATATAAATAAACGGAATATTAATGTATAATAAATATATCATATCAAAAACTATTTATATTTTCTCGTAATTATGCACAACACAACACACAAATAACTATTTCCGAGATAGGATTATAAAGCATTCTAACTTAACCCTAAATATTTACTATAAAAATATACAAACGTTTAAAAAAAAAAGCAACCAAATTAGTAAATGACTTTTTGTTAAATACACTATTATCGAATTAATTGATTAAAGGTATTTATTTTATCACTTCTGAAATGTTTTGCGCAACAAAAGTCTATACTCCTAGTTCACAGGAATATAAAAAAACGACTCAAACCAAAACCCACATAAATGTTTCCGCATAATTAAGATAACGAAGTACATAGATACAAAACAAACCTTATTCTAGTGGTTTATAAAAATTTACCATAAGCATAAGTAAGGAATGATTTTTTGAAAACACGAGCCTACGGAAATTATGATATCTTATTGTAACTTAAGTTTTGTCCGTTTCATGAGCAACATGAAAAGAAGCTTACAACTATTGTGACAACTTATTATTATATTATATATACATTACAAAGAACTATGTTCAAATAAGAAGTAAACTCTTAATAAATTTTGTTCTCTTCCAACACCCATCACTTAATTAAAAATAATAAGATTGTTCAATTAGTTACTTATTTTTAACTACCCAAAAGATTTAGCTTTAACTTCATCAACCAATTCAATAATATTTACCTTTTAACTCTAAACCGTACAAATCATGCATCCGTAACGAGTAACTGTCAGTTCCTCAAAAAAATAAAAAAAAATAAAAATTGAGAGCTAAGATGAAAACGTGAGGGAAGACATTCTAGAGTGAACTCGGCAGAGGTAGCAATTATGAGTTTTTTTTACGGTATTTTAGGTCGGAATCAGAATTGACACGAATTTGTTAGGTTAGTTTGAAATGAGTTTATTTAGGTTAGATTAGGTTGAAATCGAATATATTAGGATCGTTTAGGTTAGATCGGAAGATATTTGATCTCCAAAAAATCCCGAACGAGCGCCTCTAATTGCGTTCATTCGAGGAAAACGAACAGTGGCAACCACAGTCACGGGTTCCGGAACCGTTGCTGCCACTATTCTGCATCCTCATTAAATTGTATTAAAGTTAATTAAATTGAATTAATTGTATTAAATTATCATAAATTAAAACTGTGACATTCAATTATATTAAGCTATATGAAAGTTAATTAAGCATGTGAGATTAATTAATATCATTAATTAAATTAAATTTGTTCAACAAAATATTCAAATGTTTTTATATTCAAATAAATTAATATAATTAATATAATTCAATTAATTGCATACAATTAATTATATTACATTTAATTAGTTAGAAATAAATATTATATATAATTTAAATAGGTAACCCCTCTACCCCTACAATATTAGCAATGATGTGATATGCCCAGTGTATAACATGTAAATGATGTAAATATATGCAAATATGTGTCACAAAGGCATGCATATACTCAAGGATATCATATAAAATCGCAAGTGAACGGCATGTCAATGTAAATATATGACAATCATTTAAATGTCATCTCCCAAAGTACAATGTTAACTCAATCTTACTCTAAGAAGCCAATGAGATGAATGCAAGTGTGTAAACCTTTCTTGGCTCGATTCATGGATCATTTAAACTCCATTCTTAGCTTCATTTTTCACTTGCAACTTACCTAAATAAACAACTCACACACACAAAACACACAACTTCATTTCATTAAAAAACACACAAGAAAAACAAAATCATACTAAATGCCTCCCATCAAACACCATTTGTTAAGGTCCTAGACTAGACCGAAACTTTATTAGGCAAGTTTGATTTCATCCTTAGACAACCATTTCGTTTGAAAAAGTCCTATCCACCATGCTATCTTTCCCTTGAAATCCATGATGAGTACATGAAGAAGGGTTTGAACTTGATTCTTAGGTCTTGGTGCATCTTTACCAAACCTCCTTGTCTCTTCTTCTCTAGAATGAAATGATGACCTTCCTTGATTCTTCAAGCTTTGTTCAACCCCATACTTATCTTGTACTTCCTTAGCAAACAATGATCCTATCACTACCAGAAAATGTTGTTGTAGCCACACTACATTGGCATCGAATATAAACGTGGGTAAATTTGTGGGTACTACCCATATATTTACTCGCAAATCCAATTTTTTGTGGCTATATAGCAAGGAAAACAATTCGTAATATCGAGGGTATATAACCACGAAGTTATTTTCGAGAGTAATGTTGTATCTATTTACCCTCGTTTTTTTGTTCGTGGGTAAACCCGATGCTAATATCGAGGCTAAATAACGGTGAAACACAAGTCGAAGGTAGATTCGTGGCTATGTGCCCACGGTTTCTTTTTTGTGGGTAAACCTAGGGCTGTTCACAGGTCCGGACCTGGACCTGAACAGTGAGGACCGGAAATGGACCGAATTTTTCGGTCTAGGTCCGGTCCAAAACCGGTCCAGGACCTGATGGACCGGAAATATGTTAAACTTTTTTAAATTTTTTTTAAATTATTCGCACCAAGCCTATTGCGGACTGAACCGGACCGAGTGTTAATTAATTAATTTTAATATTTTTTACTAAAATTTTAATTTGTTTTCCACAAATTTTTTTTTTTAAAAAATATCGGTCCAGACCGGACCGGACCGGTTGTGGACCGGACCGGACTGGTTGTGGACCGGATTGCTTGGACCGAAGACCGGACCTGTTTTTTTCGGTCCGGTCAATACCCGGGCCAAACCGGAAAATGAACAGTCCTAGGTAAACCCGACGCTAATTAATGACGAAAACCATGTCGAAAGTAGGTTCGTGGTTATTTACCCACGTTTTTTCGTTCGTGGGTATACCCGACGCTAAATTCGAGGCTAATTACGAAACCAAGTCAAACGTAGGTTCGTGGCAATGTAACCACGGTTTTATTTTTGGTGGGTAAACCCGACGCTAAATTCTAGGCAATAAATTCTCTTTCTACTCTCTCATATTAATTGCACCCCTAATTTACCTAATCAATTGCAATTACTTCTCTTTCTACTCTCTCGTATTAAAACTCATCGTCTCTCTTTCTCTTCATTCCGTCCTCTAACAATAAACCAAAATCCTCAAATATTCTTAATCATTTTGTGCAAGTTTCAAGCATATGATCAAGTAAGTATATATACTTGTAAGAGCCTTAGTCTTTAGGTGCTGAGCTAGGACCTAGCCGCCCCTGCGGGTCTAGTGGGACGCCCCTGCGGGTGTTCTGTGTTCCGCCCCTGCGGCTCAGGGAGTCCGCCCCTGCGGTTTCCTGCGGCTGCAGCCGGTATTGTTGACTTTTGATCATGTCTTATTCTTCTCTTCCTTTATAAGCTTCTTCTTTGCTTCAAGATGAAGGTTTTCCTTCCTTCTTCCCAGCTGCCTCACGTTCTTCTTCTCTCCTTCCTTCTCCTTTGATCTTCTTCTTGTTTTCCTTTGGTTGCAAGAGAATTGTTGTGTGGTTTTGGTTGATGATGATGTTGGATGTTGATACTGAGCTTTGAGAGCAAGTTGAGGGTGTTGATGCTGATCTTTCCTTCTGTTTAGGATAACAACAGTGGTAAGCCTTCATCTTCTTCCTTATTTCATTCTTTCTTCCTTCCTTCCTTCTCCCTTCCTTCTCTTTTAGCTTAGGATTGGATCTCTTAGGCATATATGTTGATGTTTATATGTATATATATATATATATATATATATGTATGTGTTGGATTGCTGGATGATGAAGACGTGAACAATTGAGTGAAGAATCAAAGAGCAGTCGGGAATCAGTTTCTGCACTGTCACCGCCCCTGCGCCCCAGTGCCGCTGCCCCTGCGTTACCTGTGTCACCGCCCCTGCGTGGGAGTGCCGCCGTCCCTGCGCCTCCCGGTGCTTCGCCCCTGCGTCCTTCCTGTCACGCAGGTGTGTCTTGTGCAGGATCTACCTAGAGTGGTATGGATCCTTTCCTTTCCTAGTATGAGTGGGTTAGTGGCATTCTAGGTGGGTGTATGAGGATAGGATGATGATGATTATGATATCGATATGTGCCGGTTATGGCTTTGAGGTTTAGTAGGTTGTTGAGGTTTATAGGTTGGATATGATCCTTATGGATCCCTTGGGTCTAGGTGTGACCCCTTTGATTGATAGGAGATTTGATATCTCTTTATGCCTTGTTATTAGGCAGTGCTGTTCTCCGGATTGGAGTTGATCGTGGTTGAGAGTATCTTGAGGTAAGTCCGTAGGACTTACTTAGCTACCATCCTTATATTGGATGTTGCATGAGTGATGTTTGATATATGCTTGATAGCATGCGATGTTGATTATTACCGACCTATGGTTTATTGACCACCCATTGTAGTGGCCGTGATAACTTGTCCTTTCATCCCGTAGTGGAGTCTGGGAGGTTCTCTGTAGTCAGGCCAGATCTGGTCTACATGATGGACACTTACCACTCCCTTAGGGTATACGGAAAGGTGTGCCGATACCACTCCAGTTGGCTATAGCACTTAGAGGCGAGGATGATATATATATTCCTCGTATCACATATATTCATATACATACATATATATATATATATATATATATATATATATATATATATATATATATATATATATATATATATATATATATATATATATATATACGATTTGAGTGTTGGACTTTATAAAGATAATTAACCGGGTAAATGTTTGACAACATGATTATGTGTTTATGATTCCATGACTTGTGTTTGTGTTTATGCATTATCTTATATATGATGGTTAGCTAACGGTTATATACCGTGTTGTAGATACTCTGCAGGTTAGGAGAACTGCAGAGTGATCCTGATGGGGTGATCCGTTGAGGGTTCCGTACACTAGGATTGTACGAGGGATATGGGATGATTTTGTTATGTATAGAAACATGTTTTGGTTTGTACTCAGCGGTATTTTGTAAACCTTTTGATTTATGTAGTACAGTTTGATGTTTTGGTTTTAATCTATCTGTGCCTTGTTGTAAGATCCAGTGAACTTGTTGTCAGGCTAGGGTCAGGATCCATTGTGAGATTCTAGCCCAGTAGCGCCCCGAGTCCCGCGGATTCGGGGTGTTACAAAGTTGGTATCAGAGCCTTAGGTTGACAACAATGACACTTGCAATCTACGATAAAGGTCGAATAGATAAATAAACAGAACCCGAAAGGAGTCTGACTTTTCAAAAGATTTTTGGTTTGAGTACAAATGTTTTGGGATAGTGTGTACGGGAAGTCATCACCCATCTGAGGACCTCGACGGTATATATATATATATATATATATATATATATATATATATATATATATATATATATATATATATATATATATATAGAGAGAGAGAGAGAGAGAGAGAGAGAGAGAGAGAGAGAGAGAGAGAGAGAGAGAGAGAGAGAGAGAGAGAGAGAGAGAGAGAGAGAGAACCAAAGTTACGGTAAGAAATGAGAACAAATCACAACCACAAGATTAAACCAAATCGACGTTCATGATTCAATATTATTTTTGTATACAAATTTGATGCTTTGTATTTTAGGATAAGTATATACGGTTACCACTTAAAAATCAATAGGCATTTACTACGATAATAACTTCCGGTAAACACTGTAATCGTTTATCTGTGTGGTAGTTATAATATTAGAGTTTAGTAATCATTTATTTTAACATAATATAAAAGAAATCATGCAATTAATTATGAATCATGCACGAGTGAGTCATGCAAGACAATGAGCACGAATGGTGCTTGTTTAATACACGATTAACAATTTAATATGCATGTTTTATCTAAGTCACATACATGTATATTTATATCGAGTCGTGCATGTAATATTAGAGTTGTGCATGTAAATTTAAAAGTGCACTGCTAACTTATATTAAACGTGTGTATACAATATCGCTACTACTAACTAAATGTGCACATAGTATAGCGCTACTACTTAAATCTGTATACTAGAGCTACTAATTTAAAAGTGCACATAAATTTTATTTATTGCCTAAACAACACATTCATTGCACTTTCAAATACACTAGTTTCGTTACGTGCTTAAAAATTAGTCAAATTAGTTGTGCAATTTTCTTTCAATAAAAAAAAGTCTAGTCGTGCAATGCACATTCAAGTGCACGTATAATAAATACTTAAACACACATATGTGCATTGCAAACTCTCTAACTATACAAATTTTATGAACATGTACAACCATCTAAATCTTAGTATTGAACGTATGCACGACTACACTTGGTGACTTATTTTTATAATATTTAACTTTGCACATTGAAGGATCAACGTGCATGAAGCCAAACAAGTTCTACCATGAGTGGTGTTGCAGGATCTTGAAGAGCTTGCAACAAGGAGAATTGGTATCATGCACAGTTAAAGAAATACTACGTAATATATGGTTGTCATTTATGTGTGTATTTAGTTCACAGTTACCTTATAAATTTATTTTGCATTGATTGTGTATTAATATTTTCATATATGAACGATTAATCATAGACGTTTATTATTTGATCCGACCATATGTGTTCTTATTTCTTACCGTAACACTTGTTCTTACCGGATCCTGACCCTATATATATATATATATATATATATATATATATATTACCTTATGTGATGTTGTGATTGATCTTTAGTATTATATATATATATATCTATACATATGCCATATATATAGCCTTATAAGTTAGGTGTGCATACCCTACAAATGGTTCGGACTAGAGCTTTATCTGTAGTTGGACGAGGTAGGGGTATACCCCCTCTTCCTCCAGTAGTGGCAGGATAGGGTCAGATTCCCGCTGTTGATCCACCTGCAACGGAGGAGGTCCATGAGGATGTTGCTGAGAGTGTCGTTCCTGAGACTTGGAACGATATGGCTGGGAGACAGATACCACAACGAGTCCAGTCAGATGACTCGGATCATGTCTCTATGGGGGAACTAGAGTTCCGCGCGTACATTAGACGAGTGGAGGAGGCTCCCAGAGCGGGTAGACGTGCCCCGGATTTGCCAGCACAGGGGGATCGTTTGAGAGATCCCATGGAGCTACTCAGGTGCCAGTTGTACCGGCACGTACTGCTGAGATTACTAGAGTTCCAGAGGAGCATAGAGAGCCTCGATCAGATACTTGGTTGAAGGCAATTCATTAGATGGGAGTACCCCCTTTCTTTGGGAAGGTGAGTTTAAAGGTGGAGCTATGGATTGGACATGTAGACTTAGCCCTTGAGTCTATTAGATGTCCAGAGGACCGACATATAGAGTTAGTGCAAACTCTATTCCGAGACTTGACACAACATTGGTGGAGATCCGTGCGGAGTCATGTTACTAGCTATGACCATATGAGGAGTTTGATCAAAGAGCGTTTCTGCCCTGCCTCATTGAGGAGGGAGAAACTGCGGGATTTTGTTGAGGTTGGCTTTGAGGACGTACCAGTCTCTGAGGCGATCAGGAGATTTCAGGAGAAGTTGGCCTTGCTGGGCCCAGCTGCACCTCTTGCGGATCAGCATGTGTATCTCTTTTCCCAACAATTGAGGGATGCCACCCGGACTTATATGGCGGGATTTCATTGTGAGTCCCTGATGGAATATCAGGATAGAGCTTCAGATTATGAGCGGGAGCGGGCTGGACAGAGGAGAGCTTCTAGACCCTCCGGTCTGAGAAGAGACAACAGACTGGGCAGACCAGTGGTACTGGTGGAGCTGCGGGTTCCGGGCGAGGCAAGAGATGCCCAGGTTACCCCTCATCTGCACCGGTTACAGATAAGGGACGACAGTGCTTTAACTGTGGTGGTTATGGGCATATACGACCAGAGTGCACGAGGCCGTCAATGACTTGCTACACTTGTGGCAAACCAGGTTACCGAGCTGTCTTTTGTAGACAGGGCGGAGCTTCATCACAACAAGGTTCTTCTCCTGCTGGTGCAGCAGGAGGTGGGCAAAGGCCACCTCAGCAACAGACACAGGGACAACAAAGAGTCCCAGATTGTCCTACTACTCAGGGATCTGCTCCTGGGTCGAGTAGAGGCAGAGGTCGTGGTGGGAGTACCACTGACACTAGAGGAGCACAGGGTAGAGCTTTTGAGATGAGGAGTGCAGAGGAGCCAGCTGCACCGACTGCTACATGTACCATTTTGATTCATGGTTTACCTGTTAGAGTTTTGTTTGATACGGGAGCTACACATTCATTTATATCTGATGCAAGTGTTGAGCGTTTGAGTCTAGTTACGACTGAGGGGATACCCTTCAGTATAGAGTTACCCGATGGGAGTAGGATCAGAGGTACCCGCGAGATACGTGATTGTCCCATTTGTGTAGGGACTCGTGTGTTACTTGTTGACTTCTTTGTCATGCCGTAAGTACATGAGGAAGTCATTTTGGGTATGGATTGGATGGATAGGCATCATGCGGTATTAGATGTAGGTATGAGGACCGTGACAGTCTCTACCGAGTTAGGTCAGATAGAGGTTTTCCGAGGTTGGGACCTTGGGAAGTCAGGCATGGTGATCAGCACAATACGTGCAGCGAGATTGATTGCACAGGGTTGTGAGGCCTTCTGGTGTTATGCCATGAAGGATGGGGAGAGTTCAGCGTTAGAGGATATCCCAGTGGTCTGTGAGTTTACAGATGTGTTTGCTGAGCCGTCCAGTTTTCCGCCTTAGAGGAGCGTGGACTTTGGCATTGAGTTGGAACCTGGTACGAGACCGATCTCGAAGGTCCCATATCGTATGGCGTCTGTCGAAATATTGGAGCTGAAGAAGCAACTCGAGGAGTTGGCTGAGAAGGGCTTCATCCGCCCTAGCGTATCCCCGTGGGGAGCACCTATCCTCTTCGTGCGGAAGAAGGATGTATCGTTGAGACTGTGCATCGACTATAGAGAGCTGAACAAGGTGACCATCAAGAACAAGTATCCATTGCCCCGTATTGACGACTTGCTAGATCAACTTCAGGGAGCGACGGTGTTCTCCAGGATTGACTTGCGCTCAGGGTATAACCAACTGAGGGTGAGAGAGCAGGATGTGCACAAGACAACATTTCGGACCCGATATGGACATTACGAGTTTGTAGTGATGCTATTTGGGCTTACGAATGCCCCATCAGTCTTCATGGAGCTGATGAACATCATATTCATCGACTTCCTAGGTAAGTTTGTGGTAGTCTTCATAGATGATATTCTGGTGTACTCTCGTAGCAGAGAGGAACATGCAGGACAACTGAGGACTGTGTTACGAGTTTTACGAGATAGAGAACTTTATGCGAAGTTCTCTAAGTGCGACATTTGGATGCCAAAGGTAGCATTCCTGGGTCATATTGTTTCCTCCGAGGGGATCAAGGTTGATCCGGCGAAGATTGAGTCAGTGGCAGCATGGACGACACCGACGAACGTCAAGGAAGTACGTAGCTTTCTTGGCCTAGCCAGCTATTACCGACGCTTTGTGGAGGGAGTCTCTGTGATTGCCCGTCCACTTACGAGTTTGCTGAGGAAGACCACCAGATTTGTGGGGTTTGAAAAGTGTATGCAGAGTTTTGAGGAGCTGAAGAGACGTCTGACTTCCGCTCCTATCTTAGCACAGCCAGAGGGCACATATGATTTTGTGGTTTACAGTGATGCATCCAAGCTAGGCTTGGGATGTGTGTTGATGCAGCGAGGCAGAGTGATTGCATATGCGTCTAGACAACTGAAGACGTATGAGGAGAACTACCCGACTCATGACTTGGAGTTGGCAGCGGTAGTTCATGCACTGAAGATTTGGAGACAATACCTGTATGGTGCTACGTACATGTCAGATCTTCACAGACCACAAGAGTCTGAAGTATTTTGAGGACATGATTTATCGACCTGTTATGCTCATGCATTTAGTTAGATTTCCCCTTTCCGCATTCATGTTTTAGCCTTAGTTTGTGCCATTTATGCTTGTTTAGTTCTACTTTGCAATAATAGATGTCTACACACGCTATTTGTGGCTTTGTAGGTGATTTGGCACATTTTGAAGCTAAAACGACGTATTTGAGGATCAAGCCTCGAAGTGGACGCATTGGAGCGAGCTACGTGCACGGGAAAGGCGAGGAATCGAGCTAAAGGCGCGAAGGAACGAAGAAGATCGCGTCTCGGACTGAGATGGACCGATCTCGGTCAAACCAGACCGAGATGGTCCAAATCTCGGCCGAGATTTGGCCTAGCTCGGCCGAGATTCTCCCTGGCTCGGCCGAGATGGCCCTAGCTCGGCCGAGATTCTCCCTGGCTCGGACGAGATGGCCTTGGCTCGGCCGAGATGGCCCTAGCTCGGCCGAGATGGTTCGAGCTCGGCCGAGATTTCTCGATCTCGGCCGAGATTCCCGATGTGCTGACGCGCTGAACTTTCTGTTGCCAAATCTCGTTCCCGATTGGCCCGATCTCGGCCGAGATTTCTGCCCGAGATTTCCTGTTCGGCGATTTTATCTTATTTTTGGATCGGTTTTGGCCCAACCCGTCCTTTGGAAGATTGTTGCCTATAAAAGGGAAGCTCTAGGTTATTTATAAGAGTCCGAATTAGTCCGTTTCTTTTAGGGTTAGGTTACCTCCCTTCCTTTCCCTTCTTCTTCTCCATTGTTCTCCATAGTTTAGTTCAAGATTCATACTTTTACATTCAGTTTTGTTGAGAGATATTGTTGAATTCAAGATTTGTCAAGATTGAAGGTTTTCTTTTATTGAAGCTAAGTTCTTTTATTCCCTTTATTCATTTGTCTTTTTTTGATATGATTGTTATTGGCTAGAACCTTATGGTTCCAAAGTTGGCAGGGATTTGTGTATGCATAGGATTATGATGGAATGTTGTGCTTTATGTTTTGGCTTTGAATTGCTTGAAATCCTAATGGTTGGCTTGTTCTTAAATCTAGTTAGAATCCTTCTAGCTAGTAACCTAAGTTGGAATTGAGACCTACCCGGTGATACTCCTTCATAGATACATGAGAGACTGATCACAGGTAATAAAGGTTTATCCTTTATTGGTTGAATGTGCTTAGATTCCTTCCTAAGTAGGATAATACCTGAGACTTACCCGGTAATGGTTTACCTTTCCCTTAGTTTGGAGTATGGTTTGTTTAGAATTTCCTACCTCTCTACTTTGAGACTTACCCGGTAATAGATAGTTGGTTTGGAACTAGATAGTCTTGAGACTTACCCGGTAATAGACTGTCAACCTAGAAACGTTCATCCCTGTGGCTTTTCTACCATATCTCTTTATGAGTCTTCCTGAATCTATATGTATAAACAATGATCTAAACCCTTGGAATCCATTTTCTTTCCTTTAACTTGATTATCTTTGTTTTCCCTTTTTATTTGTTTGTTTTGACTTTCAATCAATATTGACAATTGATTGCGAGTCCTTTAAAACCTTTTCAAAACCTTTTTGACTTCTTTCCCTATCTTTTCCAACCTCTTGTCTTTAATTCAGATCAATTTTATATTTAATCATTGCTGCATATTAATCCTCCCAGTCCCTGAGATCGACCCTGGAATACTTACATTTACCTTTGATTGACCCATACACTGTGGGTTCGTTGCTATTTAGGGAACGGGAATTGAATAACTGCCAGCGTAGGTGGCTTTAGTTGATCAAGGACTTTTATTTGGAGATTCTGTATCATCCGGGGAAGGCGAACGTTGTCGCCGACGCCCTGAGCAGGAAGACGCCTCGAGAGAAGGTGATTGCGAGACTGACAGTTCAACCTCAGTTATAGAGAGATCTGGTTTGGCTAGAGTTGGACATCCAGTTTTCTGATGAGGACATCCAGTTGAGTACCCTAGAGGTTCTCCCTGATCTGTTGGGTGAGATCCAACAGAAGCAGAGGACCTGCCCGACATTGATGAGAATCCGAGCTAGAGAGGATGTCCCGTGATGAGGCACCACAGTTCTCCATAGGAGCAGATGGAGTGATGAGACGCCGCGATCGCGTTTGTGTACCCGCTGATGCGGATTTGTGACAAAGGATATTACAGGAGGCTTACTGTACGCCTTACTTAGTGCACCCAAGTACGTGTAAGATGTACCAGGATGTGAGACGTTCATATTGGTGGGGAGGACTGAAGCCCAACGTGGCCAGATTTGTGGCATAGTGTGCGACCTGTCAGCAGGTCAAGATCGGGCATTGTAGACTTGGAGGTGAGCTCCATTCACTGCCTATACCGTAGAGGAAGTGGGAGGACGTCACCATGGATTTTGTGACTGGTTTGAGACCGAGCAGGAACTTTGATGCCATATGGGTTGTAGTTGACAGATTGACGAAGATGGCACGTTTTATCCCTATTCGGGAAACGTGGCCAGTGAGCAGATTGGCTGAGGAGTACACTAGAAAGATAGTGAGACTCCATGGTGTACCGAGGACGATCGTCTCAAACAGAGATGGACGATTTACCTCGAGGTTTTGGCAGAAGATTCAGACTGCCCTGGGGACGAGTTTGCACTTCACGACTGCATTCCATCCTCAAACAGATGGTCAGTTAGAGAGGACTATTCAGACACTAGAGGATATGCTGCGAGCTTGTGTGTTGGACTGGGGACAAGTGTGGATGGATCATCTCCCATTAGTTGAGTTCTCGTACAACAACATCTAGCATGCATCGATTGGGATGGCCCCATATGAGGCATTGCATGGACAGCGATGTCGCACACCGTTATGCTGGGATGAGCCTATCAGTGTTAGTGGTTTGACACCTTATCAGGTTCAAGATGATGTTGCCCGTGTAACATTAATTAGAGAGAGGATGCTGATTGCACAGAGTCGTTAGAAGTCATATGCAGATAGGAGGCGTAGACCCCTAGAGTTCAGAGTATGAGCCCATGTGTGGCTGAGATTGTCTCCGACACGAGGTTATAGACGTTTTGGCATTAAGGGGAAGTTGAGCCCCCGATATGTCGGACCGTTCGAGATTCTGAATCGAGTTTGGGGAGCAACATACCGATTAGCCTTGCCTCCGAGATTAGAGGGTGTTCACCCTGTGTTTCACGTGTCTCAGCTGAGGGAGTATATACCAGATCCGAGACACATTATGAGTTATGATGATTTAGTGGTCGAGCCGGACCACACCTTTGTTGAGAACCCGATTGCAGTCCTAGAACGAGGTATGAGACGCTTGCGTTCGAAGGACATTCCGATGTTGAGGATACAATGGTCAAGACGAGGACCTGATGAGGCTACGTGGGAAACTGAGGATAATATCCAGAGGAACTATCCAGAGTTCTACGCCGAGATAGATGTACCTGTAGGATCGATGAGTAGATCTTAGTGCTATCTTGGTGAGTGTTGTGATTATGTGCTTATGTGATATGATGTATTTATTTTCGTGCTAGTTACGATGTGATATATGGTCTTATTAGATCTTGATGTGCTAGCGCGGTTGATGATTATAGCTGGAGATGGTTCTTTCCTCCATGCTATTGAGATACGATTAGAGTTTAGCTGGAGATGGTTATTCTTCCATGCTATTCTTGGTGGACATAGTTTCGTTGGAGATGTTTTTCCTTCATACCCTTATGTTATGAGTATGATAAGGCTAGAGATGGTTTTCCTCTATGCCCTTGTGATGTGATGATAGTTTGGCTAGAGATGGTTTTCCTCTATGCCCTTGTGATGTGATGATAGTTTGGCTAGAGATGGTTTTCCTCTATGCCTTGGATAGTATAGTGATCTTGTTGCTGGAGATGATGATTTCTTCCATGTCTGTGTTTGAGGTTATAGAGTGATTTAGGTTGATAGATTGGAAATGTGATATCTCTAATAGAGAGAGTTATACCTCGGCATATGGGTCCGAGAGGATTTGAGATTTCACAAGTTTCGGGACGAAACTTGTTTTTAGAGGGGTGAGATGTAAGAGCCTTAGTCTTTAGGTGATGAGTTAGGACCTAGCCGCCCCTACGGGTCTAGTGGGACGCCCTTGCGGGTGTTCTGTGCTCCGCCCCTGCGGCTCAGGGAGTCCGTCCCTGCGGTTTCATGCGGCTGCAACCGGTATTGTTGACTTTTGATCATGTCTTATTCTTCTCTTCCTTTATAAGCTTCTTATTTGCTTCAAGATGAAGGGTTTCCATCCTTCTTCCCAGCTGACTCACATTCTTCTTCTCTCTTTCCTTCTCCTTTGATCTTCTTTTTGTTTTCCTTGGGTTGCAAGAGAATTGTTGTGTGATTTTGGTTGATGATGATGTTGGATGTTGATGCTGAGCTTTGAGAGCCAGTTGAGGGTGTTGGTGTTGATCTTTCCTTCTGTTTAGGATCACAACAGTGGTAAGCCTTCCTCTTCTTCCTTCTTTCTTTCTTTCTTTCTTCCTTCTTTGCTCCCTTCCTTCTCTTTTAGCTTAGGATTGGATCTCTTAGGCATATATGTTGATGTTTATATGTATATATATGTATGTGTTTGATTGTTAGATGATAAAGACGTGAACAATTGAGTGAAGAATCAAAGAGCAGTCTGGAATCAATTTCTGCACTGCCACCGCCCCTGCGCCCCAGTGTCGCCGCCCCTGCGTCACCTGTGTCACCACCCCTGCGTGGGAGTGCCGCCACCCCGGCGCCTCCCGGTGCTTCGCCCCTGCGTCCTTTTGATTTATGTATTACAGTTTAATGTTTTGGTTTTAATCTATTTGTGCCTTGTTGTAAGATCTAGTGAACTTGTTGTCAGTCTAGGGTCATGATCCATTGTGAGATTCTAGCCCCAGTAGCGCCCCGAATCTCGCGGATTCGGGGTGTTACAATACTAATTATATATGTTGTTACACTTAATTTTTCATGTAAATTGAATATGATGACAATGTATGTATTAGGAGCGATTGTGAAAGATAACTTGGAAATAAGAAGAGTATTTCTTGAAGAGATGTTTTCTTAGGAACATAGCCACAATATTTGTTTGGTGTGTTATTTCGTGGTTGTAGACATGGGTAATAGGGATTTGTGGGTGTTTTGTGGGTAATGTCGTTGTATATTCGTGGGTAAAGTGGGTTTTATTGTGGCTAACTGCTAGGAATGGAAAGGGGTCGGTTGATGGGTGAATGTACCACTTCCACCAACCACCCAACTTAATTAAGTTATCACCCACCCCGCCCATCACCCACCTAGCACTTCACACATATCCCACCCACCCACCCATCACCCACCGGGTTATCGGGTGGTTCGGGTGAAATAGTCGGGTGTGAAGTAATTCTTTTTTTTTTAGAATTTTGAAGGTGTGTCAATTTTCATATTTAAAATAACACAAATAAAAATTTAGTAAATCAAAAAATATTGTGCAAAATTATAAACCAACAAAAAAGGTTTTCCAAATAATACAAACCAAAATAATGCAAGCAAACCTAACATTTTTCGCATACAACAAACGTAATTTACATAAATCTAAATAAAACTCTTCTAGAGCTCGATAGAGTGATCCACTTCAGCAACATAACATAATAAAAAGGAAAAAAAATTAGAAAATCAAACTTAACCATTAATTAAGGGTAAGGACTTACCACTCGTCCACCTATAATAAAAGCACTTTTAGAATCCACAATAGACATGAGAATTGCCAAAATATCTTTTGGTAGTCTTTTGTAAAGTTTGGAACTTTAGATCGGATTTCCAAAAGATAAGAACATCAAAATATTAACTATCAAGTAATACAACTTCTTGAAAATAATAGTCCAACTCATGCTCACACTAGCATTCTTCTTCAAACTTTTCTTAGATTGACCAAATCATCATCATCAGAAATTACACGTTTCTTCCCAGACAATCTTGAAGTTAAACTTACATATTCTTGATCATCAATATCTTCAACTAAGTCTTGATACTCATACAAAATATTCAACATCAAAGTTTTCAACTTTTCAATCTCAACAAAGGTCTTATCACCGTATATCTTGTTAATATCATTCAACACATTCCAATTTATCTCTTGGGTCCAAAATTGTTGTTATTGCCAAAACTCCATTTATATTCGACCAATACTTATCAAACTTATCAAGCATATTTCTATCCATACCATTGATCATCAAATGAACACCCGAACACCATTTCAATAAAAGAAACTTTAACCGGACAATCATTTTAAAAGAACAAATTAGTTATTGGGTAGTTTCTCGCCGAAAAAAATATGTGTTACCTTGTGAAACATATACAATTTCAAGCAAATATATTTAATCAACACCCACTCATCATCACCAGGAACATCAAAGGTAAACTTATGATAATGAATCTTAAATTTCTCAAAAACTTCTCTATATGGCAATGTAGTTTGGAGCATGAAATAGGTGGGTTCCATCTTGTTTTACAATGATCACACATGCTAACTTTTTCCTTGATGCTTCTTGAAGCACAAAACATACATTATATACATAACTTCAGTTTTAAGAATACAAAAGATTCAATTCATACTCATCAGTTTTAGGAATAACAAAGCATGGAACATACATTTACGAAATTATAAAACCTACAATTATATTGACAATTATGTGTATAATTTAAACGGGTGAAACGGGGCGGGTGGGTGACAGGGCGGGTGGTGGGTGGTTGGACCTCCACCCATACCTGCCCCACCACCCGTCAATTTCACCCGCCAACCACCCACCACCCGGAATTCTTCGGGTTTTCACCCATATTTTCGGGTCGGTAGATCGGTTGGGTTGGGTGGTTGTGCACCCATTTCCATCCCTGCTAACTGCAACCTTCCATGATTTTCAATCTTTAATGTTCTCGACAATCACAATAAGTATAATCACATTTATTTGTTTATTTGTGTTTTTGTTATGTGTTTTATGTTAAAATAAGGGATTTTCCGAATGGTACCCCCGTGGTTTGGGATATTCCGGATTTTGCCCAAAAGTTTTTTCTTGTTCGGATGGTACTCTTAAGTGCTTGAAATTTCCAAAAAATACCCTATTTCGTTCAAAAGGGAGACGGACGTTACCATGAGAAAAATAAAGTTAAAAATAAAACAAAAAAAAAAAGAGGAAAAAAATCAATATCCCCTTCTCCATCGAATGCAAACACGAACTGTTCTTCTCCATCGTCAACATCCAAAGGCTTCATTCTCCAAGGAAAGAACAATTACCTACTCCCAACCCGATCTCTTCTTCTCCGTTTTTCTGATCTTGCGCTTGCTTCTAGAGACCTGACCTTGCGCTTCTCCATCTCCAGGTTAGAAAGCTTTTGGCCCTAATCCCTCTTTTCTGGGTTTTTCCTATCTTTGGTTAAGATGTGATTTAATCATGCTTGATTAGGGCTTCTATGTCAATTCATTATGTATGAAATTGAAAGATTTTAGGCAGGGAAGAGAGCAAGAGATATTCAGATTTTGCTTGTTATTTATGAAATTGAAAGATATTATGATCTAAAATCTTGTTTACTTAAGCAAAGTAAGTTTATTTTAAATTCAAATTTAATCTCATAAGCGTGTGTTTACTGTTTATTGGTGTTTTTTTTTGCTTATTTGATTCAATTAGTTTACTGTTTATTAGTGTGTTTTTTTCTTGATTTGATTCAATTATTGTAACTTATTAGGTTAATTATTCATAATAAGACATTCTCCCAAAAAATTCATCACTAAACACAATACTGTGAAGAAATAACGAAGTTAGCTGAAAATAAACCACTCTAGGCAATACACAAAAGTTGGATTGAATTGAAATAGTTAGAATCTAAACAACTGTTGGATTTTGAGTTGGAAATAGTTAGAATCTTAATATTCAAATAGCTTTTGGACTTCGATTTTGGGAAATGACTTATTTGAGACCTTATCTTGCAAAGAGTTTCAGTTAAGATTTTTCTTCTCATTTCTTCTAAGATTTGTGAAATGTCCATTGACGTTTGCAATGTACAATATTCAACATATTCCATTTACCAAGTTTATATGAATTGGTGTTGGTCATACCTCATAAGTAAACTTTCGGTCAAAATTCCTACAATCTTGGAGCTTATTTGTACAAATTTAACGATTTATGTATCTACATTTGTGATTTTTGACAGGAAATGGCTACTGGTCGGGTTTGGGACATGCACTAGGAAGGTCTTGTCATCAAGCAGATGAAAGGATAATATGTTTTCTCTTCGACTATAACTTTGGTTCTCATTTTGTGATTTGAATGTTGAGCTTTTAGTGATATACCCTTCTAACATTCTAGTTTTAGTTGAAATACAATGAAAATAACCTTAATTTTACGATTTGTGATGATGTAGTTTATGTATCATTGGATTATTGTCTTGACCGGAACATAAATTATGGTCTAGTTTATGTATCATTGGATTTTTTTCATGTAGCTCAACATATGTAAGGTAAGACATTATCTATTAGTCTCTCGTAATTCTTATAATTAAGATCATCACAATTCCAAACTCTAGATATCTTATTTTCATCCCTTAAACGAAATTTAAGCAGCTTAAATCCAAATGAAATACAATCCGGGTCTAAAAATTCGTGTTGTATTTACATAACAAGATTTATAAATGTGAGTACAATAACCTTTTTAAAACCTCTCAATGTTATTGTCATCTTCCTTGCTTTGATGCATGAACATATTTACAATTGTTAGACGTGTGAAGAAACACCGACATAACACATGATACACATCTACATCAAATCACATTCAATAAGTTATGAAATACAACAACATTATTTTCTTTCTCAAAACATCTAATTAAAAAGTTGTCAACATTTGCCTTATTTTATCTCGGTTATGGGCATAAAGCCTTCTGAAGTTCATCGTATCATCACCAAGATGTGCTGACAAGTATGCTAGACTTTTGAAATTGTCATCCAAGTTATCCAACTCCATCCAGGACCTAAAAAGATGCAACAACCTTATAAAAGAAAGATTTACGTGGAAGTAAATTATGATGTATGATGTTAATAATACGATACCTGCATCAGCAAATGTTATCAAGAAGGGAATTCAGCTTGTTCCTTGACACATTAAAGACTTCAAGTTAGTTAATAACCCAATGGTATCGGGTAAATACTCCAAAAGATTGGAAGAAAATTTTAGTTCCTCGAGTGTAACGCCTGGAATTTTATTCCGGACTTAGAGTGTTTTATAGATCTTCCCGTACGCACGAGATACCGAGAGCCGGGATTTATTCCTAAGAAAATCCCGAGCCGACTCGTCGTTTGAAGTGAAAAGGGGTCATTTCCGACCCTTCGTTCCGGGCAAAGAGGACAAGACAACTGCTGTCCCCTCAAGACTTTGCAGCCCTTGTCCCCCTCCCTCTCTCTCCTTCCTTCACTTTCACGTTAGACATCACTTTCACTCTTCCACACTCCCTCTCTTCTCCTCTTCTCTTCCTCATTGTTGCTTGAAGCTTGCATGTGTGGACTGCAGCAAGGGAACTACAGAACTGGAGTGGTAAGTCCCTTTCCTTCCTTCCTTCCTTCCTTCCTTTCCATTGCTGCTCTTTCCCTTCTTATTCCTTCCTCCTTCATCCATGGCCATTGATGAAGCTTGGAGAGGTTTTCACTCAACCCTTGTGCATGTCTAGGTTCTTAGCTCGTTTAGATCAAGGAGAGGTGCCTAAGACCCGTGGAGAGTGTTTGGAGAAGATCCAGCAAGAGAAGGACTTTGGAGCCAAGGATCCAAAGTCGAAGACGACGTTCTGCGCAGAACCCGCGGGGGCGGCTCAACAGGACCGCGGGAGCGGCCAGCCGTAGGGGCGGACCAGCAGGCCGCGGGTGCGTCTCAGCACGCCGCGGGCGTGGCTCGGCACGGCCGCAGGGGCGGCGGCAGGCACTTGGCTCGGGCGGCAGAGGACGGCCGTGGGTGCGGCGTGACTCGGGCGCGGGGCGGCAGCAGACGGCCGTGGGTGCGGCGTGACTCTGGCGCGGGTGCGGTTCCTGGCAGGCAGATGGCACGTACGAGGGCGATCAGATGGAACGTACGAGGACGAGTAGGAAGTAATGTTATACGCAATCAGATGGCACGTACGAGGGCGACCGCTTACGTAGGACCCGCCCGGGGTAGACCACCACTTCCCCCTACCGTCCCAAGAGGGCGGGGACGAGTAGGAAGACCTCCAGGTACGAGAGGTAGAGGTCGGGGACGTATCCCCATTGTGGACCCACTAGTCATGGGTGCACCGGCAGCAGAGGCTCCAGTAGAGGAGGTCGTAGAGAGCATCATTCCCGAGGCTAGGGATAGGACCGTTGTGAGGTCCGGGGCGCAGGGTTCTCCATCTGCCGGGACCGAGGGAGCGTCCATTGGAGCTACGGTATTTGGAGACTATGTACGACGAGTTGAGGAGGCGTTTAGGACTGGAGCACCACCTCCCGCACCACCGGTGCCTGCGCCTGCACCTGCTAGATCAGCTGAGGTCACACAGAGGGTGACCCAGATTCGGGCTGCACCAGAGATAGTTGCACCTGCGGTGGTTGCACCCGAGCCAGTTGTGAAGGTTACTAGGGCGAGAGACGAGCTGAGGTCTCCGAGACCTGATTCCTGGTTGAAGGCTTTCAACTAGCAGCATGTACCCTACTTCGACGGGAACGCAGGGTTAGAGGTGGAGCACTGGATTGGGCACGTAGAGTCAGCTCTGGAGGCGATCCGTTGCCCAGAGGAGAGGCAGGTTGAGATAGTCCAGACCCTGTTCCGAGAGCAGGCCCAGTATTGGTGGAGGACAGTTAGAGGCGGTGTGACCAGGATGGATCAGCTGCTGAGCCTCGTTAGGGAGACCTTTTGCCCAGCTTCACTGAGGAGTGACAGAGTCCAGGATTTCTTGGAGGCAGGATTCGAGGATTTCCCAGTCATTGAGGCGATTAGACGATTTCGGGCGGAGTTAGCCTTGTTGGGACCCTCCGCACCCCCAGCGGAGCAGCATGTCTATCTCTTTTCCAGGAGACTGAGGGAGTCCACCCGTGCTTACCTTGCGGGATTCCGTTGTACCTCACTGGCGGAGTACAAGCACCGGGCATCGGCCTATGAGAGAGACCGCTCTGGGTTTAGGAGAGCGGCACAGTCCGGGGGACCGGACAAGAGACAGAGGATGACACCAGTTGGTTCAGGGGCCGGAGTGGCAGGTCAGGGACGTAGCCAGACTCCGGGACGTTTGGGTCCCTAGTCATCGAGACAGGCATCAGATGGGGGACGTCAGTGCTACAGTTGTGGAGAGTTTGGACACCTGAGGCCGGCTTGTAGGAAGCCACCCGTGGCTTGTTTCACTTGTGGCCAGATGGGTCACCGAGCTGAATTTTGCCGTCAGGGCAAGTCCCAGTCACAGCAGGGTTCTTCGCCTGCTGGCGCAGCAGGGGGTGTCAGAGGCCGCCACAGTATCAGTCACAGGGCTCTCAGTAGAGGGGCCAGGGTCAGGGCCAGACTCGTATTCAGGGATCAGCTCAGGGACAAGGCCGAGGTAGAGGCCGTGGTGGAGGTACCCAAGAGACCAGAGGCACACAGGCCAGGGTATTTGAGTTGAGGAGCGCCATTGATCCTCTAACACCGGCAGCCCCAGGTACTATTTAGATTCACGGCTTTTCGGTCCGAGTTTTATTTGATACGGGTGCTACGCACTCTTTTATATCCGATGATTGTGTAGCTAGGTTGTCCTTAGCTACGGTAGAGGGGAGACCCTTTATTATAGGGTTACCCGATGGGGGTAGGGATAGTGGTACCCGAGAGGTACGCGGTTGTCCCATTCGTTTGGGAAACCGAGATTGGTTAGCCGACTTCTTTGTCATGCACTTAGTGCATGAAGAAGTCATCCTTTGGATGGATTGGATGGACCGCCATCGAGCCGTTTGGACATCAGCCGGAGGACCGTGATGATTACCACAGAGACGGGGCATGAGGTGATTTTCCGAGGTTGGGACCTCGGGAAGGCTGGTACAGTCATTAGCGCAGTCCGAGCCGCTAGACATATCGGGCAGGGATGCGAGGCCTTTTGGTGTTATGCCATGAAGGAGGAGTCGGGACCATCGCTGGAGGAGATCCCTGTGGCGTGCGAGTTTGAGGACGTTTTCGGGGAGCCACCCGGGCTACCACCGCAGAGGAGCGTTGATTTTGCTATTGAGTTGGATCCCGGCACGAGGCCGATCTCCAAGGCTCCATACCGCATGGCGCCGATCGAGATGCTGGAGCTGAAGAAGCAGTTCGAGGAGTTAGCCGATAGGGGTTTCATACGCCCGAGCGTTTCCCGTTGGGTTGCACCGGTCCTCTTCGTCAAGAAGAAGGACGGATCTTTGAGGCTATGCATTGATTACCGGGAGTTGAACAAAGTCACCATCAAGAACAAGTACCCGCTGTCACGCATTGATGATTTGTTGGACCAGTTGCAGGGAGCCTCCGTGTTTTCACGTATTGATTTGAGGTCGGGATATCACCAGCTGAGGGTGAGAGAGGAGGACGTGCTGAAGACGGCATTCCGGACGAGGTACGGTCATTATGAGTTTGCGTGATGCCATTTGGGCTCACGAATGCACCCGCCGTCTTCATGGAGTTGATGAACGGCATCTTCATCGACTTCTTGGACCAGTTCGTAGTGGTATTCATTGATGACATCTTAGTCTACTCCCGGAGTAGGGAGGAGCATGAGGGACACTTGAGGACGGTACTTCGAGTCCTCCGGGATACAGAGCTTTACGCTAAGCTCTCTAAGTGCGAGTTTTGGATGTCCGAGGTGGCATTTTTGGGACATATAGTTTCCGCCGAGGGTGTCATGGTCGACCCGGTGAAGATAGAGTCTGTTTCCTCATGGCCGCCTCCTAGGACGGTCAAGGAGGTACGCAGTTTCTTGGGCTTAGTGGGATACTACCGCCGTTTTGTTGAGGGTTTCTCCGTGATTGCACGACCACTCACTTCCTTGCTGAGGAAGTCTACCCGGTTCGTCTGGTCTGAGCCTTGCCAGCGCAGCTTCGAGGAGCTGAAGAGGGGGTTGACCTCCGCTCCTGTGTTAGCCTAGCCTGAGGGCGTAGAGGATTTTGTGGTATATAGTGACGCCTCCAAGCTAGGCTTGGGGTGCGTTTTGATGTAGAGAGGTAGGGTTATTGCGTACGCTTCTCGGCAGCTGAAGCCGTACGAGGAGAACTACCCTACCCATGATCTCGAGCTAGCGGCGGTGATTCACGCCCTGAAGATCTAGCGACACTACTTGTACGGGGCTACGTGCCAGATCT
Source organism: Fagopyrum tataricum (assembly GCA_002319775.1). Classification (NCBI taxonomy): domain Eukaryota; kingdom Viridiplantae; phylum Streptophyta; class Magnoliopsida; order Caryophyllales; family Polygonaceae; genus Fagopyrum; species Fagopyrum tataricum. The sequence goes on along the minus strand of CM008280.1, from coordinate 39,556,831 downwards.
TCACAGACCATAAGAGTCTGAAGTATATATTCACTCAGCGGGAGTTGAATAACCTCCAGAGGAGATGGCTGGAGCTCATTAAGGACTCTGACTTGGAGATTTATACCATCCCGGGAAGGCGAACATAGTCGCCGATGCTTTGAGTAGGAGGACACCTCGGGAGGAGGTGATAGCTCGGCTTACGGTTCAGCCTCAGCTGCAGAGGGATTTGGTGAGCTTGGAGTTGGATGTCCGGTTCCCGGGTACGGACGGTTGTTTGTCCGAGTTGGAGGTACTACCTGACTTGTCCGGAGAGATCCTGCAGAAGCAGGAGAGATGTCCCATTTTGATGAGGATCCGGGACAGGATGTCCCGAGGAGAGGCGCCGCAGTTTGTCATGGGAGCAGACGGGCTATTGAGACGTCAGGGATGCATTTGTGTACCGTCGGATCAGGAGCTGAGAGAGCGGATTTTGCACGAGGCCCATTCCACACCTTACTCAGTGCACCCAGGCGCGAGTAAGATGTACCAGGACATTAGGAGATCTTATTGGTGGGGTGGGCTCAAGCCCGATGTAGCCAGATATGTGGCCCGATGCGCGACCTGCCAGCAGGTCAAGATCGACCACCAGAGGCCCAGAGGGGAGCTTCACCCACTGCCCGTGCCGCAGTGGAAGTGGGAGGACATATCCATGGACTTTGTGACCGGTCTGAGACCTAGTAGGAGCTTTGACGCGATATGGGTGGTAGTAGACCGGCTGACGAAGACCGCACGTTTCATTCCTATACGGGAAACGTGGCCGGTGAGTCGTTTAGCCGAGGAGTTTACCCGGCAGATTGTGAGACTACATGGAGTCCTGAGGACCATCATCTCGGACAGGGACGGGCGTTTTACCTCGAGGTTCTGGCAGCCGGTACACGCCGCTCTAGGTTCGAGTCTCCATTTCACCACCGCATACCATCCTCAGACCGACGGCCAGTCCGAGCGGACTATTCGGACATTGGAGGATATGCTACGAGCATGTGTACTAGACTGGGGAAAGGTATGGCCAAATCACCTCCCGTTGGTCGAGTTTTCTTATAATAACAGCTGGCACGCGTCGATCGGGATGGCACCTTATGAGGCATTGTATGGACGGAGATGCCGTACTCCCTTATGTTGGGACGAGCCTAGGAGCTTTAGCGTTGTAGCACCGGATCAGGTACAGGACGACATGGCGAGAGTCGCTTTGATTCAGGAGAGGATGTTGGCTGCGCAGAGCCGCCAGAGATCATATGCGGATAGGAAGCGTAAACCTCTCGAGTTTAGGGTAGGAGCTCAGGTGTGGCTGAGGGTATCACCGACACGAGGCGTCAGGCGATTCGGCATTAAGGGGAAGTTAAGCCCCCGATATGTCGGACCATTCGAGATCTTGGAGAGAGTCGGTGAGGTGGCGTACCGGTTAGCACTGCCACCGCGGTTGGAGGGTATCCACCCGGTTTTCCATGTCTCTCAACTGAGAGAGTACATACATGAACCGAGACACATCATCAGTCACGAGGACCTAGTGGTCGAGCCGGACCACACTTTTGCAGAGCACCCGATAGCGGTCTTAGAGCGGAGTACGAGACGCCTTCGGTCGAAGGAGATACCGATGCTGAGGATTCAGTGGTCGAGGCGAGGAGCCGATGAGGCTACATGGGAGATGGAGGATAGCATCCGGAGGAACTATCCCGAGTTTTATGCTGACACAGTGACATCGATGGGGTCGTCGGGTTAGTTCCGAGACCTTCCTTGTTTGCTTTATATGCTATGTGATTTTTGTATGATTTATGAGTACCTTGCGAGGTCTTGATGTGATGCGTTCTGTAGACTTGAATTCAAGCCGAGAGGGTACGTTTTATGGATCCCACGGGGTTACGAGATGGGTTGGTTGGAGAGTGTTGGTTTAGCAAGTTTCGGGACGAAACTTGTTTTTAGGGGGGTTAGTTGTAACGCCCGGAATTTTATTCCGGACTTAGAGAGTTTTATAGATCTTCCCGTACGCACGAGATACCGAGAGCCGGGATTTATTCCTAAGAAAATCCCGAGCCGACTCGTCGTTTTCCCCCTTTTTTCCGCGTTCCGACCCTTCGTTCCGAGTCGAAGTGAAAAGGGGTCATTTTCCGACCCTTCGTTCCGGGCAAAGAGGACAAGACAACTGTTGTCCCCTCAAGACTTTGCAGCCCTTGTCCCCCTCCCTCTCTCTCCTTCCTTCACTTTCACGTTAGACATCACTTCCACTCTTCCACACTCCCTCTCTTCTCCTCTTCTCTTCCCCATTGTTGCTTGAAGCTTGCATGTGTGGACTGCAACAAGGGAACTACAGATCTGGAGTGGTAAGTCCCTTTCCTTCCTTCCTTTCCATTGCTGCTCTTTCCCTTCTTCTTTCTTCCTCTTTCATCCATGGCCATGGATGAAGCTTGGAGAGGTTTTCACTCAACCCTTGTGCATGTCTAGGTTCTTAGCTCGTTTAGATCAAGGAGAGGTGCCTAAGACCCGTGGAGAGTGTTTGGAGAAGATCCAGCAAGAGAAGAAGGACTTTGGAGCCAAGGATCCAAAGTCGAAGACGACGTTCTGCGCAGAACCCGCGGGGCGGCTCAACAGGGCCGCAGGGGCGGACCAGCAGACCGCGGGTGCGGCTCAGCACGCCGCGGGCGCGGCTCAGCACGGCCGCAGGGGCGGCGGTAGGCACTTGGCTCGGGCGGCAGCGGGTGCGGCGTGACTCGGCGCGGGGGCGGCCGCAGACGGCCGCGGGTGCGGCGTGACTTGGGCGCGGGGGCGGCAGCAGACGGCCGCGGGTGCGGCGTCACTCGGGCGCGGGTGCGGTTCCTGGCAGGCGACGCAGTCCTCCGCGGGTGCGGCTCCTAGTTCTGCGGGGCGGCTCCTGTGTCCGCAGGGGGCGCCGGCTTGACTCCGCGGCTGCGGTTTCGGCAACAGTAGGTCCCTCCTCTTCTTTCCTCTTCGTTCCTTCCTTAGTATTGATGTTGGATCTTGTTAGTAGCATGCCTAAGATGGATCTAGAGTATCTTGGAATGCCACTTAGTGGTTGTGAACCTAGGAGCCCTTAAGGCTCGATGTAAGTGATAGATATGAGAATGATGGACCTTCTAGGCTAACTTGTGCCTCTTTGGTTGAGGATTACTCTTGTGGAATTATGGACTGTTGTGGGTTGTTGTATGTGTTGAGAGTGTGATGAATACTTGGTACCTAGGATGCATTCCTAGTTTGAGGGCTAGGTGATCTTGCATAGATCACAAGAATGAAGTCTAAGACTTCTTGAGTGTGAGTATGTATTGATATGCATATCTCTTGTGAGCAGGTTGTGGGCTTCCTCCTTAAGGAAGCAAGAGTGTGGTGACTTGAGTGTGGTGACGAGGTAAGTCTCCGGACTTACTTAGCTCGTATTTTACGTATTAGCATTGATGTGTGTTTGGTGGTGTGTGTTTATGTTCTTGTTATAACATCTAAACCGGTAAATAGGACCACCAACCTTATATTATTGTTTGGCCCAAGTGTATGATAACGGGCGGTGACATCATCTGCCTAGCCCTGGCGGGGTCTAGGAGGTTCTCGGCGACGAGTCCGGCGGGTATACGGGCGGATGCATCCGCACCATTCCTTGCCGGTAAGGGACCGAGGCGAGACCACTGTGGTCTCGTGTCACAACGGAAGTTGAATTAGAACGGAATACGACTTAATAATAAAAAAGATAATAAACCGGACTTGTGTGATTTATGTTTTGTGCTATATATGTGTTTGTGCCTTCACCGCTTTTCTAATGCCTAGAATATGAACTAACGGTTTAAAACCGTTATGTAGTTGACTTGCAGGTTAGGGATGCCGCCGAGTGAGGTGGAGGAGTGGACAGCCGGGGTCTCCGTACATTATAGGACAGAGATGTTTTTGGTTTATGTTTTCGTATTGTGGTTTATGTTGTATGGTATAAGTTCCGTATTAGAGTTGTGTTGTTTTGAGGACTCGGCTGAGTTTCCACTTTGTACCCTTTACTTTCGGATTCCGCATACATTATAAACGTTTTCGAGTTTGCCTTTATTTGTGCATTGTTGGAAAGTCCGGTGAAATTGTTGTCAGGCTAAGGGTCGGGACCCATTGTGAGGTCTCCCCGTAGCATCCCGAGTCCCGCGGATTTGGGGTATTACATCGAGACTGTCCAAGCCAACAATAGTCCTTGGTATCACCTACTTCAACCAAAGACATCAAAAGATACAAGATAAAGTGGAGGAATTGGCTGATAGGAATCCACTGACAGCAAAAATAACGAAGGAAGTAAAGTGCTGAATAAGTCTCCTATGCCTCAAGTCCTAGATAAATGGACTAAAATTGGATTTTTGTTCACCACTTCAATCATTCATCAAATTAAGCTTGAATATGTGATGCTTATAGCTAGCCTTGCTAACACCAATTTGGTGAACATTTCTAATTCATTTCCTAGACCCACGATAGCACCATGAAACAAGTAAATCACCTAAGTATAATCCTAATATTACCATAATCGAAGTCCAAAAGCAATTTGAAAGAATTTCACATCAATGAGTTTGTTTTGATATGTAAAAAGTCGTGTGTTAATGCTTGAGATTAGATTCTAACTATTTCCAACTCAAAATCCAACAGTTGTTTCGAATCTAACTATTTTCAATTCAATCCAACTTTTGTGTATTGCCTTAAACTACCATAGAGTATGGATTATTTCCAACTAACTTCAGTTCTTTCTTTACAATATTGTGTTTTGGTGATGAAATTCTTGGGAGAATGTCTTATTATGAATAATGAATCTTATAAGTTACAATACTTGAATCAAATCAAGAAAAAACACCAGTAAACAGTAAACACACGCTTATGAGATTCAATTTGAATTTGAAATAAACTTATTTTGCTTAAGTAAACTAGAATTTAGTTCCTAATATCTTTCAATTTCATAAATAACAAGCAAAATCCGAATATCTCTTGTTCTCTTCCCTACCTAAAATCTTTCAATTTCATACATAACGAATTGACATAGAAGCCCTAATCAAGCATGATTAAATCACATCTTAACCAAAGATAGCAAAAACCCAGAAAAGAGGATTAGGGCCAAAAGCTTTCTAACCTTGAGATGGAGAAGCGCAAGGTCAGGTCTCTAGAAGCAAGCACAAGATCAGAAGAACGGAGAAGAAGAGATCGGGTTGGGAGTAGGTAATTGTTCTTTCCTTGGAGAATGAAGCCTTTGGATGTTGAGGATGGAGAAGAACAGTTCGTGTTTGCATTCGATGGAGAAGGGGATATCGAGCTTTTTTTTTCCTCCTTTTTTTTTGTTTTATTTTTAACTTTATTTCTCTCATGGTAACGTCCGTCTCCCTTTTAAATGGAATAGGGTATTTTTCGGAAATTACAAAAACTTAAGGGTACCATCCGAACAAGAATAAACTCTTGGACAAAATCCGAAATACTCCAAACCACAAGGATTCCATCCGGAAAATCCCTTAAAATAATTTTGTGGATGATGCATATATTTGTTTAATTACCGTATAGGTTCAAACATGGAGAATCGTGAGTGCAAGTACAAGAGATGGCAACAAAATGGTGGCGGTTTTAGCTCTATGTTTCTTGAAGATTCATCACATTTGCAACATCCAAGTGCATTTGATGGACGGGAAAAAGAGAAAGTGTCCTTGTTCAAAATGTAAGAACTGAAGATTTCATAAATTAGATGATTTCCGAGCTCATCTTTACCGAAAAGGTTTCGTTGAGGATTATTTTTGGTGGACTTCACATGGGGAGTCACCACTTGCCTCTACGCCCCTTGTAGATAAAGTGTCTTTGTTCGAAATTTAAGAACTGGAGATTTCATAAATTAGATGATTTCCGAGCTCATCTTTACCGAAAATGTTTCGTTAAGGATTATTTTTTGGTGGACTTCACATGCGCTCGATCCACCTAGAAGCTTAAGGCGGTGTGTGAGCTTTCAACGTCGCTCAACTTGATTCCTTATGCCTCGATCGATTTGCCTTGGTTTGAATGTCAACTAAGTGGATTCCTTCTTGGGATGACAAAGTGTTGTGGATCGACTTGGCCTTGTCTTCCTATGTCGACTTGGATGTACTCTTCCATCGATTGAACATGAAAGTCAATCTTCGACACTTGTGTTCTCCAAGGTGAGTGTTTGGCTTCTCTCTTAAGGTATTGAGCCTTTCATTCATTCATGTTCCCGGGCTTTCCTTGCTCATCTTCCTTGGTATCCATGGTGATGATGAAGGGGAGGAGTGAGCTTCCTCAGGCTTGAGCGATTTATCTCTTTTAAGCTCCAAAGTGGTCCTAAGTCACATAAACACAAGAGATCGAGAAAGGGGAGTAGAAATTCTTGTAACACCCCAAATCCACAGGACTCGGGGCGCTATTGGGCTAGGATCTCACAATGGATCCTGACCCTAGCCTGACAACAAGTTCACTGAATCTTACAACAAGGCACAGATAAATATATATATATATATATATATATAAAGATTTACAAAATACCGCTAAGTACAAACCAAACATGTATCTATACATAGTAAAACATCCCATATCCCACGCACAATCCTAGTGTACGGAGCCCTCAGCGGATCGCCCCATCTGGATCACTCTACAGTTCTCCTAACCTACAAAGCATCTATAACACGGTATAAAACCGTTAGCTAACCATTCATATATAAGATAATGCATAAGCACAAACACAAATCATGGAATCATAAACACATAATCATGTTGTCACACATTTACCCGGTTAATCATCTTTATATAGTCCAACACTCAAATCGTATATATATATATATATATATATATATATATATATATATATATATATATATATATATATATATATATATATATATATATGACATGAGGAATATATAATTCTCGCCTCTGGGTGCTATAGCCAGCTGGAGTGGTGCCTGGAACACCTTCCCGTGTACCCTATGGGAGTGGAGAGTGCCCGTCCTGTTTACCAAATCTGGCCTGACTACAGAGAACCTCCCAACCTCCCAGCCTCCCAGCGGGATGAAAGGGCGGGTTGTCATAACCACTACAATGGGCGGTCACTAAACCATAGGTCGGTAATAATTAACATCGCATGCTATCAAGCATATAACAATCACCACTCATGCAAACATCCGATATAAGGATGGTAGTTAAGTAAGTCCTACGGACTTACCTCAACCTCAGAATATCCTCAACCACGAACAACTCCAATCCAGAGAACAACACTGCCTAATAACAAGGCATAAAGAGATATCAAATCTCCTATCAATCAAAGGGGTCACACCTAGACCCAAGGAATCCATAAGGATCATATCCAACCTATAAAGCTGAACATCTACTAAACCTCAAAGCCATAACCGGCACATATCGATATCGTACTCATCATCATCCTATCCTCATACACACACCTAACATGCGACTAACCCACTCATAATAGGAAAGGAAAGGATCCATACCACTCTAGGTAGGTCCTGAACAAGACGCACCTGCGTGACAGGAAAGATGTAGGGGCGAAGCAATGGGAGGCGCAGGCGCGACGGCACTCCCACGCAGGGGCAACGACACAAATGGCGCAGGGGCGGCGGCACTGTGGCGCAGGAGCGGTTCACAGTGCAGAATGTGATCCCCGACTTCTTTTCAATTCTTCACGTATCTATCTACGTCTTCAACGTCTAGAAATCCAATTCATACACATATATATACATACAAACATCAATACATGCCTTGGAGATGATACACACAAGATTTAACTTGTGGAATCCTAAGCTAAAGAGAAGGAAAGGAAGAAAGAAAGAAAGAAAGAAGAGAAAGAAGAAACTTACCACTGTTGTGATCCTAAGCATAAGGAATGGTCAACCCAACACCCTCAGCTGGCTCTCAAGCTCAACAACAACACACGACATGCTCAACATCATCAAACCACACAAGATTTCTCTTGCAAACTAAGGAAAAATCAAGAACAACATCAAAGGAGAAGGAGGAGAGAAGAAGATCGTGAGCAGTTGAAGAATGATGAAGAAACCCTTCATCTTAAGCAAAGGACGAAGGTTAAAGAGGAAGAGAAGAGTAAAGCATGGTCCAACGGTCAACAATGCCGGCTGCAGCCGCAGGAAACCGCAAGGGCAACCCTTTGGACCCGCAGGGGCGGCTAACCCTGGCTCAGCTCCTAAAGACTAAGGCTCTTACATATCAGCCCCCCTGAAAACAAGTTTCGTCCCGAAACTTGTGAAATCCCAAATCCTCTCGGACCCGTATGCCGAGGTATAACTCTCTTTATCGGAGAAATCATATCTCCGCTCATAAGGTATCAACCTATATCACTCTATAACCTCAAACACAGGCATGGAGGAAATCATCATCTCCAGCAACAAGATCACTATACTATCCAAGGCATAGAGGAAAACCATCTCTAGCCAAACTATCATCACATCACAAGGGCATAGAGGAAAACCATCTCTAGCCATATCATCATCACATCACAAAGGCATAGAGGAAAACCATCTCTAGCCGTATCATACTCATAACATAAAGGCATGGAGGAAAAACATCTCCAGCGAAACTATGTCCACCAAAAATAGCAGGGAGGAATAACCATCTCCAGCTAAATCCTAATCGTATCTCAATAGCATGAAGGAAAGAGCCATCTCCAGCTATAATCATAAAACGCGCTAGCACATCAAGATCTAATAAGATCATATATCACATCATAACTAGCACGAAAATAAACACCTCATAGCACATAAGCACATAAGCACATAATCACAACACTCACCAAGATAGTACTAAGATCTACTCATCGATCCTACAGGTACATCCATCTCGGCGTAGAACTCTGGATAGTTCCTCTGAATGCTATCCTCATTCTCCCATGTAGCCTCATCAGGTCCTTGTCTCGATCACTGTATCCTCAGCATAGGAATGTCCTTCGAACGCAGGCGTCTCATACCTCGTTCTAGGACTGCAATCGGGTGCTCAACAAAGGTGTGGTCCGGCTCAACCACTAAATCATCATAACTCACAATGTGTCTCAGATCTAGTATGTACTTCCTCAGCTGAGATACGTGAAACACAGGGTGAACACCCTCTAATCTCGGAGGCAAGGCTAATCTGTATGCTGCTCCCCCAACTCGATCCAGAATCTCGAACGGTCCGACATATCGGGGCTCAACTTCCCCTTAATGCCAAAGCGTCTAACACCTCGTGTCGGAGACACTCTCAGCCACACATGTCTCCTACTCTGAACTCTAGGGGTCTACGCCTCCTATCTGCATATGACTTCTGACGACTCTGTGCAGTCAGCATTCGCTCTCTAATCAGTGTTACACGAGCAATATCATCCTGAACCTGATCAGGCGTCAAACCACTAACACTGCTAGGCTCATCCTAGCATAACGGCGTGCGACAACTCTGTCCATATAGTGCCTCATATGGGGCCATCCCAATCGAAGCATGCCATTTGTTATTGTACGAGAACTCAACTAGTGGGAGATGATCCATCCACACTTGTCCCCAGTCTAACACACAAGCTCGCAGCATATCCTCCAGTGTCTGAATGGTCCTCTCTGGCTGTCCATCTGTCTGTGGATGGAATGTAGTCGTGAAGTGCAAACTCGTCCCCAGGGCAGTCTGAATCTGCTGCCAAAACCTCGAGGTAAACCGCCCAAATCTGTCTAAGACGATCGTCCTCGGTACCCAATGGAGTCTCACTATCTGTCTAGTGTACTCCTCAGCCAATCTGCTCACTGGCCACGTTTCCCGAATAGGGATAAAACGTGCCATCTTCGTCAATCAGTCTACTACAACCCAGATGGCATCAAAACTCCTGCTCGGTCTCAATCCAGTCACAAAATCCATGGTGACGTCCTCCCACTTCCTCTGGGGTATAGGTAGTGGATGGAGCTCACCTCCAGGTCTACAATGCTCATACTTGACCTGCTGACAGGTCGCACAATATGCCACAAATCTGGCCACGTCGGGCTTCAGCCCTCCCCACCAATATGAGCGTCTCGCATCCTGGCCACGTCTGTTTATTTATCTATTCGACCTTTAACGCAGATTGTGAGTGTCATTGTTGTCAACCTAAGGCTCTGATACCAACTTTGTAACACCCCAAATTCACAAGACTCGGGGCGCTACTAGGCTAGGATCTCACAATGGATCCTGATCCTAGCATGACAACAAGTTTGTTGGATCTTACAACAAGGCACAAATAAATTAAAACCAAACATCAAACTGTAATATAAATAAATAAATAAATAAATAAATAAATATATATATATATATATATATATATATATATATATATATATATATATATATATATATATATATATATATCAAAAGGTTTACAAAATACCGTTGAGTACAAACAAAAAATGTATCTATACATAGTAAAACATCCCATATCCCACGCACAATCCTAGTGTACGGAGCCCTCAGCGGATCGCCCCATCTGGATCACTCTGCAGTTCTCCTAACCTGCAAAACATCTACAACACGGTATAAAACCGTTAGCTAACCATTCATATATAAGATAATGCATAAGCTCAAACACATAATCATGTTGTCACACATTTACCCGGTTAATCATCTTTATATAGTCCAACACTCAAATCGTATATATATATATATATATATATCTGAACATATGTGACATGAGGAATATATAATCCTCACATCTGGGTGCTATAGCCAGCTGGAGTGGTGCCTAGAACACCTCCCCGTGTACCCTATGGGAGTGGAGAGTGCCCGTCCCGTTTACCAAATCTGGCCTAGCTACAGAGAACCTCCCAGCCTCCCAGCGGGATGAAAGGGCGGGTTGTCACAACCACTACAATGGGCGGTCACTAAACTATAGGTCGGTAATAGTCAACATCGCATGCTATCAAGCATATAACAATCACCACTCATGCAAACATCCGATATAAGGATGGTAGCTAAGTAAGTCCTACGGACTTACCTTAACCTCAAAATATCCTCAACCACGATCAACTCCAATCCGGAGAACAGCACTGCCTAATAACAAGGCATAAAGAGATATTAAATCTCCTATCAATCAAAGGGGTCACACCTAGACCCAAGGAATCCATAAGGATCATATCCAACCTATAAAGCTCAACATCTACTAAACCTCAAAGCCATAACCGGCACATATCGATATCGTACTCATCATCATCCTATCCTCATACACGCACCTAACAAGACGCTACTGCGTGACAGGAAAGACGCAGGGGCGAAGCAACGGGAGGCGCAGGCGCGGCGACACAGATGGCGCAGGGGCGGCGGCATTGGGGCGCAGGGGTGGTTCACAGTGCATAATGTGATCCCCAACTTCTTTTCAATTCTTCACGTATCTATCTACGTCTTCAACGTCAAGCAATCCAATTCATACACATATATATACATACAAACATCAATACATGCCTTGGAGATGATACACACAAGATTTAACTTGTGAAATCCTAAGCTAAAGAGAAGGAAAGGAAGAAAGAAAGAAAGAAAGAAGAGAAAGAAGAAACTTACCACTGTTGTGATCCTAAGAAAAAGGAATGGTCAACCCAACACCCTCAGCTGGCTCTCAAGCTCAGCAACAACACACAACATGCTCAACATCATCAAACCACACAAGCTTTCTCTTGAAAACTAAGGAAAAGTCAAGAACAAGATCAAAGGAGAAGGAGAAGAGAAGAAGATCGTGAGCAGCTAGAGAATGATGAAGAAACCCTTCATCTTAAGCAAAGGACGAAGGTTAAAGAGGAAGAGAAGAGTAAAGCATGGTCTAACGGTCAACAATGCCGGCTGCAGCCGCAGGAAACCGCAAGGGCGGGCTCCCTGAGCCGCAGGGGCGGAACACAGGACCTCACGCAGGAGCGGCCCTCTGGACCCGCAGGGGCGGCTAAACCTGGCTCAGCTCCTAAAGACTAAGTCTCTTACAATTCTTTGATGCAAATAAGCTCTACCTAAGATGTAAATATCTTATCTCATGCAAAAAATAAAGAAAACAGATGAAAAGAACACTATAGAAAAGATAGAATGAAAGCATTCTATCAGGATGCAGAGGCGGAGACATCCTATAACCTCGGTTCACTTGTGTAGAGGGTTGAGATATTGCATCTCAAGTTGTGCAGACACCGGTTTAGTTATCTCGACCACTTGGACCATCATCTTCGGAGCCACCTCCAACTATTCGATTAGATGTGTTACCTGACCCATTTTATTTGACTAAGGATGAGGAGGATGAGGTTGTGGATTTGAGTCGGACTTCTACAAGACGGCCAGAGATCCCACTTTATGACGTGTCTCCTGTTGCACAACATGTAGAAAACCCAGGTTAGGAGCATGCATATATACCAGTTGAGGAGCATGCATATATCCCAACTGACGAGCATGCAAATATAGTTTTATGTTATCGGTTCATTATGTCATATAAAGTTTTATCGATATCTATGTTATTGCAAATAGAAAAGATAGTTTTTGTGCATATCTTTATATTGAACCATTTATATACGCTGACTTTTAAACCGATTTGTTATGTGATTTTGCATTTTTTATTTTTCAAATTCGATGTATTTCGAAATTTAGTAAAATCCAATTTTCAAATTTCCGATTAATTATAAATTATTTTTTTCATTTATCTTATTTTCCGATTTGTTGAATATATTTTTTTATATTCCGATTTGTTAAAATATTTTGCTTTTTGTTTTCATTTATTTTATATTCCGATTTGTTAATATCACTTTTAACTTATTGGTTCATTAATATTCATAAATTCTTCCGAAATCTTCTTGAACTGTAATATTCTGATTTGTTATATGATTTTGCCTTTATGATTTTTAAAATTCGATATCTTTCGAAGTTTAGTATTGTCCGAATTTTTATGAAATCAAAGTAAAATTAGATGTTAATAATCATCATATCAAAAATATGAATTTTTTTTAAAATAGATATCCGTGTAAGGCATGGGTTATGAACTAGTTATTATATGATTTTGCCTTTATGATTTTTAAAATTCGATATCTTTCGAAGTTTAGTACTGTCCGAATTTTTATGAAATCAAAGTAAAATTAGATGTTAATAATCATCATATCAAAAATATGAATTTTTTTTTTAAATAGATATCTGTGTAAGGCATGGGTTATGAACTAGTTATTATATGATTTTTCTTTTTTTTTTTGATTTTATACTTTTTTTTAACCAATTCTTTTTCTTTTCTCGTATATTCTGATTTTTTTTGTGATTTTAATTTTTTTTTTGACTTTTTATTATTCAATATACATTCAAATTTAGTACAATCCAATTGTTTAAAATTTTGATTAAGTTATGAATTATTTTTTCGTTTATATTTTTTTAGATTCCGATTGGATAAAATATTTTCTGTTTATCGTTTATATTATATTCCGTTTTTAAAATTACTTTTTAACCAATTTGGTTTATTAATATTCTTAAATCCTTCCGAAAAATCTTCCAAAATCTTCCAAAACTAATATATGATTTTGCCTTGTTTGAAAAGTTTTATCTTCCGAAATCTTCCCTATTTTAGATCAAGAATTTGCATTTGAAAAATATATTCTAAAATATTAATTTTTGTCTAATTTATGTGGATGGTTTTGTGACCCTTATAAATTAGCAAATGGTGTTGTGTACTTAATCCAAAAAAAACTTATGATTTTAGAGGAGCATTAAGCTATTGGCGTCCCATCAGAAGGTGACGTGGAAGTCCATCTACAGCCATTGATCTTCAGCCTCTCCAATCCAACGGATGAAGTGCTAAACAAACAAACACCAATTGTTTATCAAAGACGCAAGAAATAGAAAACTCTTAACACAAACCCTTGGCTTCCTTCTCCCAACAAGTCTTTCTCGTTTTCCCCAATTCATTTCAGGCCTCGGATCTTTCAATCTCAAGACCCTTCCTCAACACGATTGCTGAAACTCGCTTTCTTTCTATACATTTTACTGTAGCGAAGACAAGAGGAAGATTAAAGGTGCTTTCGATTTCATCTGTTTGCCCATTAATATTGTGTAGGCGGGAGTAGTGATCATTCGATTCATGTTTTTTTCTATCTTCTGTTGATAATCTCTTGACGTGGTCTTTCTTCGTATTGAAATTAAGATCAATCTGAAATTCTTTAAGCTTCTTGAATTTCTTTGAACCAAGACCGAATTTCTTTATTTGAATCATCACAAAGAAAACGAATCTTCTTGAATTTTTTCCGGCCCTTGAGTCTTGAAACCAAATAATCTGGAATTAATTCGCATGGAACCTTTGGGTTTTTATTAATATGCAATCAAAACAAAGCAAAAAGGAAACTGCTACAGATAATGGTTCAAAATGAAAGGCTTCTTTATTCGCCCATCGATAAAGGGGAGTCTGGATTGAGAATTTGAGAGAGAGAAAAAAGATGGGAAGAAGAAAGGTACCTTCTCTTTGTAGGATTACCTGTATACGTGAGTCTCTGACCGGTCAGGATTACCTGCTCTACCACTTTTTTATGTTGTTTTCCGTTTTTGTTGGTCAAGAATTTGGTTTTGTTACGTAGTTATTGTTTGTTGATTGATCATTAAGGTCCCTAGCCAAAACCCACCTTTATTCATTTTAATAAGCTATTACTTTGCGGTGGTTGAATTTGGAATATTTTGTTTTGCTTTGGGTTTGTTTCTTGAGGTGAATAACTATGTTTCTCTTTGAATTTTTTTTCCTATCCATGGATGTGACTACCTAGAAATTGTTTGATTTTCAAAGATGTTCATGGAGTTATCTAATGAAACTTGGAGGGCTTCTGGCCGAGCCTCCCTCTGCTCTGTTGCAATGTTGCCTTGTAGCATTTATTTGTTTCTGGCTGATCATTCCACTGAGCTAGTATATACACATGTTTTGCATGCTGTTTATCTTGTTTTATGGTTTTGTGGAAGATTGTGATGAATGATGTAGTACCTCTTGTTTTATGATGGGATTTTGCTTGCTAATAAAATATGATCAAATATGGTGTTTGACAATTGTGATATTAGACCTATGTTCTGATATTTCAGCCAATGTTTGAGATGCAAGACATGCATGCCATATTAGAGTTTATCCCTTTTTGCCCATAAGTTAATGAAAAGCTGGTTCGATGGCTCCTGTGAGGTGTAAGAAATCTGAGCCAAAACTGTCAATTCAGATGAGGATTAAATAAGACTTATATCTTTTGACTTGTAAGTTGATAAAGTAATTGTTCTAAGGATTCTTGCAAGGCATTAGAAGCCACATGTTGTGATTATTTTAGATCTCTTGAAGGGGGGAATTTTCGAATGACCTATATTGTGAATTAAACCCTAAATTGGCATTTTAAGAATGATCCTCAGATCAGCATTTTGTTTAAAAATTATCCTATTTTCTTTTGTTTTGTTTTGCTTTCTTTCAATTTCTTTAATTTTAATTTGGGGAGCAATAATAAAATTTAGTTTCTGTATGCAGAATTGTGAAGGCCTTCAGTTCTGGAAGATGGATGAATACTCAATGAGAAAAGCTGCCGGGGCATTAAAATATTCTCGAAAGGCATCGTCTGGTCTTGTTCTCAGGGATTCAGCTGATAAGAAGGGAGATAGAAACACTCAGTTATGCAGTCGAGCTGGCTGTAGTAGCAGAGTGAATTTGTCGAAGGACAACCAAATTGGCTGTTCAGATAAAGCTAAAACTGCACGGCACCCTGTTCGTTTGTCTAACAGTGGCAAAGAAGTTATTGGTAGTTCTTCAAGGACACCCCTTGCCCCCAATGGTCCAAGAAAACCAAATTCAAACCCACAGAAAAAGCTGTCATCTCATCAGGTTGCAGATTCGGAAAGTAGCAGTATTTCTGAGGAATCAGAAGTTTCTGAACCTGTCATTGGTTCTGATCATTCTCAGGTTAGGTTTATTAATGCCCTTATTCATGATCATGTGTCTGGAGAAGCCAGCAGCTCAAGCTCAATTCCCAATAAGAGAAGTGGTAAGAAAACTATGAGAAGGCCCGAACTAGGAATACGTCATATCTCAACAGGCTCGTGTGCCTCTTCAGCATACAAACTAGGGACCAGTGGAGTAAAAAATGGAGCTAGTACTAGCAAGTTAAAGAATTTTAAATGTAATTCAATCAATGATGTTGTCTCACCAGGCTGTTCATCATCACTACCATCTGATTTGAATCCTGATAGTAACAGAGTGATGGGTAGGAAGAGAATTGGCGAGGCAGAAGTTAGTTTGGTTTCTAGAGGTAAAAAAATTAATGGTCCAGTCTTAGATGACAGGAGACCCGACAGGTCCCATAGTGGTATCTCTATTGCTAGTTCAAGGAGGACTAGAAATAATAGCTTTACAAGGGATAATGATGGTACATCCTTTGGAATAAGGCGGTCAGGCATGTCTCATGAGACAAATGGGTCAAGCTCAGAGAATCGGTTACCATCCCAAGTTTCATCATCTAGGCGAATGAACGCTCATCGTAGGCCTGGTAGCAGTCATGCGAATATCAACAGTAACGGCTCACTCGCTTCTTTTGATGCTAGCTTTAGTTCTTCTTTCTTAAACACAGAGAGTGTGGGCCATTATAACTTGGATGGGATTGCCGAGGTACTTTAATGCTCCTCCTATAAACAACATTTGTTTTCTTTTTTCAGTATTGGTTTTTCTGAGAAGATTTTACTTTGTTCTTCAGATGCTGTTAGCTCTGGATGGGATTCAACAGGATGAAGATCCGAACTATGAGGTACTTGACCTACCATGAATGTCTACACTTGGTGTGTTTAGTTGTAGATGGGTTTATTTTTGTGTTTTTAATCTTAAACGAGCGGTATTTCGGTACCCAGGTTATTCTAACAATCTACAACTAAACACCTTAACCTTATTCACTACTGACACATTATTTTCCTTTTCTTTTCAGCACTTGCTTTCTGTGGAGACAAATCTGTTCATGAGCGGTATTTCGTTCCATGATCAACATAGAGACATGAGACTGGACATTGATAACATGTCATATGAGGTTTATACTGTGCTGTCATGAATATTTTGTAAATGGATGATAATGTGATGAGTACTGCATTAACTGAGTTTATTTATCAGGAACTGTTAGCCTTGGAGGACAGGATAGGTACGGTGAGCACTGCATTAACTGAGGAAGCACTTGAAAAGTGCCTTAAGAAGAGCACCTATGAGGTAACTGAGGAAGGGGCTGTGGTTGGAGAAGGAGATGACATCAAATGTGTAATTTGCCAGGTGATGTATTGATCATCACTCTTTGTTCCCCTTTGAGTAGTAAATGAAAGTTTGAACATGTGAATGTTGTGTTGTGCAGGAAGAATACGAGGAGGGTAAAGAAGTTGGGAAGCTTGGATGTGATCATCAGTACCATGTTGAATGCATAGAGAAATGGCTGGGGATGAAGAACTGGTGCCCTATTTGTAAGGTATCCGCAGCTCATTCACCTTCGCGTTCCCCTTGCCTTGTCAGTGAAGATTTCTAGATTTGGGTTGTTTGTCGTGTACAGATTTTGATGGGTCGTTTAAAATTCTAATGTACCATATTACTTGTCACCCCCCAGCCTTTCTTGTAAATATGTTGATACATCTTCATTTGGCTACAAAGGAATAACCCCAGAAACTGTGGGACTCCATGCTTTATAAAGCCTTTGATTCATACTACCTTCCCTTTTCACCTTCTATTGCTTTACTGGATTATATGTTGATTTGTTGACAAAAGCATTTGGTATTTGGATGAATTTTCCCTTGTATATATGTGGAAAAATAACTTGGTATATTTATATTTTAACTATAGTATTCAAAAAATTATGCATAAAATTAGAATACATGACATTTAACATACAAAATCTAATAATGAGTTATTGTAGTTGAAATTTAATATTCGAATTATAATATTATTTTTTTTATAAAATTAGAATACATGATTATATTTTTTAAAAAACCGATATTTGTTTCTCCCGTTCGTTTTTTGACACTTTTGGTTTTCTCGCGCTTGATGCTCTGGGATTTTCAAAAGGGTGTAACAAGGCCGTCAAGTGTTGTATTTAGAAGAATTTGTTTGCTATTCAGAAAGGGCTGTGGAGCAGCTCCTCCCAGTTCGATGTAAATAAGTCGTAATCTAAATATTATTAGTTGAATCGTATTTTCAAATTGGTGAAATATGCTTAGATGAGAGATATTGCATAGATATATTTTTCATTCTCAAAAAATTATAATACCTGAAATTTAACACCCATATTTTAAAATTTAACAGTGAAAACAGAATTAAAAGTGGTTAATCAAAATCCAAGGCCGACGATCGAGCAATCAACCTTTGGAGAAATCTATAATGAGCTATTGTTCTTCTTGAATTAGAAATAGAGATACCACCTTGAGACTTGTCAGACTCTCCTGTTACTTGTCTGACTCTGTTACTATCAAGATTGAAATCAGATGAACAGCCTTGCGAGACAACATCACTTATTTCAAAGGATGTACCATTTGTCTCATGAGACATGCCTGACCGCCTTATTCCAAAGGATGTACCATCATATCCCTTGTAAAGCTATTATTTCTAGTCCTCCTTGAACTAGCAATAGAGATACCACTATGGGACCTGTCGGGTCTCCTGTCATCTAAGACTGGACCATTAATTTTCTTACCTCTAGAAACCAAACTAACTTCTGCCTCGCCAATTCTCTTCCTACCCATCACTCTGTTACTATCAGGATTCAAATCAGACGGTAGTGATGATGAACAGCCTGGTGAGACAACATCATTGATTGAATTACATTTAAAATTCTTTAATTTGCTACTACTAGCTCCATTTTTTACTCCACCGGTCCCTACTTTGTATGCTGAAGAGGCACACGAGCCTATTGAGATATGACGTATTCCTAGTTCGGGCCTTCTCATAGTTTTCTTACCACTTCTCTTATTGGGAATTGAGCTTGAGCTGCTGGCTTCTCCAGACACATGATCATGTACAAGGGCATTAATAAACCTAACCTGAGAATGATCAGAACCAATGACAGGTTCAGAAACTTGTGATTCCTCAGAAATACTGCTACTTTCCGAATCTGCAACCTGATGAGATGACAGCTTTTTCTGTGGGTTTGAATTTGGTTTTCTTGGACCATTTGGGGCAAGAGGTGTTTTTGACGACTAATAACTTGTTTGCCACTGTTAGACAATTGAAAGGAGTGTCTTGCAGTTTTAGGTTTATATGATTAAATCAAATTGGTTGTCCTTTAAGGACAAATTCACTCTGCTACTACAACCAGGTTTGACTGTCATTACCAAGAGAATGTCCGCCATTGAAGAAATTGCCCGAGCTGGGATAGCTTTATTGAAAGAAGGTTAAAAAAAAACATTTCTAAGTCATTGAATTTTGTACCCATAGATTAATCAGCGAAGGAGCTCCTGAGCAGGTAAGCCCTTTCCTTAAGCTTTGCTATCCTTACGAAAATCAAATTCTGACAATTTGTTTTATGCAGAAGACGGTCTTAGATCTTTGGCAGTTGCCCTGCAGGTTAGCAATTTTCAGCCATTAACTGTTAGCCTGTTTCTATCATCATTTTCATAATGTTAAATTTATCAATGCGAGGATGTTCCTGAGATGACAAACCTGGCAATTTGTGGCTGTATTGCCCTTGTTTGATCCCCGAGACACGATAATGCTGAAACAATTAGCAAAGCTCTTGATCTTGAAGTCAATGTTAAGATGATAGCAGGTACTAGACAATTTACTAGTGTTTTATCATCAAATTAATCAACAATTGTTCATATTTTGTATTTACCAGGGGATCAGCTTGCCATAGCCATTGCATCTCTTTCTGTAGATGAGTTGATTGACAAGGCGGATGGATTTGTTGGAGTCTTTCCGGGTAAACCTGGGTTCGGGCCATAATTCGGGCCTCTTGTCTTATCTATAACAGCGTGTCGGGCTCTGCAGGACCGGATTTATTATCTATAACTTATCTTTTATATTATTTATAAATATTAAGAGAAAAGCGTTTTTTGTCACGTATTCTCCTAGAATTAATATCAGCCGGAACTTTTTTTTTAAATCTAACAATATCTCAACAGTTTAAATTATTGTTTAAAATTAATTAAATAGTTTTTTATATTCAATTTTTTAAACCGCTTTCTATCTTTATGTTTATTAACAAAAAAAAATCATGAAATAAATACGATTTGTTCTTTTGTTTTAAAATCAAGTTATTTTGTCTTCCTCCGAATCGTATTTGATTGTAATCTCACTTACCTAATTTATAGATTTTGAAGATGATATCAAATTTTCTAATATCTAAAATTAAAGGTTTTTTTTTTTAAAGAACAGATCTTCAACCACTTTTTCTTTAAACACGGTACTTCCTACCATGTAAATATTTCCTTAGTTTATTTTATTATATGCAGTTATCTCGAATTTTTTCATAATATGTGATTTTATTGTATGTAGTTATATCTTGATATTTTCTTATTTTCTTTGATTGTGTATATCGTCCGGTCATTAGTAGAGAGTATGGACAAGAAATTTATTTGGATACGTGATGCACTGACGTATTCCATCCGAAGAGCCGGAGGAGTATTCACTACTCTTACACCCAATAATATGAAGATCAAGGTTGTTGCCCGCTTGAGAGGAAGTATAGCATTTGGAACGTCGGGTTAGATCTAGCTTCACTCATCATTTCTCAACTAATAAAGCGCTTGAGAGGAAGTATAGCTATTTCGATTATTATCTTCTTCAATAGAAATTAGCTCTTTTTTCTTTCTTTTTTTTGTAGGAATAAAGATTTGTTCGATTCCTTGAACCCGTTCATACACGTCCATGAGTTCTCTTTACCACAACTTCGCTTCGGGACCTCATCAACATATTCTTTTCGACCCGGTTGACAATCATTGACGTTTGTGCCTAATTGAGTTCCATTTTTCAATGCTTATGTGATAGACGCTGCAACTTTCGTGCATATGGAGTTGAGCTAATCTATAAACTATTAGTTTCATAGTTCTTCCCATGTAATGTTTATATTTGGAGATTATGTTTAACATGTTGCTCTTCGGTAGTAGCATGAGAATAAAGTCATAAATTATTTTTCTGAATTATATAGCTAAAACCATATAAAAAAAAAAAGCCCATCTAATTCATTTTTGTTAACGAAATTCCAACCCAAACTCAACTTACTTTTTAGAGATAAGTCATAATATCCGAACCAACATGTCGCTCTCAAAATTACTGCCAACCCACCGCAAATTTAAAATATCTAGTTTAACACATTATTTTGTAAATTGCATGAAAAAATACTAAACACCAAGTGATTAACATTAATTATTTTTCTAAAATCATCTTAAGTTTACCAATAGATTTTAATATATGTTTTCTTCATCTTTTGTATTGTTTTTGTTTGAGAACAAGCAAGAGATAAGTATGAGATATTTTAATGACGCGTATTCATGTTATGTTTTAGATGTATTTTTGTTTATTTTTGTCTTAGTTTTGCTTTTGCATAGTTTAGGCATTTACATCTTAGATAAAGCTTAAAAGGTCCATTGAATGTCTACTCCCTTGTTTATGTGTCTTTGCAGGTATTTAAACCTTAAGAGGAGCTAAAATGAAGACATCAAGCCATTCATGGTTTAAGGATGACAACATGACCCTTATGAGCCCTAGCATGGAGCACAAGAAGCATATGAATCAAGCATAAAGGAAGTAGAGCAACACAAGTTAGCAAGGAAGAAGTGCATTTCAACTGCCTCGAGTTTGTGTAAACTCGAGCGAAGGAAAATACCCCCTTACCTCGAGTTCAACTCGAGTTTATGCGTTAACTTATTCTAGAACACTCTTCTCAACGGCTATAGATTCCTTTCGGAGAGATGACCACTTTTTTAAAACTCTTATATAAAATAATTGGCTGTAAATTAGAGTGATCACTTTATATTTTTTTTATCGCAATTCTCATATCTAGAAACGACATTTTAGCATTATTTTAGAGGAATTTCAAACTAAAAGTGGAGAGAATTTGGTGTTCTTCGTCTTGTCCTTCAAACTTTAGTCCTTCAGATATTTTTATTGAAAATGCCAAATTCGTCCATTCTTCTTTTATTGTTTTTATTTTGGTATCAGCTTTCTATCCATGACATTTATTTTGATAGAACTTGTTGTTGAATTTTTGATGGTTGAGTAGTTTCATACCTAGGTTTGGGGATGAAAATCCATAAATCATGCTAGATTAAACTTTGTTTTAGTGCATATTCATGTTACGAAGATAAGTCAAACATGATTTGTTACATATAAGTGTGTCAAAAGTCTTGATTATTGATCATTCATGTTAGGTTTACTTCAATGTTAGTGATTTAGATTTGTTAGTTTAAGTCTACTTGTCAAAACATTGAATGCTTCCACAATTGAATGATTGATTCTTAGAAATCATCTAAATTAAATGTTATGATAGGATGGTGATTATGCATTGTATGAACCCTTATAATGTTACAGTAGAGTTAATTGGGGCGGCGAAAGCATGATTAAACTCTATTTTGTGATGATTCATTCATGTTATGAATATTTGATGATATATGCAAATAGCAAACACCATATAATGTTTATATTATTTTGTACGATCATAATTGTGACTTAAACTTGATCAACTAAATTGAGGCATGACCATTGCATGATTTAATTTATATAAGTTATCCTATGAGCTTCAAAAGACGAATATGGTAATTAGATTGATGAACTCATAAAACATGATATTACCCCTTCATTGATTGAATTTCACCACTAAAACATGCTAACTAGCAATGATTTGGGAGCATTAGCCCCTAAATCTAGTTTTCTTCCAATTTTGAATCTTAAACTTGTCTGTCAAACTTGAATACTTTAATCCCCTATTTTCTCTAGACTATTGATCTTAGATCACTCCATTTATCACCGTTTTTCATGCTTATACTCCTTTGATTTGGTTTCCAATGAACTAAATAGAGTCCTTGTGAAATTCAACTTTAATGCGCGCATTAGATCATATAATCCATATGCTACATCGACAATGACCGCGCCCTTGCAATTTATGTGATTATTGAGTGTACATTTAATCAACTTGTATAAAACAACCCTATGTTTAAAATAACAATAACAAAAAATCTAAAAAAAATTGTTATGTCCTTAACGAATTATAATGTGGGAACCGCTCATACTTGTAATAATTTAGACTGATTTCTATGTCATTCATATAGTCAATTGCAATCAAATAAGGAAAGTCAAAGACCCCAAATACTCTTATCTTCACAAATCTAATTAATATTGTTTTAGCTCCATACATCTACAACAACTTTTTGGTAGAAATACATCTACAACAATTTAAACATTTTTACAATGACAGTAGTAGAAGAAATTCCAAACTTTTTTTAATAATGATTTTTTGTCATTATTAATGCATCTAGGTAAGATTATCATTTTTACCGTCATTAATACAATCTTATCTACATCTAAATTTAAATTTCTGTCATAAAATATAGCCTCCGTTAGTATTCATCGTCAAATAAAAGTCGCAAGCAAACAAAAATGAAAATCACCTATTAAAATAATAACTTTATTACGATTTCACTTAAATCACAAAAAAATTCTACAACGTTGTAGTCATCTATATTGATTGAACCTTAACCTTATATATATATATATATGAATGCACATATGTAGAGATGTCCCCGGTTTAAACCTAACCGTCAAACCGGCGGTTTAGGTTTGGCCGGTTTAGGTTTGGGCCGGTTCACGGTTTAGGTTTAGGTTTGTGAAAATAATAGACCTAAACCGCCAGTTTGGGCCAAACGGCTATTTTTTTTAAATTTATTTTTTTAAAAAGTGGGCCAAACAGCTATTTTTATAGCCGTTTGGCCCTACCGCCAACGGTCCTTTTGGCCGTTGGAGTTGATAAAAAAAAATAAAAAAAAAAATATCTACCCACAGCAATCCTAATTTCCTATAAATACCCAACATTTCTTCCTCTAAAACTCACACCATCTACCTCTCATCTTCTCAACTCTCCTAATCTCTTATTCTCGAATTCTCGAATTCTCGTATTCTCATTTTCTCGTAATGGCAAACCCAAGTGATCAAATCCCCTCTTCTCAATTCTCTCCTAGCACCCAAGAGAGTGAAACACAAATGCCCGACAATCCCGAACTTACCAAAGTTCCACGAAGAAGTCTCCCCCCTCCGAAAATGCTTACATCCGAAATATTTACGAAGCATTACACCAAGGGGGAGCAGGTGAACGATTATTGTCAAGTGGCATGCAACTATTGCCCGAAGGTGTACAAGTGGAAGGTGAAGGGCAGCTACGGGACATTGCAAACTCACAAGGCAAACGTCCATCCGGAGAAGCTCGGGATTTCACTGGGACAAACACAATTGTCCCACGGGTTTGCATCTTCTACCTCTCATTCTCCTTTATTTACATATAATTATCGTGAAGAAAGTTAAGGATTGACCGATGTTATTTGTTCACATTCATTACCGTTTTCTTATGCCGAATATAAAGAAGTTAGGGAATATAACACTAGATATCTTCAACCTTCTTTTAAACCAACTTCTAGGAAAATCGTTTCAAAATTAGTATCTAAATCTTACTTAAAAAAGAAAGAAATTTTTTTTTATCGAATTTGGCATGTTTTGAACATCAAGTTTCTATTTGTAGTGATATTTGGAGTACACAATCACAACAACATTTTTACATGGGCATTACTTTACATTTTATTGATAACGCTATGTTTTTGCAAAAATATGTTATTGGATGTCGGCATTTCAATCAAAGACATAATGCACCGGGCATTGCAAGCATGATTAAAACGGTTTTACAAGGATATAATTTACAACATCGAGTTTTTTCATATTCTTTTGATAATGCATCCGCAAATACCGCTGCCGTAAACCATTTGGTTGAGGAGGTGGGACAATATTTGCGAACACCTTATACTCATCAAAGATGTGCATGTCATATTTTAAATTTATGTGTTCAAGATGGACTTAAGGTTTTTGTAAATATGCTAACCCCAATCAACTACGTTATTGACCATATTTGGCACGACTCCGATTTAAGAAGAAAATGGAGAAATTTTTGTTTAAATAAAAACGTTCATCCAATTGCTTTTTCAAAAGATGTTGGAACTCGACTTATTAATTACTTAGTGAAGTCGTACGTTATAAACTTATGTTACAAGAATTTGCTTCAATTCACGTACCTTGGTCAATTCTTGATGATGAAAATGTTTGACAAACTTGTACCGATATTTGTAATGTTTTAAAAACTTTTAGTGATGCAACTAATGCCACGAGTTGCTTTTACACTCCCACTTCTCGTAGATTTTTAGAAATTGCCGTTAACGTTTCCAAAGCTTTTCTGAAATGTTTTCAAATACCTACCCTTTTTGAGTGCATGTTTGCAATGAAAGAAAAATGACTTAAATATTATTATGACATTCCTATGATTTATCTTGTAACCGCCGTTTTTAATCCTACACTTAAACTTGATGGTGTTTCCGATTTATTGACCGCTTATTATGATTGTTTGGCTTTAGACTTATCACAAGAAATCATTAATGTTTCTAACATTATGCAACAAGTTAATACCGAAATTGGAAAATTGCTTAGTACATTTGACTCAAGTGCTAGTTCTTCTTCTACCGCACCTAGTCCATCTCCCTTTTCTACTAGTTCATCTTCTTCTCTTTCAATTGCGCAACAAATTTTAGCTAAAAGAACAAAAACACCTAGACATTCATCTTCAAATGCGGAATATCAAGATTATCTTAACACTTGTTTTAGTTTTGATGGTGATTTTGATATTTTGGATTGGTGGAAGAGATTAGCTCCCAAATATCCAACCTTAGTTAAAATTGTACAACAAGTCATGGCCGTGCCCGCATCAACGGTTGCGGTGGAACAAGCATTTAGCCAATGCGGGAACATTCTCGGTCACAAGAGAACTCAATTGAAGTCCGAGAAGTTGGAGATGCAAGTTTGTATTCAAGATTGGATAAGGGTGGCAAAGCGGAAACAACGGAATGCACCGGTGTACGACTCCAAATCAGATTCCAACACCGAAGACGGGCACTACTTCCGAGTCCGAGGCCGAAAGGTAAGCGGGGTTGAAAAAAACTCGGAAGTCCGAAAAAAGTAAGTCAAGGTAAGAGAACTATGTGGGCTTTGATTCCTCTTAACCCTGAGAGGATACGTAGGCAACCGGGAAACCGGTTCAAGCCCTTTTTTTTTTTGTTAAATTGAATTTTTGTTTGTTTTATTTATTTAGAATGAACTTTAATTACGAGTTTTTTTTATACTAATTTTTTATTTTTATATAATATATAATATATAATAATAATTATTATTTTTTTCATAAACCGTGGCTAAATCGGCAAACCGCCGGCGGTTTAGGTTAAACCTAAACCTGTAAGAGCCTTAGCCTTTGGAGCCACTTTTGGCCTTAGCCACCCCAGCGTGTGAGTGGAGCCGACCCAGCGGCTAGTGTAGAGATCCGCCCCTGTGGCTCAGGGAACCGCCCTTGCGGATTCGTGCGGCTACAGCCGGCTTTGTTGACCTTTGACCCGTGCTTTACTCTTTCACTTCCTTAACCTAATCCCTTGCTTTGGCTTGCTGAGCATCTTCACTTCCTTTCCCAGTTGCCTTCACGTCCTTCTCCTTCCTCCTTGATCTTCTTCTTGGTTTCCTTAGAATTGGAAAGTGTTTTGGTGTGGCTTTGTGTGTGGCTTTGTGTGTGGTTGATGATGATGATGTTGTATGATGTTGTTGCTGAGCTTGAGAGCTAGTGGAGGTACTGTCTTAGAGCAGTTTCGTGCTTAGGCCACAGCTGTGGTATGTCTCCCTTGCTTCTTCTTTCTTTCTTCTTTCTTGTTCTTCCTTCCTTAGCTTAAGATTAGATGTATGGATCATAGATTGAGGTTGGAATGTGTATGTATATGTATGTACTTGGTTTTGGATGATGAAGACGTGATTTGATCACGAGAAGAGCCGAAGAGGAATCGCGGGGTCACGTTCTGCACCGTTGCCGCCCCCTCGCCTGGAAGCCTCCGCCCCTGCGGAATCCGTGCCGTAGCGCCCGCGCCGTGCCTGCGTTGCCTGCGTTGCCTGCAACCTTTGTCACCGCGCCCGCGGCTGAGTTCCGCCGCGGCTGCGGGTTGCTTGCTCCGCCCCTGCGTCTCTTGTGTCACGCAGGTGCGTCTTTTCCCGGGTCTACCTAGAGTTAGGTAGATCCTTTCCTTTCCTAGTATGAGCGGTAGTAACATGCTAGGTATGTGTTGAGGATAAATGGTTGATGAGTATGCTTCGTTATGCCTTGTTGCTAGGCAGTGTTATCCTCTAGATTGGTGTGGACCGTGTTTGAGGGTTGATCGAGCTTAGACGACTTCGAGGTTGAGGTAAGTCCGTAGGACTTACTTAGTTGCCATCCCTATATTGGATGTGTGCATGAGTGGTGTGTGGTATATGCTTGATAGCATGTGTTATGGTTTATTACCGATCTATGGTATATTGTTTGCCCATTGTAGGGCCGTGATAACTTGCCCTTTCATCCCGCCGGGAGTCTAGGAGGTTCTCTGTAGGCAGGCCAGACTTGGTAAACAGTTCGGGCACTCTCCATTCCCTTAGGGTACACGGGGAGGTGTTCCAGGCACCATTCCAGCTGACTATTGGACCCAGAGGCGAGGATTATATATTCCTCATGTCACATATGTTTATATGGATATATACGAGTTGATTGCTAGACTTTATAAAGATAATGAACCGGGTAATTGTGTGATATCATGTTGACGTGTTTAGTATTATTTGATGTGTTTGTGCTCTGTATCTCTTATATATCTGTATGGTTAGCTAACGGTTTTATACCGTGTTGTATATCCTTTGCAGGTTAGGAGAACTGCAGAGTGATCGAGAGGGGTGATCTGTTGAGGACTCCGTACATTGGGTCGTCCTCGTGGGATGGGATATTTTGACTATGTATATGGTTATGTTTTGTTGTACTCAGCAGTACTTGTATAAACCTTTTGATATTTATATACATCAGTTTCATGTTTTGTTTTAATCTATTTGTGCCTTGTTGTAAGATCAGTGAAATTGTTGTCAGGCTATGGTCAGGATCCATTGTGAGATCCTAGCCAAGTAGCACCTCGAGTCCTACGGATGGGGTGTTACAAAGTTGGTATCAGAGCCCAGGTTGACACAATGACACTAGTAATCTGCGATAATGGTCGAATAGATAAATAAACAGAACCCGAAAGGGGTCTGACTTTTCAAAAGGTTTTGGTTTTGAAATGAGTACAAAATATGTTGGGATATCGTGTACGTGAGCCATCGCTCCTCTGAAGATCTCGACGGTATAGATATATAGATATTCTGTTGTGATTGATTTGATATATATCTATACATACGGTATATATATAGCCTTCTGAGTTAGGTCTGTGTCCTTTGGAAATGGTTCAGACTAGAGCCTTACCTGCAGCTGGACGGGGTAGAGGCAGACCTCCTCTAGGTAGAGGACGGGGTAGGATTCCTGCTGTTGATCCCCGTGCAGCAGAGGAGATCCTTGAGGATGTTGCTGAGAGTGTCGCCCCTGAGACTGGGAACGGCATAGCTGGGAGACAGGGTCCACAGCGAGTCCAGTCAGACGACTCGGATCGTGTCTTGATGGAGGGACCAGCCTTCCGCGAGTACATTAGACGTGTTGAGGAGGCTGCCAGAGCAGGTAGGCGTGCCCCTGATCTGCCAGCACAGGAGGGATCATCTGAGAGATCCCATGCAGTTACACAGGTGCTAGCTGCACCGGCACCTGCCGCTGAGATTGCTCGAGCTACAGAGGAGCATAGAGGGCCTCGACCAAACACTTGGTTGAAGGCTTTTCATCAGATGGGAGTACCCCCTTTCTCTGGGAAGGTGGGGTTGGAGGTTGAGCTCTGGATAGGACAAGTAGACTTAGCTCTGGAGTCTATTAGATGTCCAGCTGACAGGCAGATTGAGTTAGTGCAGACTCTGTTCAGAGATTTGGCACAACACTAGTGGAGGTTTGTACGAGTACATGTTACCAGTTATGAGCAGATGAGGACTATGATTCGAGAGCGTTTCTGCCATGCCTCGCTGAGGAGGGAGAAACTGCGAGACTTTGTTGAGGCTGGGTTCGAGGATGTACCGGTCTCAAAGGCCATTAGGAGATTTCAGGAGGAGCTGGCATTGTTGGGTCCAACTGCACCTTATGCAGATCAGCATGTGTATTTGTTTTCCCGACGACTGAGGGATACTACCCGTACTTATATGGCGCGTTTCCACTGTGAGTCTCTGGTGGACTAATAAGACAGAGCTTCCAACTATGAGAGGGAGTGGGCTAGTCAGAGGAGAGCTTCTCAGACCGGAGGGTCTGAGAAGAGACAGCGGACTGGGCAAACCAGTGGTGCTGGTGGAGCTGTTGGTTCAGGGCGAGGCCAGAGTCGCCAGAGTCATCCTTTATTTGCACCAGGTGCAGATAAGGGAGTACAGTGCTTCAACTGCAGTGAGTAGTGAGTATGGGCATATGAGATCAGAGTGTACGAGGCAGCCGGTGACATACTTCACTTGTGGCAGACCTGGTCACAGAGCTACCTTCTGTAGACGAGGGAGAGATTCATCACAACAGGATTCTTCTCCTGCTAGTGCAGCAGGAAGTGGACAGAGGCCACCTCAGCAACAGCAGATGCAGGGACAACAAAGAGTCCCAGATCGCCCTACGACTCAGGGATCTGCTCTTGGGCCGAGTAGAGACAAAGGTCGTGGTGGGAGCACCATTGACACCCGAGGCCCATAGGGCCGAGTCTTTGAGTTGAGGAGTGCAGAGGAGTCAGCTGCACCGACTGCTACAGGTACCATTCTGATTCATGGTTTACCTGTTAGAGTGTTATTTGATATTGGTGCTACGCATTCTTTTATTTCTGATGCCTGTGTAGAGCGTCTGAGTCTAGATACGGTTGAGGGGATGCCCTTTCTTATAGGGTTACCCGATGGTGGTAGGGTCAGAGGTACCCGTGAGATTCATGGTTGTCCCATTTCTGTAGGGACACGTGTGTTACTAGTTGACTTCTTTGTCATGCCGTTAGAGCATGAGGAAGTCATACTAGGTATGGATTGGATGGATAGACATTCTGCCGTTTTAGATGTAGGTAGGAGGACTGTTACCCTCTCTACCGAGTTAGGACAGATAGAGGTTTTCCGAGGTTGGGACCTTGGAAAATCAGGTATGGTTATCAGTGCGATACGGGCAGCTAGGCTGATTGCACAGGGATGTGAGGCCTTCTGGTGTTATGCCATGAAGGAGGGGGAGAGTCCAACATTAGAGGACATCCCAGTGGTATGTGAGTTTACTGATGTGTTTGTTGAGCCGTCCAGTTTGCCGCCTCAGAGGAGTGTGGACTTTGTCATTGAGTTAGAGCCTGGTACGAGACCGATCTCGAAGGCCCCATACCGGATGGCGCCTGTTGAGATGCTGGAGCTGAAGAAGCAACTCGAGGAGTTGGCTGAGAAGGGCTTCATTCGCCCTAGTGTATCTCCATGGGGAGCACCTGTCCTCTTCGTACGGAAGAAGGACGGATCGTTGAGATTATGCATTGATTACAGAGAGCTGAACAAGGTGACCATCAAGAACAAGTATCCATTGCCGCGTATTGATGACTTGTTAGATCAGCTTCAGGGAGCGACAATGTTCTCCAAGATTGATCTGCGTTCCGGGTATCACCAGCTGAGGGTGAGAGAGCAGGATGTGCACATGACAGCACTCAGGACCAGATATGGACACTACGAGTTTGTAGTGATGCCATTTGGACTTACGAATGCCCCAACAGTTTTTATGGAGTTGATGAATAGTATCTTCATCGACTTCCTGGATCAGTTTGTGGTGGTCTTCATAGATGATATTCTGGTATACTCTCGTAGCAGAGAGGAGCATGCAGGACAGATGAGGACTGTATTGCAGGTTTTACGGGATAGAGAACTTTATGCTAAGTTCTCTAAGTGCGAGTTTTGGATGCCAGAGGTAGCATTCTTGGGTCACATTGTATCGCCGAGGGGATCAAGGTTGATCCGGCGAAGATAGAGGCAATAGCAGCATGGACTACACCGACGAACGTCAAGGAAGTACGTAGCTTCCTTGGCCTAGCCGGTTATTACAGACGCTTTGTGGAGGGATTTTATGTGATTGCCCGTCCACTGACGAGTCTGCTGAGGAAGACTACCAGATTTGTGTGGTCTGATCAGTGTATGCAGAGTTTTGAGGAGCTGAAGAGACGTCTGACTTCTGCTCCTGGTTTTGGCACAGCCAGAGGGTACAGAGGATTTTGTGGTATATCAGTGATGCATCCAAGCTAGGCTTGGGATGTGTGTTGATGCAGCGGGGCAGAGTGATTGCATATGCGTCTAGACAGCTGAAGACGTATGAGGAGAACTACCCGACTCATGATCTGGAGTTGGCAGCGGTAGTTCATGCACTGAAGATCTGGAGACATTACCTGTATGGTGTTACATGTCAGATCTTCACAGACCATCAGAGTCTGAAGTACATTTTCACGCAGCGGGAATTGAATAACCGCCAGCGTAGGTGGCTTGAGCTGATCAAGGATTTTGATCTGGAGATTCTGTATCATCCGGGGAAGGCGAACGTTGTCGCCGACGCCCTGAGCAGGAAGACGCCTCGAGAGCAGGCGATTGCGAGGCTGACAGTTCAGCATCAGTTACAGAGGGATCTGATCTGGTTAGAGTTGGACATCCAGTTTCCTGATGAGGATGCCCGGCTGCGTACTTTAGAGGTTCTTCCTGATCTGTTGGGTGAGATCCAACAGAAGCAGGAGACCTGCCCGACACTGACGAGGATACAGAGATAGGATGTCTCGGGATGAGGCACCACAAGTTCCTGCTAGGAGCAGATGGAGTTTTGAGACGCCGCGGTCGCGTCTGTGTACCTGCTGATACAGAGCTGAGACAGAGGATTTTACAGGAGGCTCACTGTACACCTTACTCTGTACATCCAGGTACGAGTAAGATGTATCAGGATCTGAGACGTCTATATTGGTGGGGAGGGCTGAAGCCCGATGTGGCCAGATTTGTGGCACAGTGTGCGACCTGCCAGCAGGTCAAGATAGAGCATTGTAGACCTGGAGGTGAGCTCCATCCACTTCCTGTTCCACAGAGGAAGTGGGAGGACGTCACCATGGACTTTGTGACTGGACTGAGGCTGAGCCGGAGTTTTGATGCTATCTGGGTCATAGTGGACAGATTGACGAAGACGGCACGTTTCATTCCTATTAGGGAGACGTGGCCGGTGAGCAGATTAGCTGAGGAGTACACTAGGCAGATAGTGAGACTCCAGTGGGGTACCGAGGACGATCGTCTCAGACAGAGATGGACGATTTACCTCGAGATTCTGGCAGCAGATTCAGACTGCCTTGGGGACGAGTTTGCACTTTACTACTGCGTTCCATCCTCAGACAGATGGTCAGTCAGAGAGGACCATTCAGACCCTGGAGGATATGCTGCGAGCTTGTGTGTTGGATTGGGGACAAGTGTGGACGGATCATCTCCCACTAGTTGAGTTCTCATACAACAACAGCTGGCATGCATCTATTGGGATGGCCCCATATGAGGCACTGTATGGACAGAGATGCGTACTCCGTTATGCTGGGATGAGCAGAGCAGTGTTAGTGGTTTGACACCTGATCAGATTCAGGATGATGTGGCTCGAGTAGCACTGATTCGAGAGCGGATGCTGACTGCCCAGAGCCGTCAGAAGTCGTATGCTGATAGGAGGCGTAGACCTCTAGAGTTCAGAGTTGGAGCTCATGTGTGGCTGAGAGTGTCCCCGACACGAGGTGTTAGGCGTTTTGGCATTAAGGGGAAGTTGAGCCCCCGATATGTCGGAACCGTTCGAGATTTTTGATCGGGTTGGGAGCGCAGCCTACAGGTTGGCTTTGCCGCCGAGATTAGAGGGTGTTCACCCTGTGTTTCACGTGTCTCAGCTGAGGGAGTATATACCAGATCCGAGACACATCGTGAGTTATGATGATTTGGTGGTTGAACCGGACCACACTTTTGTTGAGCATCCGATTGCAGTCCTAGAACGAGGTATGAGACGCCTGCGTTCGAAGGACATACCTATGTTGAGGATACAGTGGTCGAGACGAGGACCTTGATGAGGCTACATGGGAGACTGAGGATAGTATCTAGAGGAACTATCCAGAGTTCTATGCCGAGATAGATATACCTGTAGGATCTACGAGTAGATCTTAGTAACTATCTTGGTGAGTGTTTGCTTATGTGCTTATATGCCATGCTGTGTTTATTTTCGTACTAGCTTGATATGATGTGTGATCTTATTAGATCTTGTTGTGCTAGTGCGATTGTTTATAGCTGGAGATGGTTCGTTCCTCCCGTGCTAGTGTGATGCTGGTTAGCTAGAGATGGTTTTCCTCTATGCCTTGGATAGTGTTATGTTGTTGGAGTCAATGTTTCCTCATGCTTGTATATGAGGTTATAGAGAGGGTTATACCTCGGCTTATGAGTCCGAGAGGTTTGAGGATGTTACAAGTTTCGGGCCGAAACTTGTTTTTAGGGGGGGTGAGGTGTAAGAGCCTTAGCCTTTGGAGCCACTTTTGGCATATTCGCCCCCGCCGGCTTGGGTGCCGTCCCTGCGGGTTTCCGCCCCTGCGGCTCAGGGAACCGCCCTTGCGGTTTCCGGCGGCTGCAACCGGCTTTGTTGACCCTTTGACCCGTGCTTTACTCTTTCCTCCTCTTATTCTTTTCCTTAGCTGATCAAGGGCTTCTTCATCACTTCATTCCCAGCCTTCCTACGTCCTCCTTGCTTCACCCTTTCCTTCCCCTTGATCTTGTGTGTGAGTTCTCTTGAAGTTTGCAAGAGAGTTGTGGTGTGGCTTTGCTGAGGTTGCTTTGGTGTATGTTTGTTGAGCTTGTGGTGCCAGCTGAGAGTGTGTTTGTTCTTTCCTTGGGTGATCACAGCAGTAGAGGTGAGCTTCTTGCTTCTCCTTCCTTTCTTTCTTTCTTGTTCTTCCTTCCTTAGCTTAGGATTAGATAATTTGGATATAGTTTGATGTTGGAATGTGTATGTATATGTATGTGCTGTGAATCTGGAATGATGAAGATGTGATTTGATCACGAGAAGAGCCGAAGAGGAATCGCGGGGTCACGTT
>CM008280.1:39472120-39512622 GCA_002319775.1 Fagopyrum tataricum | reverse complement strand
CACCGTCGCCGCCCCCGCGCCTGGAAGCCGCCGCCCCTGCGGAATCCGTGTCGCATCGCCCGCTTCGTGCCTGCGTTGCCTGCAGCCTTTGTCACCGCGCCGCGGATGAGTTCCGCCGCGCCTGCGGGTTGCTTGCTCTGCCCCTGCGTCTCTTGTGTCACGCAGGTGCGTCTTGTCCCGGGTCTACCTAGAGTTAGGTAGATCCTTTCCTTTCCTAGTATGAGCGGTAGTAGCATGCTAGGTATGTGTTGAGGATAGATGGTTGATGAGTATGTTTCGTTATGCCTTGTTGCTAGGCAGTGTTATCCTCCAGATTGGAGTGGACCGTGTTTGAGGGTTGATCGAGTTTAGACGACTTCGAGGTTGAGGTAAGTCCGTAGGACTTACTTAGTTGCCATCCCTATATTGGATGTGTGCATGAGTGGTTTGTGGTATATGCTTGATAGCATGTGTTATGGTTTATTACCGATCTATGGTATATTGTTTGCCCATTGTAGGGCCGTGATAACTTGCCCTTTCATCCCGCCGGGAGTCTAGGAGGTTCTCTGTAGGCAGGCCAGACCTAGTAAACGGTTCGGGCACTCTCCATTCCCTTAGGGTACACGGGGAGGTGTTCTAGGCACCATTCCAGCTGGCTATTGGACCTAGAGGCGAGGATTATATATTCCTCGTGTCACATATGTTTATATGGATATATATATGAGTTGATTGTTGGACTTTATAAAGATAATGAACCGAGTAAATGTGTGATATCCTGTTGACGTGTTTAGTATTATTTGATGTGTGTTTGTGCTCTTCATCTCTTATATATGTGTATGGTTAGCTAACGGTTTTATACCGTATTGTAGATCCTTTGCAGGTTAGGAGAACTGCAGAGTGATCGAGAGGGGTGATCTGCTGAGGACTCCGTACACTAGGTCGTCCTCGTGGGATGGGATCTTTTGACTATGTATATGGTTATGTTATGTTGTACTCAACAGTACTTGTATAAACCTTTTGATATTTATATATATCAGTTTCATGTTTTGTTTTAATCTATTTGTGTCTTGTTGTAAGATCAGTGAAATTGTTGTCAGGCTACGGTCAGGATCCATTGTGAGATCCTAGCCCAATAGCACCTCGAGTCCTACGAATTTGGGGTGTTACAAAACCGCCGGTTTTCACAACCACGATTTGGGTTTAGGTTTCCAACCCACCACTACACATATTTTAAATAATGACTTAGGACTTATTGGATTACATTTAAGGGCACTTAACACACAAAGTGTACTACTCCATGTGAGTCCACGTAACATAAGATTTTCAAACGTATATTTGTGATCATTTGTGATCATTTGTGTCATATGTCTTGTATTGGTAAGTTCCTAAACTTTTGGGCTATTATGTGCATTTTCCATTTAAATTGGTTATATCCGATATTATGTTGTATTGTGTATTGTATGATATTGACTCAAATATTATGTTTGATCACGTGTTCAGTTATCTGCTAGAGTAAACCCTAAGTATATATGCTCGCTTTGAAGGTGAAAGTTGCATTGAATCATTATTGTTCACACATCTTCGAGCCAGAAACAGAGTTTTGGTGAGAGAAGAGAAAGAAAGAATAATTTCGAAAGGTTTTGATCTTGGTTTTTGCTTGCGTTTTATAACTTAAATATTGATCATACTACCTAATGGATTGATTGAATTTTCTCTCTTGAAATACCACAAAGTAAGGCTTTTTCGAAGTGCGTTAACAAATTATCGATATTTCAATTTTTAACTTTGTTTCGAAACAAGATCACTCTATATTTATTAAAGTGTTTTAATAGAAAACCTTGAAATTTAGTATCATTTTGTTTTAGAAAACGGGCATTTGGGTTCTTTATATGATTGCAAGTAATTTATATATGAACATGA
Source organism: Fagopyrum tataricum (assembly GCA_002319775.1). Taxonomy (NCBI): domain Eukaryota; kingdom Viridiplantae; phylum Streptophyta; class Magnoliopsida; order Caryophyllales; family Polygonaceae; genus Fagopyrum; species Fagopyrum tataricum. Next base: position 39,510,723 of record CM008280.1, on the reverse strand, counting down.
AGCGACTGGAATTTTGGTAGAGCACACATATAAAAAGAACCCACAAAATTGAACAAAAAGAGTTTCCAATTGATTTGGCCATGGTCAAAAGCACGGCTTGTCGGAATGAACACCGACCGAAAAACTGAAACCTAAGGACTGTTAACTAAAATGTTAGGAGGTAGAGGATGTGCAAATCCTCTTTTTATGCAACAAGCTTCTTCTTTCTTCTTCATACTATTATAGACGCCTTCCACTATCAAGGAAGGTTTGATTTTCATTTTCAAAGGGTGTAGTTCTTCTGAATGCTTTCAATGTCCAATCCCTTTAGCTTCACCACAGACTCCACATGCCCCTTCAGAGTGTGAAGTTCACGGAGCCTGAACAACAAACAAACAAACGCCTCTTTTAGTCTAGTGTGTTTGGTAAGAGATAATTGAAGGGACTATATTTCAGTATGTTTAGTAACAGATGGAAATTGTAAAAATTGTAGATGAGATTATTAAAATGAAGGTTATTAAAAATTAATCTCTTATCTAGATTAATCCTCTTAAAAAAACTGCATCTCTTATCAAACGCAACCTAAAGTCTCAGCTTTATATATAAAACTCTTAAATATAACTCACCTCGCCACCTCAGCGCGTCTCTTTGCTTGCTCCGCTATTTCCGACAGCTCTCTGTAGTTCTTCTCTGCAAAGAATGTCTCAGGAGGTTGAAGTCCATGTAAAGTCCTCTGAGCTGTAGCCCATTGTGCTTCCCTCTCTTCTTTTCCATAGTCCTTCTTCGTTGTGAACGCGGTCTTGTTTTCTAGAAGGTTGTTCCATGCCCTTCCACTAAGAAGGTAACGGATCGCGAATTTCAAGAAGTCGAGTGGAATGTAAGTGATGATAGTGTAAAGCCATATTACAGCAGCCCAACCCCATCCAATTCCTGCGATCTTCGCAAATGTCCAGTTGCAGTAGACAGCAATCAGAGTAGCAATCTGTACAAAAAAATAAATAAACAAGAGTTAAATCTACTCTACTTTTTTAGGGCCTGCTTGGCATTAGGTTTATGTTTGGGAAACTATTTGATATTAGATGGGGTATTTGAGGTTATATTTGAGAAAAAAAAATCCCTAAAAACAATCTTGTGGGGACAAAATTGTAAAAAGAATCCCAATAATCTTTACCTATCACAATATGAAAAAAGAAATCCCATTTAATACCAAACAGGTCCTTAGATTTTGAAGATGAGTTAGCTTACCAGCTGAGCAGCAAGAAAAGCACCCAACAAAAGAAGCCCTGGGCGTTCAATGTAGGATAACCCACGCGACCTCGTCACAAAGATGAGAGCTTGACTGATGATACTCACTTGTAAGTACAAGGCTGACATCATTTGGTCTGGGTGCTCACTCAAAGATTTTACATGAAAATGTGTCTGCAAAAAAATATCAGATGATATTATGTATGCTATTATCAAGTAGCTAAGAGCATATACACTAGTGGTTTATTAACATATTATTGAGTAAAATATTAAGGTTTGGTTGATTTTTTATAATATTATGGAAGTAGGTAGAAAGATAAAATAACCTAATTAAATTTTTTTTTTGAGATGATGATTGAAAATAAAAACTAAAAATATATTTAACAACCCACATCAAGAAATCACTAGTGTTCATGCTCTATTAGATCAAAATCAAGGAAAGATGGTTAGTTACCGAGAAGAAATCGGTGCTTATCATGGCCCAAAAGAACACAACTGTCATCATTGCCTGGTATCCACCAAGAACAACGCCGGTGGCGAAGATCTCATTCAATTTCCAGCTGTCAGGAAGAGGAGATGGTACCACTCTATCTTTTGAAATGGTCATAATAGTTCCTAATAGTAGAAAATAAGTTTCTAGTCATAAATTCCATACATAATAATCACCAAAATAAAATTCATTTGATCATTTAGAAATCTTACCATCATTCAAAATTGCAATGATCAGCACCATAAATGGGGAGAAGTCGAACTTCCAAATCAAAGCAATCAACATGAACCCGAGCTGTAATATGTACATGCAAACCATTAAATCATGTCTTGATGTTTTATTACCATAACAGTCAGTCAACTTACCACAATACGGATTGTAATCGACACAGCATAGATCTGTTAAAACATAGATGAGTTGTAAAGGGTTAGATTAGACACACTTGAAATATGAATTTAGGGGAAAAAGAAGAAGGAACTAACAGTATAGTTCTTCATCCTCTGAAAGATAGCTCGGCTAGTAAGAACAGCACTAATAATAACACTGAGACCGGGTTCAGTAAGAACAATATCTGAAGCACTTCTAGCAGCATCAGTAGCATCAGCAACAGCTATTCCAATATCTGCTTTCTTTAAAGCAGGAGCATCATTTACACCATCACCAGTCATACCACAGATATGTTTCTTCTCTTGTAGCCTCTTAACTATCTCATATTTGTGTTCTGCCATATCATAAACAGAAATGTGTAAGTAGTGAAGAACTAAACCGAAATTATCAAACAATTGATGCAATTATAAGAGATACCCGGGAAGACTCCAGCAAATCCATCTGCCTTCTCAATCAACTCATCGACAGGAAGAGCTGCAACACTAGAATCCTTGTGTTCACCAAGCAAGGAAGATGATGGATACATGTTGGTTCCCATTCCGAGTCTCCTTCCAGTTTCCTTGGCTATGGCAAGCTGATCCCCTAGTAAATACACAAAAATATGAGCAATTGTTGATTAATTTGATGATAAAAACACTAGTAAATTTTCTAGTACCTGTTATCATCTTGACATTGACTCCAAGATCAAGAGCTTTGCTAATGGTTTCAGCACTGTCGTGTCTTGGGGGATCAAACAAGGGCAATACAGCCACAAATTGCCAGGGTCCTCCTGGGCTCTCCTTTGTTTTCTCAGGAACATCCTGCATTGATAAATTTAACATTAAGGATTTGTCTGCAACAGGCTAACAGTTAATGGTTGAAAATTGCTGACCTGTCGGGCAACTGCCAAAGATCTAAGACCGCGTTCTGCATATTTGTCAATCGCTGAATGAACCTTTCTCTTGAGATCCTCTCTGGCGTTGCAAAGACTAAGAATCTGTTTACGCATCAATAAACAAATGGTCAGAACTTGATCTTTTATAAAAAAAACAAAACTTAAGGATAAACGCTTACCTGCTCAGGAGCACCTTTGCTGACTCGGTACCAGTTTCCATCAGCAAGATCAATGTAAGTCAAGGCAGTTCTCTTATCAACAGGATTAAATGGAAGAAAATGAACCTCTCTTATCCCAGCTCGTGCCTAAACCAGTTTAGCACAAAAGTTGATCAATCTATTAATGAAATCAATCACAGTGACTTAAAAATGTTTTATTTTACCTCCTTTGGATCAGCAAGCATATTAACCATGGCAGCATCAATTGCATCCTGATTTTCAACCCTTGAAGCTCTAGCCGCCATCAAAACAACAAAATCTTTTTCCACACCTTTCACAAAGACTTCAATGAGATTCTTATCAACAGACAGCTTGTTAAGAGTCAGTGTTCCAGTCTTATCACTGCATAAGACGTCCATGCCAGCCATTTCTTCAATGGCAGTCATTCTCTTAGTAATGGCACCCTGCTGGGAAAGCCTATGCGAGCCAATAGCCATTGTAACCGAAAGCACAGTCGGCATTGCAATAGGAATTCCACCAATAAGGAGAACAAGTAAATTATCAATTCCAGCACGGTACTTCCTGTGTTGGATACCATACATCACTATGATCTCAGTTACCATTCCAATTGCAATTGAGCCGATACAGAAGTTTCCGATTGCAGTTAGAACCTTCTGGAAATGTCCGACTTGGTTTGTGCTATCAACAAGATGTGCAGCTTTGCCAAAGAAGGTATGGACACCTGTTGCAATGACCACTGCTTCGAGTTCACCCTGTTTGCATGTTGAACCTGAGTATACCTCATCTCCGGGACTCTTGGATACCGGCAAAGACTCTCCAGTAAGTGCAGATTGGTCGATTTTCAGAGGATCACCTTCGAGTAAACGCGCATCTGCTGGTACTATGTCTCCTAACTTGATGCTTATTATATCCCCTGGGACTAATATAGCTGCTTCTTGCTCACTCCACCTACCATCTCTAAGAACCTGTATAATGCCAAATGTTATACACAGAACACTAGAGGCCTGTTTGGTATCCAAAACTAGTTATGATATATGGGTATAAGAGTATATGAATATCAAACTGATATCTTGATATACTTCTAATACACATTTTCTTATTTTTCTGATCCACTCGAAAAAATAGTGGTATTAAATATCTAAAATTATCTAGATGGATACCAAACAGGCCCTAAATGATTGTGTTGTAATGCATGACATCAGAAAGAGAGCCTTAACTTACTTTAGTTTTAGGAGCAAGACCAGCCATAAGAGCTGCAGCAGCATTGCCTGCGTTATTCTCTTCGATAAAGCTGATGGTGGAGTTGATGAAGAGAAGGGTGACGATACCCACAAAGTCTTGCCAATCAGGGGGTTTGTGGTCACCATTGGCTAAGACAATGGCCATAATAGCAGCTAACTCCATAACCCATGATAATGGGTTCCACATAAACCCCAAGAACTTGAGAATCTTGCTTTCCTGTTCAAGGAACGAAATGCTTTGTTAGATTGCTGTGGAAAACAGAGTATTCAGTTTCATAGAGGTTTGGATATACAAAAATAAACCTTCTTCTCCTCAAGTTTGTTAAGGCCAAAGATTTGAAGCCGAGATTCTCCTTCCTCGGTGGACAGACCTTCTCGTGAACATCTCAGCTGTGTAAACACTTCCTCAACAGGGATTTTCTCCTGCAGCGAACATAAAACCATGGTCATGAACAACATATCTTCTTTATTTCTAACATTTTTATTTCTCAAACATATAGCCAAATGATTTCATCAATCTTAATTCTTAATTAAGAATCATATGAACTTTTGATAGCCATGAACCAACGGTCGTGTCCTCACACAATATTGTCACTAATCGAGAATCTTATTTGGTTACTAACATAATCACAAAGTGTATATCATTCGATCTTCATCTCATCATCAATCAACAGTGCTAAAGTGTAAATAAGCCCTTATGAAATTTAAGGTAGTGCAGATTAAGTAGCTTTGTAGAACTAATGTCTAAATTAAATTATTAAATTATAAAAAGTGAAAAAACAATGAATCTGTTAAACTTAGCGTAAATAAGAAGCGAGGCAAGCAGAAAGCACAACGTCCTTGAAGCAGAATGAGAATATATTCGTAAAGATGAAAAAAGATAAAAAGAATATATTCACCACAAAACAATTCAAAGGAGGTATGTGTCCATCCCTAACCCAATTATCTATACAAAACTTCAAAATTTAAATCCAAACGGTGATCAAAAGAGATTAAAGTAAAGTAGCGTCATATATACAAACAGAAAAAGAAAGAAGCAGATGCACGATTAATGCGCCATTAATACGCAATACAGTCATACGTACGCAAAACACACTACGCACAAGCAAACAAACAACCATAGTCAAACGGTGAAAGAAAACTGAAACGCACCGATGAATGAAAATCGTCACCAACAAACAAACAAAAACTAGCGTAAATTTTTTTTTTTTAAAAAGGAAGTTTTTTCTCCTGTAATGCTAAGAGTTGTTTCACCTGATTTTTGTAGTACACAAAGTAGCAAAACAAGTAGATGAAGAACGAAAGACGCAGAGAAGGCAAGCTTACCAAATCGACATTCTCCTTCTTGATCTCCTCAAGACTGATCTTACCGGCACCGGCCATCTTAAATTATCGGCGAAACTTTAAAACCGAAAAGCCTAAACAACCAGAATTGTGAAAAGAGAGACCCTATAGCGTACTTTTCTGATATACCATGATCTATAGTGTACTACAGACAACAAGTCTCCGGCGGTGTTGTCTGCCAATCTATTCTTTTTTCCCGGTATCGCACTAGGCTATTTATAGTGAGAAATATGGAGATCCCCTGCTTGCAAGCGACGTCGTTTCTCTTCTAATTAATGTGATGTGTAGGTGATTGCTTTCGGCAATACGATGCGTTTCAAATAGGGTCTTTTGGCTTTATGGCGGGCCCCACTAATTTCTCGCCCTTTATTCTATCTCCAATAGGGTAGGCGATTCGCACTACCCGCTTTTTTCCCCTCAATGCTTATTTTATTTTTTTGAATTTTATCCTACAATTTTTTATTATTTATTCTTTACTTCTGTAAAGTAAATAAAAATACATTTTATATATCTAAGATTTTGCCATGTGTTTCCATGTGACGAGTTTGTATATCATGTTTATAAGATAATATTAGTATTCTTTCCTCCGAGATTTTATCCATAAGAATCCCTATCTTGCCTACCTCCATAAGAGATTAACGTTTGTTTATCACTTCAAATAAAAAACCTATTTTTCCTATTATTTAATTTTTATATTTTCTATTGTACTCATTTATTTTAACAAATTATTAAAATAAGTCAAATAATATTATCAAAATAAAATAGGTTAGTTTTCAGAGTATTTTTTATAATATTTATTACACTATTTATCATCTAAATTATTGATGTTATGTTTGGTTCAAACTAATTTATTTAGTTAATGTATTCTACTATCCAAAATATAATTTTTGTTCTAATTTTGTTTGATATCTAAAACTCAGTTTTATTTTATCTGTATTAAATAAAAGCTGTTTTATTTTTAAAATTTCTTTTCTATTGTTATAACTTCAAAATAAAGGATCGCATAATTATTTTTAAATCTTATTTGAGTATTAATTATCTAAAATCGAGCCTTAATTTATCTTTTGTTAGATGAAATTTGATTATAATTTTTAAAAGTTCTACGAAATAAAATTGTAATAGCTTTAAAATCAAGGATAGGATAATTATATTAAATTTGTATTGATTAGTATATAATTTAAACTTTTTTTTGCTAACGGGAATTTGTTTTTAACTTTTAAACTTGTTTTTCGGAACAATTTCGTATTTTGTTAGATTAGATTTATGGAAAAATAATTCAAAATAATACTAACAACCAACATTGAACCCAAAATTTTATCAACTTTCTAAATTTTTAGAGGGATATAGCATATCAACATATTTACCAAAAACAACACGACATGTTTTACCGACATAAAACTTAACTCCGACGATGAAGTGGTAAACTTTTTCTTACATGTCGTCAAAAAATGAGATTAATTGTTTGATGTGGATTTATTTTTGTTTAAATTAGATTAATGTCGTTTAATATGTTAAAAACTCTAAATTAAGTGTGTAAGAGCCTTAGTCTTTTGGACCGAGTTTACCTTAGCCGAGATTTGGCTTAGGCCGAGATGTGATCTTTTCCGCCCCCGCGGGCTTGTGTGGCGCCCCAGCGTTCCGCCTCTGCGGCTCAGGGAACCGCCCCTGCGGTTTCCGACGGCTGCAGCCGGTTTTGTTGACTCTTTGACCGTGCTTTACCTTCTCCTTTCCTTCCTTCTTAAGTTTATCCCTTGGCTCGTGAGCAAGGTTTCCACTCCTTTTTCCAGGCCCTACGTCCTTCTTGCTTCTTATTCTTCTCTCCTTGACCTTGATCTTCCTTGAGTTTGGAAGTGTTTTGTTGTGTGGATAATGTTGTTGATGAGCTTGAGGTGTGTTGTTGAGCTTGGAAGCCAGTGAGGTTGGGTGTTGATCTTCTGTCCAGCCTAGGACCACAAGTGTGGTAAGCCTTCTTCTTCTTCTCTTCTTTCTTCCTTTGATTCCTCTTCCTAGCTTAAGATTAGATGTATGTTGATGTAGATTGATGTTGGTATGTGTATGTATATGGTTGTATGTGACTTTGGAATGGAGAAGAAGTGAGTTGATCACGTGAAGAGCCGAAGAGGAACCGCGGGATCACATTCTGCACTGTCGCCGCCCCCGCGGTCCAGAGAAGCCGCCCCTGCGGGTACCTTGTCGCCGCACCCGTGGCAAGAAGCCACCGCCCCTGCGGCAACGGTCTCAGCGCCAGCGCCCGCGTTATTCCGCGTCTGCGCTTGCCAGCGGCCACGGTCACCGCGCCTGCGGGTTTCTTGTTCCGCCCCTACGTCTTTCCGTCACGCAGGTGCGTCTTGTCCCGGTCTACCTAGAGTTGGGTAGATCCTTTCCTTTCCTAGTATGAGCGGGTTAGTAGCATGCTAGGTATGTGTATAAGGATAGAATGATGAGGATGTGATATATCTGTATGTCGGTTATGGCTTTGAGGTTCATGAGTTAGGATATGATCCTTATGAATCCCTTGGGTCTAGGTGTGACCCTTATTATGGATATGAGTTGATATATGGTTATGCCTTGTTATTAGGCAGTGTTGATCTCCAGAGTTGGAGCCGATCGGGTTTGAGATTACTACGAAGTTGAGGTAAGTCCATAAGACTTACTTAGCTACCATCCTTATATTGGATGTGTGCATGAGTGGTGTGTGTGTTATCTACTTTATAGCATGAGTTATGATGATTACCGACCTACGGTATAGTGATCGCCCATTGTAGGGGTTGACAGCTGTCCCTTTCATCCCTTTGGAGTCTGGGCGGTTCTCTATGGTTGGGTCAGACTTGGTAAACGGTTGGCCACTCTCCATTCCCTCAGGGTACACGGGTGAGTGTGACCAGGGACCATTCCAGCTGCCATGAGCACCCAAAGACGAGGGTTATATTCCTCGTGTCACATATATTCATATTGATATATATATATACGCTTGAGTGATTGGACTTTATAGAGATAATAAACCGGGTAAATGTGTGAAAGCATGATGATGTGTTATTATTCCTTGTGGTGTGATTGTGCTTATGCGTATCATCTATATATATGTGTATGGTTAGCTAACGGTTTTATACCGTGTTCTATATCCTTTGCAGGTTAGGAGAGCTGCAGAGTGATCTAGAGTGGGTGATCCGCTGAGGGCTCCGTACACTGGGTCGATATTGGGGATATGGGATATTTTATATGCACAGTTTATGTTTTATTTGTACTCAGCGGTACTTATGTATTACCTTTTGATATATATATATATATATATATATATATATATATATATATATATATATATATATATATATATATATATATATACATATATATATCAGTTTGATGTTTTATATTTAATCTATATGTGCCTTGTTGTAAGATTCAGTGAACTTGTTGTCAGGCTAGGGTCAGGATCCATGAGAAGATCCTAGCCCAGTAGCACTTCGAGTCCTACGGATTCGGGGTGTTACAAAGTGTTTTTTTTCAAAAACTTTTTAAAAAATAAATAAATTATTTTTATGAAAAATATTTTTTAAAATTTTTTTATAGTAACTTAACAAAATGCTAATGTGGAATCAACAGTTGCTTGACTTGTGGTGTAAGCATCCTTGTTGTCATCTTCTAACCATTCATGTTTCTCTTCCTTGTAGGTCTCTTTTGAACCGGAACTTCAATAAAGCTTGCTCTCCAATTTTATTGTTGTTCTCTTTGATTTGTATGCTAGTCATTTTTAAAAAATATTTTCTTTTTCTAATAATGTTTCTCAAAATCGGATGTCTAAAATCTCTTATGGAGTTTATATCCTCTCTATAGAACCAAATATGTCAAAATATACATAACAAAAACAAGTCTTAACATACTTTTTTTTCCTTACAAGGGGATCACTCTTGTTCTTCGATGATAATCAAAACTCACGACTACAATAGAATGTATAAAGGAAACTTAAAACAAAAGGTATAAGAAAAGTTTTTTTAAAGGGATCATCCTTGTTCTCCAAGCTAACAAATAAGCACATTAAATTAGGTAATCAATGAAAGTAAGCCTTTGTATCATCGGAGGTTTGAGCAACAAAAAAGAAAAAGAACTTTGGTCAAACCTCAAATCTTCTTGCAAAAACCACAATATAAAAATCACTGCCTTAGTCAAAACAAAAACTAAAATTCCACCAATTGAAAAACTTAAGACAAACGCGGGATTTTTTTTTTTTGTTAAGATAAAATCATTAAATAATAAACGAGTATAATTAGGGTCATCACTACTAGGACTCTTGCCTTCAAAGGTGGGGCGGGCGCCTTGGAGATGGAAACCAAGACATCTTGTCTACTAACCATATTGTCTATCAATCGTTGCAGTCATCAATACAGTTGGCAGTTTACAACTGCAGTTGTGCTTGGTGTTTTAGATTCTTACGCTTTACTCACTCGTTCGCCACTGGAAACAACACTTCCCGTCCGACTTGCATGTGTTAAGCATGCCGCCAGCGTTCATCCTGAGCCAGGATCGAACTCTCCATGAGATTAAGCAGCCAGCTAAAAAGCCCAAAGCTAAACCTTCGTCCTCAAATAGGCGGCCAAAGAGAACTGGCTTAAAGGGAAGTATGTCAATTACACTAGTATAACAAAGTATATGTACATGCCTGCGACCGGAGGTCTACAACCAAACTGTAACACCCCATATCCGTAGGACTCGGGGCGCTACTGGGCTAGGATCTCATAATGGATCCTGACTCTAGCCTGACAACAAGTTCACTGGATCTTACAACAAGGCACATATAGATTAAAACCAAAACATCAAACTATATATATATAAATCAAAAGGTTTACAGAAGAACCGCTGAGTACAAAATAAACATGTATCTGTACATACAAAATGTCCCAAAACCCTCGCATAACCCTAGTGTACGGAGCCCTCAGCGGATCACCCCATCTGGATCACTCTACAGCCCTCCTAACCTGCAGAGGATCTACAACACGGTATAAAACCGTTAGCTAACCATACACAGATATATAGAAGATGCATAAGCACAAACACAAGTCAAGGAATATTAACACATCATCCTGCTATCACACATTTACCCGGTTAATTATTTTTATAAAGTCCAACACTCAAATCGTATATACATGTATATGAATATATGTGACACGAAGAATATATAATCATCGCCTCTCGGTGCTATTTCCAGCTAGAGTGGTAATCTGGTAACACTTTCCCGTATACCCTAACGGAGTGGTAGGTGCCAGTCCCACTTCCAGTTCTGGCCTGTCCGCAGAGAACCTCCCCGTCTCCCAGCGGGATGACAAGACAAGTTATCACAACCCTATAATGGGCGGTTACTAAACCATAGGTCGGTAATTATCAATCATCACATGCTATCAAGCATATATCAAACATCACTCATGCATACATCCAATATAAGGATGGTAGCTAAGTAAGTCCTATGGACTTACCTCAATCTCGGAATAACCTCAACCACGATCCACTCTAAACTAGAGGACAACACTGCCTAAAAACAAGGCATACAGAGAATTCAAATCTCCTATCAAACCAAGGGGTCACACCTAGATCCAAGGGATCCATATGGATCATATCCAACTTATAAACCTCGATAATCTACTAAACCTCAAAGCCATAATCGGCATATAACAATCATACTCATCATCATACTATCCTCATACACATACCTAGCATGCTACTAACTCTCATACTAGGAAAGGAAATGATCCATACTACTCTAGTAGATCCGGTACAAGACGCACCTGGGTGACAAGAGGGACACAGGGCGAAGAGACAAAAGCCGCAGGCGCGGAGACGCTTCCACGCAGGGGCGGTGACCGTAGCCGCAGGGGCGGCGACGCTGAGACGCGGGTGCGGTGACAGGGTCCCGCAAGGGCGGCGGCTCACAGGCGCGGGGGCGGCGACAGTGCAGAGCGTAATCTCCCGACTTCTCTTCCACTCTTCACGTGATCAATTCACGTCTTCTTCACTCCACAGCCACAATCATACATATGCATACACATTCTAACATCAATATAAGCCTAGATCATCTATCCTAAGTTAAGGAAGAGGAATAGGAATCAAAGGAAGAAAGAAGAGAAGAAAGAAGCTTACCTACTACAATGGCCTAAGCAAGGAAATGATCACAAATCACCATCAGCTGGCTCCCAAGCTCAACAATACACACATCATGCTCATCATCAACAACCACACAACAAATCTCTTCCAAAACAAGAAGGATTCAAGAACAAGATAAAGGAGAAGGAAGGAGGTAAGAAGAAGCTCGTGAGGGTGGCTGGAATGAAGAACCTTTGCTCAACAAGCAAAGGAAAAAGCTAAGAAGGAAGAGAAGAGAGTAAAGCACGGTCAAAGGGTCAACAAAGCCAGATGCAGCCGCAGGAAACCCCAGGGGCGGAAATTCCTGGCCGCAGGGGCGGAACACTGAGCAAGCCACAAGGGGCGGCCTCTCGACCCGCAGGGGCGGTTCAGTCCTATCTCGGCTCTAATGACTAAGGCTCTTACATCTCACCCCCCTAAAAACAAGTTTCGTCCCGAAACTTGTGAAATCTCGAAACCTCTCGGACCCATATGCCGAGGTATAACTCTCTCAATCGGAGGCATCACCTCTCCGCTCATCAGATATCAACCTATATCACTCTATAACCTCAAACACAAGCATGAAGGAAATCATCATCTCCAGCAACAAGATCACTATACTATCCAAGGCATAGAGGAAAACCATCTTTAGCCAAACTATAATCGTACCTCAATAGCATGGAGGAAAGAGTCATCTCCAACTATAAACATCAATCGCACTAGCACAACAAGATCTAATAAGATCATAAATCACATCATAGCTAGTACGAAAATAAACACATCATAGCATATAAGCACATAATCACAACACTCACCAAGATAGTACTAAGATCTACTCGTCGATCCTACTGGTACATCTATGTCAGCGTAAAACTCTAGATAGTTCCTCTGAATACTACCCTCAGTCTCCCATGTAGCCTCATCAGGTCCTCGTCTCGACCACTGTATTCTCAGTATAGGAATGTCCTTCGAACGCAGTCGTCTCATACCTTGTTCTAGGACTGCAATCGGGTGCTCAATAAAAGTATGGTCCGGCTCGACCACCAAATCATCATAACTCACAATGTGTCTCGGATCTGGTATGTACTCCCTCAGCTGAGACACGTGAAACACAGGATGAACACTCTCTAATCTCGGAGGCAAGGCTAATCTGTATGATGCGTTCCCAACCCGATCCAGAATCTCGAACGGTCCGACATATCGGGGGCTCAACTTCCCCTTAATGCAAAACGTCTAACACCTCGTGTCGGAGACACCCTCATCCATACATGGGCTCCTACTCTGAACTCGATCTAAGGGTCTACGCCTCCTATCTACATATGACTTCTGACGGCTATGTGCAGTTTCATCCTCTCTCTAATTAGCGCTACACGAGCAACATCATCCTGAACCTGATCAGATGTCAACCCACTAACACTGCTCGGTTCATCCCAACATAACGGTGTACGACATCTCTGTCCATACAGTGCCTCATATGGGGCCATCCCAATAGATGCATGTCAGCTGTTGTTGTACGAGAACTCAACTAGTGGGAGATGATCCGTCCACACTTGTCCTCAATCCAACACACAAGCTCGCAACATATCCTCCAGTGTCTGAGTGGTCCTCTCTGACTGACCATCGGTCTGAGGATGGAAAGTAGTAGTGAAGTGCAAACTCGTCCCCAGGGCAGTCTGAATCTGCTGCCAAAACCTCGAGATAAATCGCACATCTCTGTTTGAGACGATCGTCCTCGGTATACCATGGAGTCTCACTATCTGTCTAGTGTACTCCTCAACTAATCTGCTCACTAGCCACATTTCCCGGATAGGGATAAAACGTGTCGTCTTCGTCAGTCAGTCCACTATAACTCAGATGGCATCAAAGCTCCTGCTCGGTCTCAACCCAGTCACAAAATCCATGGTGACGTCCTCCCACTTCCTCTGTGGTACAGGCAGTGGATGGAGCTCACCTCCAGGTCTGCAATGCTCAATCTTGACCTGCTGACAAGTCGCACATTGTGCCACAAATCTGGCCACATCGGGCTTCAACCCTCCCCACCAATATGAACATCTCAAATCCTGGTACATCTTACTCGTACCTGGGTGCACTGAATAAGGCGTACAGTGAGCCTCCTGTAAGATCCTCTGTCTCAACTCTATATCAGCTAGTACACAGACGCGACCGCGGCGTCTCATCACTCCATCTGCTCCTATAAGGAATTGTGGTGCCTCATCCCGGGACATCCTCTCTCGGATCCTCATCAATGTCGGGTAGGTCCCCTGCTTCTGTTGGATCTCACTCAACAGATCAGGAAGAACCTCTAGAGTACTCAGCTGGGCATCCTCATCAGGAAACTGATTGTCCAACTCTAGCCATATCAGATCTCTCTGTAACTGATGCTGAACTGTCAGCCTCGCAATCGTCTGCTCTCGAGGCGTCTTCCTGCTCAGGGCGTCAGCAACAACGTTTGCCTTCCTTGGATGATACAGAATCTCCAGATCAAAGTCCTTGATCATCTCAAGCAACCTACGCTGGCGGTTATTCAATTCCCGCTGCGTTCAAATGTACTTCAGACTCTTATGGTCTGTGAAGATCTGACATGTAGCACCATACAAGTAATGCCTCCGGATCTTCAGTGCATGAACTACGGCTGCCAACTCCAGATCATGAGTCAGGTAGTTCTCCTCATATGTCTTCAGCTGTCTAGACGCATATGCAATCACCTTGCCTCGCTGCATCAATAACATTTCAAGCCTAGATTGGATGCATCACTGTAAACCACAAAATCAGTTGTACCCTACGACTGTGCCAAAATAGGAGCGGAAGTCAGACATCTCTTCAGCTCCTCAAAACTCTGCATACACTGCTCAGACCATACAAATCTGGTAGTCTTCCTCAACAGACTCGTCAGTGGAAGGGCAATCACAGAAAATCTCTCCACAAAGCGTCGGTAATAACCGGCAAGGCCAAGAAAGCTACGTACTTCCTTGACGTTCGTCGGTGTCGTCCAGGCTACTACTGACTCGATCTTCGCCGGATCAACCTTGATCCCCTCGACGAAAACAATATGACCCGGGAATGCTACCTCTGGCATCCAAAACTCGCACTTAGAGAACTTAGCATAAAGTTCTTTATCTCGTAAAACCTGTAACACAGTCCTCAGCTGTCATGCATGCTCCTCTCTGCTGCGAGAGTACACCAAAATATCATCTATGAAGACCACCACAAACTGATCTAGGAAGTCGATGAATCTAATGTTCATCAACTCCATGAAGACTGCGCGTTGGGGCATTCGTAAGCCCAAATGACATCACTACAAACTCATATTGTCCATATCTGGTCCGAAAGGCTGTCTTGTGCACATCCTACTCTCTCACCCTCAGCTGGTGATACCCTGAACGCAGGTCAATCTTGGAAAACACTTTAGCTCCCTGAAGCTGATCTAACAAGTCATCAATACGAGGTAATGGATACTTGTTCTTGATGGTCACCTTGTTCAGCTCTCTGTAATCAATGCACAGTCTCAACGATCCGTCCTTCTTCCGTACGAAGAGGACATGTGCTCCCATGGAGATACACTAGGGCGGATGAAGCCCTTCTCAGCCAACTCCTCGAGTTGTTTCTTCAGCTCCAACATCTCGACAGGCGCCATACGATATGGGGCCTTCGAGATCAGTCTCGTGCCAAGTCCAACTCTATACCAAAGTCCACACTCCTTTGAGGCGGAAAACTGGATGGCTCATCAAATACATTTGTAAATTCGCAGACCACTGGGATATCCTCTAATGCTGGACTATCCCCCTCTTTCATGGCATAACACCAGAAGGCCTCACATCCTTGTGCAATCAATCTCGTTGCCCATATCGCGCTGATAACCATACCTGACTTTCCAAGGTCCCAACCTCGGAAAACCTCTATCTGACATAACTTGGTAGAGAGGGTCACAGTCCTCCTACCTACATCTAATACTGCATGGCGTCTATCCCTCCAATCCATACCTAAAATGACTTCTTCATGCACTAATGGCATGACAAAGAAGTCAACAAGTAAGACACGAGTCCCTCCAAAAATGGGACAATCACGGATCTCACGGGTACCTCTGACCCTACTACCATCGGGTAACCCTATACTAAAGGGTATCCCCTCAGTCGTATCTAGACTCAAACGCTCAACACATGCATCAGATATAAATGAATGCGTAGCACCCGTACCAAACAAAACTCTAACAGGTAAACATGGATCAGAATGGTACCTGTAGCAGTCGGTGCAGCTGGCTCCTCTGCACTCCTCAGCTCAAAAACTCTACCTTGAGCTCCTCTGGTGTCAGTGGTACTCCCACCACGACTTCTACCTCTACTCGGCCCAGGAGCAGATCCCTGAGTAGTAGGACGATCTGGGACTCTCTGTTGTCCCTGTGTCTGCTGCTGCTGAAGTGGCCTCTGCCCACCCCCTGCTACACTAGCAGGAGAAGAATCCTGCTAAGATGAAGCTCCACCCTGTCTACAGAAGACAACTCTATGACCCGGTCGGCCACAAGTGTGGCAAGTCACTGTCGGCCTCGTACACTCTGGTCGTATATGTCCATAACCACCATAGTTGAAGCACTGTCGTCCCTTATTTGTAACCGGTGCAGATGAGGGATAACTCTGGCGTCCCTGGCCTCGCCCTAAACTAGCAGCTCCACCAGCACCACTGGTATGCCCAGTCCTCTGTCTCTTCTCAGACCCTCCGGTCTGAGAAGCTCTCCTCTGCCCAGCCCGCTCCCTCTCATAATCAGAGGCTCTGTCCTGATATTCCATCAGAGACTCACAATAAAATCCCGCCATATAGGTCCGGGTAGTATCCCTCAGTCGTCGGGAGAAAATATACACATGCTGATCTACAGGAGGTGCAACTGGACCCAGCAAAGTCAGCTCCTCCTGGAATCTCCTGATAGCCTCAGAGACTGGTACATCCTCAAATCCAGCCTCAACAAAATCTCGCAATTTCTCCCTCCTCAATGAGGCAGGGCAGAAACGCTCTCTGATCATGGTCCTCATCTGATCATAACTGGTAACCTGACCCCATACAGATCTCTACCAGTGTTGTGCCAAGTCTCGGAATAGAGTCTGCACTAACTCTATCTGTTTGTCTGCAGGACACCTAATAGACTCCAGAGTTGAGTCTACATGTCCAATCCATAGCTCCACCTCTAACCCCACCTTCCCAGAGAAAGGGGGTACTCCCATCTGATGGAATACCTTCAACCAAGCATCTGGTCGAGGCCCTCTATGCTCCTCTGGAATCTGAGGAATCTCTGCAGCACGTGCCGGTACAACTGGCACCTGAGTAACCCCATGGGATCTCCCAAATGATCCCTCTTGTGCTGGTAGATCAGGGGCACGTCTACCTGCTCTAGCAGCCTCCTCCACTCGTCTGATATATGCACGGAACTCTGATCCTCCATGGAGACATGATCTGAGTCATCTGACTTGACTCTCTGTGATCTCTGTCTCCCGGCTGCACTGTTCCCAGTCTCAGGAACGACACTCTCAGCAACATCCTCGTGAATCTCCTCCTCTGCACGTGGATCACCAGCGGGAATCCGACCCCGTCCTCTACCTACTGGAGGAAGAGGGGGTCTACCCCTACTTCGTCCAACTGCAGATAAGGCTTTAGTCCGAACAATCTGCAGGGTATATAAACCTAACTTAGAAGGCTATATATATATATATGCCATATGTATATGATAAAAGCTCATAGGTTAGTAAAAACCACGGTATGGTTTTAAATTTGTAAAACAAGAAATAAACACCCAAATTGTAGCGAACCCACAGTGTATGGGTCAATTACAGTTAGGATAAGTATTCCAAGGTCGAACTCAAGGACTAAATGTTTGGAATGCAAATGTGATCACAGATAGCGTAAATCAAAATAAAAGAACGAGGTTGGAAAAGAAGGGAAGAAAGATCAAAGGAGTTTTGAAGGATTTTTGTAGAGTTCGCAATCAAATAGCAGATTTGATTGAAAACTAAGTAAAACAAACAAACGAAAGATTTATCAATAAAGAGAAGGCGGATTCCAAGGATTCAAGGTCATTGTTTATACGCACGGACTCAGGACATCTCTCAAGGGATCTATGGTTAACAAGCTTCAGGGAAGAACGTTTCTAATCTGACAGTCTATTACCGGGTAAGTCTCAAGACTATCTAGTTCCAAACCAACTACCTATTACCGGGTAAGTCTTAGGTATTAACCTACTTAGGACGGAATCTAGGCACACTCAACCCAATAGAGGTTTTCACATCTATTACCTATGGTCGAACACTTAAGTATCTAAGCGGAATATTACCGGGTAAGTCTCAATTCCGGCCTAGGTTGCTAGCTAGATGAATTCTAACTAGGTTCAAGAATAAGCCAACCATTAGGATTTCAAAGCTATTCAAACCAAGCATAAAACACTATTCCATCATAGTCCGGGTATAAACAAATCCCAATTCACCTTGGAACCACAATGGTTCTAGCCAACAATCAACATATCAAAAGCAATCATCAATCCAATCAATTCAATGGAAGAAGCAATCATCAATCCAAACAATTCAATGGAAGAAGCAATTATCAATCCAATCAATTCAATCAATTCAAGAAAGAAAGCATAAACAAGAACTAAAAGAGAGATTAAAGAAGATACTCAACTTTATTAATAGAAAATTAGCAAAACGTCAAATTCTCAAATATTCGCGAAGTTCCTCCAAGCTCAATCAAGTTCAACAATGGCCAACAATGGTGTAGGGCAAAGGGAGAAGAAGAAGGGAAAAAATCTCTCTCCAAAGGAGCTCGAAATTAGAATGAAACGGGAACCCCGGAAATCATTTAGGGCTTTCCTTTTATATCCCGCAACGGGATGCCCTCAAACAGATCCGAAAATTAACGAAATAAATCGGCGAACAGGGATCTCGGTCGGTGACCGAGATTTTTGAACGTCGGGGCCGAGATTGGCTTCGTGATCCAGCGTTGACGAAATCTCGGTCGGAAATCTCGGTCAAATGTGAAAAATCTCAGCCGAGATGGAACAAAACTCGGTCGAGATCGGGACCGAGATGGGGACCGAGATGCATCGACATAAACTTCTGATATGGAGTCTCGGTCGAGGTGGCTCGAATCTCGGCCGAGCTAGGGTGAATCTCGGCCGAGATGGCTTGGATCTCGGCCGAGATCATGTGGATCTCGACCGAGATTGCTCCAATCTTGTGCGTTTCGTCTTGGCTCGTCTTTTCCTCCTTTCCCGTGCCTGCGTGATCGCTCCTAAGCGTCCATCCCGAGGCCTGATCCCCAAATGCATCGTTTTAGCTGCAAAACACGCCAAAATACCTACAAAGACACCAAAAGTGTGTGTAGACATCTATACTCGCAAAGTTGCATTAAACAAGTATAAAGAACACAACTTAAGGCTAAAACATGCATGTGGAAAAAGGAAAACTAACTATATGCTCTACTAAACTAGGTCGATAATTCATGTTAATAGTATAGATATATAAGTCCATCACAACATCACATAAGGTAATATATATATATATATATATATATATATATATATATATATATATATATATATATATACTGTCAAGGTCTTCAGAGGGGTGATGACTTCACGTACACACTATCCCAAAACATCTGTACTCATTTCAAAACCAAAACCTTTTGAAAAGTAAGACCCATTCTGGTTCTGTTTATTTATCTATTCGACCTTTATTGCAGATTACAAGTGTCATTGTTGTCAACCTAAGCTCTGATATCAACTCTGTAACACCCCAAATCCGTAGGACTCGGGCCGCTACAGGGCTAGGATCTCACAATGATCCTGACCCTAGCCTGACAACAAGTTCACTGGATATTAAAACAAGACACAAATATATTAAAACCAAAACATCAAACTGTATATATATAAATCAAAAGGTTTACAGAAAAACCGCTGAATACAAAATAAACATGTATCTGTATATACAAAATGTCCCATAACCCTCGCATAACCCTAGTGTACGGAGCCCTCAGCGGATCACCCCATCACTCTACAACTCTCCTAACCTACAAAGGATCTACAACACGGTATAAAACCGTTAGCTAACCATACACATATATATAGAAGATGCATAACCAAAAACACAAGTCACGAAATATTAACACATCATCATGCTAACACACATTTACCCGGTTAATTATCTTTATAAAGTCCAACACTCAAATCGTATATAGATGTATATGAATATATGTGACACGAGGAATATATAATCTTCGCCTCTCGGTGCTATTGCCAGGTGGAGTGGTAATCTGGTAAGACTTTCCCATATACCCTAAGGGAGTGGTAGGTGCCCGTCCCACTTCCAGATTTGGCCTGTCCGCAGAGAACCTCCCCGTCTCCCAGCGGGATGACAAGACAAGTTATCATAGCCCTAGAATGGGCGGTTACTAAACCATAAGTCGGTAATTATCAATCATCACATGCTATCAAGCATATATGAAACATCTCTCATGCATACATCCAATATAAGGATGGTAGCTAAGTAAGTCCTATGGACTTACCTCAATCTCGGAATAACCTCAACCACGATCCACTCCAAACTAGAGGACAACACTGCCTAAAAACAAGGCATATAGAGATATCAAATTTCTTATCAAACCAAGGGGTCACACCTAGACCCAAGGGAGCCATATGGATCATATCCAACTTATAAACCTCGATAATCTACTAAACCTCAAAGCCATAACCGGCATATAACGTTCATACTCATCATCATACTATCCTCATACACATACCTAGCATGCTACTAACCCTCATACTAGGAAAGGAAAGGATCCATACTACTCTAGTAGATCCGGTACACGACGCACCTGTGTGACAAGAGGGACGCAGGGGAGAAGAGACAGAAGCCGCATGCGCGGAGACGCTTCCACGGAGGGGCGGTGACCGTAGCCGTAGGGGCGGCGGCGCTGAGGCTCGGGTGCGGTGGCAGGGTCCCGCAAGGGCGGCGGCTCACAGGCGCGCGGGGGCGGCGACAGTGCAGAGCGTAATCTCCCGACTTCTCTTCCACTCTTCATGTGATCAATTCACGTCTTCTTCACTCCACAACCACAATCATACATATACATACACATTCCAACACCAATATAAGCCTAGATCATCTATCCTAAGCTAAGGAAGAGGAATAAGAATCAAAGGAAGAAAGAAGAGAAGAAAGAAGCTTACCTACTACAATGGCCTAAGCAAGGAAATGATCACAAAACACCATCAGTTGGCTCCCAAGCTCAACAATACACACATCATGCTCATCATCAACAACCACACAACAAATCTCTTCCAAAACAAGAAGGATTCAAGAACAAGATCAAGGAGAAGGAAGGAGGTAAGAAGAAGCTCGTGAGGGTAGCTGGAATGAAGAACCCTTGCTCAACAAGCAAAGGAAAACGCTAAGAAGGAAGAGAATAGAGTAAAGCACGGTCAAAGGGTCAACAAAGCCAGATGCAGCCACAAGAAACCCTAGGGGCGGAAATTCCTGGCCGTAGGGGCGGAACACTGAGCAAGCCGTAGGGGCGGCCTCTAGACCCGCATGGGCGGCTCAGTCCTATCTCGGCTCTAAAGGCTAAGGCTCTTACACAAACATCCTCTTGAACATACCCACTACCCTGAGAATACAACCAATCCGGCAGAGCTCATGAGGGTCGTCCATCTTCGACAAGGTCATCAGCAGACAAAAACACTCATAGGCCAAACAAGTTCCCAAATCTCGGGACAATGGTCAATCCACCTTCGGCAAAGCCATCAACAGATTCAAACCAAGCCCGATACATATATCTATAACAAATACATCAAAGTATGGAGCATAATACAACTCTGGTAAAATACAACTACTAAGATGTAATCCTCTCTCTAACTCCTATAGGGAAAGCCTCATGTAGAAAAGTATAGACATGGGAACTGATCAATCGTACGAGGATGTCAATTGGTATTTTGTTGTGGTCAAATACCAAGACATTCTTGAAATCCCAAAGGTAGTAGACCATAGCAAAAAACGCGTATATCCTAGACATGCTCGTTCAGCCCCTACCATGCACAACGTGGGTCAACCAGTCTAGTACCTCTGATATGGTGGTAACATCTCCCGGGATCCCGAAGTTTACACCAACCTATCTACACACCTCAGGTGCATATGTGCAACCAAATATTAAGTGATCATGTGACTCACTCTCTCGTGCACCAACTACAGGTCAATACCAAGTTACTGTAACCTATCTTCAATAGATAACCGGACAATAATCGCCATCCATAGGATAAAGCAGTGCTTTGGCGTATTACCCGGATCCCACAGAACGAACTTTTTTTTATCAACATTACTAGCATATTGTTGGTCTAGATGTTATAAAAGTTTTCAGGAGTTTCTTTAGACATGGATGTCTCCAAAACAAATTAACCACACTTTTTTTTAATAATCCCAAAGTGAGACAACTCAGCAAGTAAATAATTTCATACCTATAAGTTTATGTTTAACAATCTACAAGATTATCAACAAAATAGTTGCAGAAAGAATGAAAGTTATAATAAATAAAAAACTAATACACCGACTTCAAGGGGCCTTTATCATAAATCGATCAAGGCATGATAACATCTTAATTTCAAATGAGAGTTTTCACTCCTTTAAAACAGAAGAGGAAGAAAGTTGGATGACCATCTAGCTTGATATAGAGAAAACATATTTACCCTGTTCATTATCTTTATAAAGTCCAACAATCAACTCATATATAAATATCCGTATAAACATAAGTGACACGAGGAATATAACCCTCGCCTCTGGATACTATAACCAGCTGTAATGGTGCCTGCAACACCTCCCCGTGTACCCTAAGGGAATGGAGAGTGCCCGAACCGTTTACCAGGTCTGGCCTGGCCACAAAGAACCCCTAACTCCCAGCGGGATGAATGGAAAGGTTGTCACAACCCTACAATGGGCAATCAATACATCATAGGTCGGTGACCATCATAACACATGCTATAAACATATAACACACACCACTCATGCACAACATCCTATAAAGGAATGGCAACTAAGTAAGTCCCACGGACTTATCTCAACCTCGTAGTCGTCTCACTGGATCAACCCTCAACTCAGTCCACTCCAACTGGGGGATAACACAACCTATACAAGGCATACATACATATCAAACTCTTATCATACAAAGGGTCACACCTAGACCCAAGGGATCCATAAGGGATCGTATCCAACTCGTAAACCTCAAAGCCCTAACCGGAAATTCCATATTATACTCGTCAACATCCGAATCCTAGCATGGTACTAAGTTCCTCATACTAGAAAGGAAACGAACTACCTAACTATAGGTAGTCCCGGGACAAGACGCACCTGCGTGAACTAAGGACGCAGGGGCGGAAGAGATCACAAGCAGGCGCGGCAAGTACAGTCCGCAGGGGCGGTGACAAGGAACGCTGGCAAACGCAGGCACGACGCAGGCGCTGTGACACGGTAACCGCGGGGCGGTGACTCTTAGCCGCGGGGGCAGCGACAGTGCAGAATGAAACCTCGCGGCTTCTCTTTAGCTCTTCACGTGATCAATCACGTCTACTCTCTTCCAGATTCATATCCATGTCACAACATACACATACAAACATCAATCCTACATTCAATCATCTAATCCTAAGCTAAGGAAGAAGAAGAACAAGAAAGGAGACAGAAAGAAAGAAGAAGCAAGGAATACCTACCACAGCTGTGGCCTAGACACGAACTGATCCAAGGCAGTAGCTCCTCTAGCTCTCAAGCTCAGCAACAACATCATACCACATCAACATCAACAACCACTCACAAGGCCACACCAAAACTCTTCCAAAACTAAGGAAACCAAGAAGAAGATCAAGGAGGAAGGAGAAGGACGTGAAGGCAGCTGGGAAGAAAGTGAAGATGCTCAACAAGCCAAAGCAAGGATTAGGTTGAGGAAGTGGAAGAGTAAAGCACGGGTCAAGGGTCAACAAAGACAGCTGCAGCCGCAGGAAACCGCAGGGGCGGGTTTCCTGGCCGCAAGGGCGGAACAGCAAGGGAGCCGCAGGGGCGGCCTCACAGACCTGCGGGTGCGGATAAGACCAAAACTCGCTCCCAAAACTAAGGCTCTTACAGCGAGAGTGTAATTAAAGCCTAGATCTTACGGGGATAGCCCCAAATAAAATGGAACTACTATCCATTTCCTACTATTTGTAGATGACACGATTATTTTTGCTACTTCAAACATTACAGCTGGATAAAAAAAAATATTCGCGAAATATATGGTGCACTTTCAAGGCAAAAGTAAACTATCATAAATCATAATTCCAAACTACAACAAATATCGACAACGATATTAACCGACAACTAGAAAATATCCTAAATATGAGCCATACAGAATATCTAGACCAATATCTAGGTTTTCCGATTATTAATAGAAGAGTTAACAAATATTCAACTGAACATAACAAACAACACAAAACAACAATTGCCTAAATAGAAAGGTAACCTCCTTTCCTTAGAAGGTAGAAGCACACTGATTAAAACCAACCTAGCTGCCAAACCAATCTATACAATGCAAAGTGTCATGCTTCCAACCAACATTCATGAACAACTTGACAAAACCTATAGGAATTTTTTTTGGAACAAAAGTGACAAACATAGACCATTGATTAATTGGATCAATGTATGTATGCCAAAAAGTGTGGGAAGTACAAGTTTGAGAAAATTGAGAGACAACAATATAGCCATGCAAATGAAATTCTTGTGAAAAATTTAGTTGAATCAAATAACTTTTGGGTCAAAATTATCAAAGAAATATACTTAAAAAACACAAACCTTATAAATTACAAGAAAGCAAGAACAACTTCATGACAATGAAATAACTTAACTAAACTCCTGAAAGAATTTAAACAAGGTCTACAAATGGCACGTTGGTGATGGCTCCCACGTTAAGTTTGGCTTGATAATTGGGAATATGAAAAGCCTCTAATTATGTGTGTAAACAACATGAACAACCTTGATGCTAGAAATACAATTAAGCAATTCATCAAAGAAAATCATGAAGGGGACATTCGGCAAACTAAAAGAGAAACTAAAAATACTAAATAATCAAGACACACAAAAAATCATAACCAACATCATCATCCCTAAAAATCATATACCCGACCGGCTATATTGGAGAAAAAGCAAAAATAGTTGGTTTACCACCAAATCTGCAATTAGCTTGCTTGATGAAATAAAAATTACTCACATTCCGGCCCTTCTTGTGCTTTGGAATTTGGATACCCAACCAAAAATTCGGAACTTCCTCTGAAGAATTGCAATGAATGGTCTTCATACAAAAGAAAAACTTGATGAAAGAAGACTCGCAATAACTATGCACTGTGAATTTTGCAATCGTCAAAAGGAAGACCTTCACCACATTCTCTTTAAATGCCCATTTGTAAAACGGATTACTAATAACATTGACCCAATAATTTTGAACGTCATTAACAAACAAAACTATGAAAACATAAAACAACACTTTCTTGCAGGATTTGAAGCTAAAACTTGGTCTCTCTAATTTAACAAAACTAACTACAATTTGGTGGGGCATTGGTACTTTATAAACAAAATTATTCTTCAAAATGAATTGTGTGGTACTACCCAAAGTACCACCAATTTTGTCAAATTCCAATAAAAAATTGGACGAACAACCACTTAATCGACTATGACCTTGAAGAAGGAAAGAAAAAACGAAGCGTAAACAGTCAACGGAAAAAAAAAAAGAATATTAAATGGGAAAATTTTACAACTTAATTACAAACTTAACTTTGATGGCTCTATATCAACAAAGAGGCAACACATATTCAATGTGTATGCGCCCCACCCGGGCATATGCGCGCACGCGCCCAAAAATCCTATAAGGGCTCAGGCGTGCTTCCTTCTTATCCCTCCCTGCGCCGCAAGTGTGATAGTCGAGCTCCCTTGTCCCAAAAAACAAATATAAAAAAAAAAAAAACAAGACCAAATTAGTTGCAAAATGGATATGTGAAATGGATTTGAAATCGAATGTTGTGGATCCACAACAAACAAAAAGAAGAAAACAAACATTATCTTGGCTCCATGTAATTTCTTCAAATTGTTTTAAAATATGTCTTTAGATATTTTGCCATTTATTACAATTTTAAGCTTGAATTTAGTTAGTTTAGGAAGATCTGGTTGGTTTAGGAAGAATTGGAATTTAATATTATCGAGAACATGTACGAATCGTTGGATTAATGCACGAAAACGTTGGATTAATGCACGAAAAGCTTAGATTGATATGATATATATGGAATTGTTAATACACGATTTAATATTGTAGTCATGCTTATGGTAATATTGGGTTGGACACCCATGAAGTTAGATAATCAACTTCATGGTGAAGTTGATTTCATCTAAATCCTTAATTTAAATCAAAGATTAAGATCGATACATATAAATTAAACTTTTGATGAATATGAAAATAAGATATTATTCTCTTGTAGCTTATAATGGAAGAAAATAAGTTATTTTGAAAAACAAAATACATCGAGTTGTAAGTTTGTAACTATTTATAAAAGAAATAATACATATTTTTAATTTTTTTTGTAGTCTATCACTAAGACAATAAAATAAAATAAGACACTAAGACACTAAGATTTATATTGAAAAATAAGATTCTGTTGAGAAAGAAGAAATATAAACCTAATTAAATAAATAACTTAAATATTCATATAAAATAAGATTTTGGATAAAAAAAAAATCAAATATTCTTCTTTTTGTTCCTTAAAATATAAGTAAAATGTGTATAGAAGGTAATAGTATTAGTTAGATAAATGTTGCCCTTTTAGATTAGTAATATTTTTGTTTCATATTAATTATATGGTAACAGTAGTTAGATTTTAGTTAACAAAAAATATAATAAAAATAAACAAATATTTATAACAAGAGGTAAATTATGAGAAAATGGAACGTATCATCCGAGGTATAAATAAATGACATGTGAGATTTAAGTGATTTTGCTTTAATATAGTATATATAAGAGAAGAATATTATATTTTCTTTATTATCACAAATTTAAGTCATATGTATTAATATTAACCTTTGATTTAAATCAAAGGTTCATATTGAATTAACTTAAGTTGATTCCCTAACTTCATGGGAGTCCAACCCTGTAAGATTATATATTTTGGGATTTGGATCCAGTGAAGTTAAAAAAATAACTTCATGGTGGAGTTCATTAGATCCACACCTTTGATTGAAATTGATGGCTAAGTACAAAATCTATATATATTACTAAAACAACCTCATTTTACCCACATGTCAGCCACCTAGGTTATTCATATCAACATTTTTTCGATTTATTTACATATTTGCCGCAACATATTTACAGATTTTCCATTGATTATTTCATAATAAAAATTTTATTTAAAAAAAGAATTAAAAAAAACAAATCTACCCCTAACCAATTAAAATTAACAAATCTATATCTATCTATATACTAAAGCAGCCCGTGAACTTACACGTGGCACAGTCTCGTGAATCCACGACATTAAATTTACACGTCGCACAGTCTAGTGAATCCACGTCGTTAAATTTACACGTGTCAATTTTTTGTTAATTCAATCCCACCATGTTAAAATAAATTATTTTAAATATTTTATTTATAAAGTTATTTTAAATATTTTACTAACTAATTTTTTTTATTACTCCCTCATATTATTAATATCCTTTAATTATTTGTTATTTAAAAATCGAAATAGTTAAGATTTGCAATCTAATTTTAAATATCTTAATATATTGTCAACTTTTATTTTTTAATTTTCAATTGAACTTTATATTTTCTAAAACTTATAACTTTATTTTAAATTTAATCTTATTTTATTTGTTTATATTTTTTAACATAACGTTAATTTTTTATAACTTATAAACTTTATTTATTTATTTAACCTTTAAAATATCTTAATATTTTTAATTATATTTTTATTATTCAATTGAACTTTAGTTTTTTCAAAAAAATATAAACTTTATCTTTTTATAAAAGTAGTTTTTTTTAAACGATTAACAAAAATATTTCTTCAGTTTTATAGAATAAATAAAATTTTAAAATTAAAATAAATTTGGTTTTTTCAAAATAAGTGTTTTTTCATTTAAAAAAAACCGATTTTAAAATTCAATTTTTCAAATGAACATTTTGTGAAAAAAATCGAATTTAAAATTATTATATGGAAAAAAATAAAATTTTTTTTACCATAATAATAAAATTCAACTTTTTTTAAACAAACATCAACTTTTTTTAAAAAAATCAAATATTTTTAGTAAAAATTTTTTGTCATCCACGCAAAAAAAAATTTGAAAAAAAATTTAAAAAAATGTTTCGATTTTTTTATAAAAATAAAAAATATTTTACTTAATTTATGACTTTTAGCATAAGAATTTATTTTTTTAAAAACGAATCCAATTTAAAATTTTAATTTATGAATTTATTTCAAATATTTTACAAACTAATTTCTCTATTAGTTTTTCATATTATTAATTTCTCTATTATTTTAAATATTTTACTTATATTATATTATTTCGGTTCAACTTTTTTATTTCTAAAACTTATAATCTTTAATTTAAATTTAATCTTATTTTATTTGCTTATATTTTTCAACTGAACATTTTTTAAATGAACGTTGTTTCTTTTTTAGAACTTATAAAATTTACTTTATGTTTAAACTTTTAAAGATCTTAACATTTTTTAACTTATAATTTTAATTTTTAATTAAACTTTATTTTTTTAAAACTTATAACTTTTATTTTCTAAATTCAGATTTTTTTTAAACAATTAACAAAAATATTTCTTTATTTGTTTATACTAAAGAAAAATTTATAATTAATTTTTTTTAGTAATAAGGTTTTTAATTGAAACAGTGTCTGAACTATCTCTACCTGCCTCTCCTCTGGGCAACGGATCGCGTCTAAGGCTGACTCAACGTGCCCAATCCAATGCTCCACCTCTAACCCTACCTTCCCGTCGAAGTAGGGTACATGCTGCTGGTTGAAAGCCTTCAACCATGAATCAGGTCTCAGAGACCTCAGCTCGTCTCTCGGCCTAGCAATCTCCACAACTGGCTCGGGTGCAACAACTGCTGGTGCAACTATCTCTGGTGCAGCCCGAACCTGGGTCACCCTCTGTGTGACCTCAGCTGACCTCTCTGGTGCGGGTGCAGGCACGGGTGGTGCGGGAGGTGGTGCTCCAGTCCTAAATGCCTCCTCTACTCGACGTACGTAATCTTTAAATACAATAGCTGCCACGGACGCTCCCCCGGTCCTGGTAGATGAAGAACCCTGCTCTCCGGACCTAACCACGGTCCTATCCCTAGCCTCGGGAATGATGCTCTCAGCGACCTCCTCTACTGGGGCCTCTGCTGCTGGTGCAGCACGCCAGGCCCGGACCGAGGGGTCGGCTGCAGGCCCTGCACTCCTGCAGGCCTAGGCGTAGGCTGGGCGGCAGCACGTGTAGGCTGGCGTGGAGGAGAGGAGAAGCCCGCTGGCGTCCCGCGCGGCTGGGCGTAGATCTCGGCCGAGATAGGCGGGCCGAGATAGCTCTAAGAAGGAAAAGAAAAAGAAAGGGCGGGATCCGACTCGTTAAACTAGTTCTGTAACGGGCGTTACGGTTCGGAATATTTATGAAACCTTTTCGTAGAATAATTTACGGAAAGCGAAACAACACGGTATTTTTTTATTTTATTTTTTTATTTTCTAAAATTTCCGAGCGTTACACAAACTAGTTAAGTCTTAATTTTATATCCTAAAATAAAATAAAATATTCCCACCTATTGGCCTTTCCTTTCTCTTCTTGTTAAACTATTGATCGATAGAGGAGGACTTTTCCCGTTGCGAGTCCCCTGTTAATTTTCGTGCTATAATTTGTCATAATGCAAGACTTCAAATTTCCTGATCAGTAATATTACACAACAGTGAAAAGTTCCATTAACCTAATACTTATTCGTGAACACACTGATAGCTATGGATATGTAGCAGGTCTTTCAATTTGCTCTCACACAACATTTTCCTGCAAACAACCCTTTCCGATGCACATTGACCTGCTGCCGTTGTGAAAATCAATTCAGGAAACAAAAGATAGTAATTGAATGTTGGTTATACATATAAGAACACACTTACCTCCCGGCGGTTGCAATTCCGAAAATAGAAACGGATTGAAAATAATTTTAGTCCATATTTATACCTTGTTCATGTAATAATTTCACGTGGTTTTATATAAAATGTACTTGCTTCTTCAAACCACAAGAAGATTCCCAAAAATTAATGAACATGGACCAGATACGTTTCCATTCCGCAAGACGTGTATGATTGGAACTCCGCAAGACGGTGGTGTTGAAGGAGAGAGAAAGTTGTGGATTACGATTCTTTCGCTAACAAAGAGGTCGGCGTGTATGATTGGAACTCCGTTCACCTCGATCAAACGTTGGCCGGTGCTAATTGTAGTGATGTTCAAGTTTTTTCTTGCGAGAATCGTTGCACGGCAACTGTTCGAGGATTAGTGTTATTCGTCAATCGCATTCTTCATTCTACCGTGGTTGCAACTCATCTCCGGTGTATGCTTGGTCACTATCTGCTCCTCAACCTCCTCTGTTGATCGATAGTTTAGCATAAGAGAGGAGAAAGGAAAGCCTTAATCTTAAAGGATAGATGGGAATATTTTCTTTTATATTAGCATATTTATTTAATATACTTATTTTTATGAGAATCAATCTCGACCTTCAATTTCAATCAAAGTTGTGGATATGATGAATTTCACGTGAAGTAATTTTTTAACTTCCCTGGAGCCAAATCCCATCATTTAAGAATTATCATCGTATGCCGGCGAAAAAAATTGCATCTTTATAATTTTGCTATTTTTTTTTATAGTATAGTGCTTGTATTACTTGTGCATATGAATTAAAGATTAATCAATGTACATTCGTATTTATGGAATTATTAAGTGGATTGAAATTTATATGTATTCGTGTTATTTAAATCTTATTTTTTCAATCGTGTTACATAGAAATCTTAGTTGTGTGTGTGTTTTTTTTTGTATAGTTATGCACGTTTTTTTCATCTCGTATTTTCTCTATTCATGTATTGTGTGTTGTGTATGTAATGACTCGATGATTATGAAGATGCACGTTTAGATTCATGTTTTTCACTCGTGCATAAGCTTTGATGATTAGTCTGTTAAGTTGCACGTTTAGTTTGCACGTGTATGAAGTTGCATGTTTAATAAATTGATCACAATTACAAAGTTGCATGTTTATTGAGTTGAGCGTGATTATGAAGTTGCAAGGTTAGGTGCATGATTAAACTTGTTCCATCAATTTCCACATTTAATTTATGAAATTATACTAATACTAGAACATTTAACTAAGTAAAATTGGACAATATATACGTTTATGTTCATATAAAAGCACGACTAAATTAATGAACATTCATAATTAACTTATTAAGAAACACGAATTTATAGTGACATGTCTTGCTATTGTTGCACGTCCAGATTTTATACAAGAATATTATGATATGAAGTGCACAAATTAATCAATATTCAATTAACACGAGTGTATGGTGGATATGAAAAGTAAAATTGTAATTCGATCGGAAAGACGTCGTTCGCGGGCGAGTCTTAGTAAAATTAGGTAATAACTAGTTGTAAGAGCCGTAGTCTTTTGGATCGAGATCGGACCATAGCCGAGATTGACCTAGCCGCCCCGCGGGAACCAAGTGTCACTCCTGCGAATGACCGCCCTGCGGCTCGGGGAACCGCCCCTGCGATTTCCGGCGGCTGCAGTCGGTTTTGTTGACCCCTTTGACCCGTGCTTTACCTTTCCTCCTTCTTATGCTTTTCCTTGGCCGATCTAGGGTTTCCTTCTTCACTCCACCTCCAGTTCTTCACGTTCTCCTTGCCTCCTTGCTTCGCTTGCCTTCCCTTGATCTTGTTCTTGAGTTTTTGGAAGAGTTTTGACTTGAGAGTTGGGTGTGGTAGTTGTGGTTGTTGATGGTTGTGTGTAGGCTGAGCCTGGAGGCCAGCTATTGAAGTGTGCTGATCTTCCCTGCAGCCTAGGACCACAAGAGTGGTAAGTAACCTTGCCTTTCCTTCTTTCTTCCCTTGATTCATCTTTCTAGCTTAGGATTAGATGTATGCTAAGGGTATTGATGCTAGTATGTGTATGTACATGTTTGTATGTGGCTTTGGAATAGTAGAGACTTGATTTGATCACGTGAAGAGCCGAGGAGAAACTGCGAAATCGCTCTCTGTAGTGTCGCCGCCCCGCGGCCAGAAGTCACCGCTCCCGCGGCAGCTGTGCCGCAGCGCCAGCGCCGTGCCAACGGCGTCCCAGCGTTGCCAGCGGCCCGTGTTACCGCCCCCGCGGCTAAGTGCCGCTGCGCCTGCGGTCGCCTGTGTTCCGCCCCTGCGTCTCTCCTTCACGCAGGTACGTCTTGTCCCGGTTCTACCTAGAGTTAGGTAGATCCTTTCCTTTCCTAGTATGAGCGGTAGTAGCATGCTAAGTACGAGTATGAGGATAGAATGAGGTTGAGTACGGTATCGTTTATGCCGGTTACGGCTTTGAGGTTTACGAGTTGGAATATGATCCTTATGGATCCCTTGGGTCTAGGTGTGACCCCTGTTATGGATATGAGTGTGATATATGTGTTATACCTTGTTTAGGTTGTGTTGATCTCCAGAGCGGAGTCGTGTGAGTTGAGTCTGAGACTCCCGAGGTTGAGGTAAGTCCATAGGACTTACTTAGCTACCATCCTTATATTGGATGTGTGCATGAGTGGTGTGTGTATATGTTGGATCGCCCGTGTTATGATATTGTTATTACCGACCATGGTCTATTGATTTCCCATTGTAGGGCCGTGACAACTTGTCCATTCATCCCGCCGGGAGTCTGGAGGTTCTCTACGGGCAGGCCAGTATGGATCAGTGGGCCGGCCACCTATCCACTCCCATAGGGTACACGGGAGGTGTGACCGGATCCCCACTCCAGCTGGCACTATTCCCGAGAGGCGAGGGTTATATTCCTCGTGTCACATACGTTCATATTGAGATATTTATATATATGAGTTGAGTGTTGGACTATGATTATTAAGATAATAAACCGGGTAAATGCGTGATATCATGATGAGATGTTTAGTACTTTCTGATGTGTGTTTGTGCTCCTGCATCTTCTTATATATGCGTATGGTTAGCAAACGGTTTTATACCGTGTTGTAGATATTTTGCAGGATAGGAGAGCTGCAGAGTGATTGATGCGTCCTTGGAGGTAACCAATGATATCCAGCAAAGCTCCAACTACTCCTTGATTCTTTGTGCGGCGTTGTTTCGATTCAGATCCAAAGGGGCGGAAGCGATGAAGAAACAAGGGTTGATTCGATCTAGAGAGATCGAATAAACCGTTTGATGGAGATCGAAAGTTGATTCTAAAGAAGAATCCTCGAATATGGTGTTCTTGGATCAAAGACAAGATCCAAGGAAGAAATTTGAGAAATAGACGGGAAGGTTTGATGCCCAAGCTAAGTCAGAGGAAAATCTTCTCAAAAACCTAGTAAAATTGAACATGGAAAATAAGTGAGGCAAGAGGTCCCTTATATAGAGAGTCTTGCTCACCTATGGGCCAACGGGCCAAACAAACATACATACGAAAAGTCCAACAAGGGAAAAAAACCCTAAAAGATAAGATCAAAGGGAATATTCTATAAGAAATATCCCTTTTATTACATAAAAGGAAACATGCAAAATATAGTCCGAAAGTAAAAGCGTGGACGGGACCGGTAGCCTATGCCATGGTGGTGTAGAGACACGGCATACCGGCGACTGGTCCAAGTGACGAAGTGGTGCGGGCGATGATGGATCCGGTGGCTCGGGCAATGGCCTTGGCTCGGGATCGGGTGAGCGGTCCATCTGAGCGAACCCTCAAAGCCTCATCCTCATCGTCTACGGTCAACGTAAGAGGAGCATCCAAGGGCGCATCAGTCCCCCCATCTTGGTTGTGAAACGTCCCCGTTTCACCATCGTCAAAGAGGGGCTCAATATAAGGGGCAAGGTCCTTGACGTTGAACGTCGGGTGTACTCCGTAGGAATCCGGAAGCTCTAACTTGTATGCATTCGGGCCATGGCGGGATAAGATGCGGAATGGGCCATCACCACGGTCCGAAAGCTTGCTCATGCGGCGAGTTGGAAAATGCTCCTTCCTTAGGTGGAGCCAAACAAGATCACCGGGCTCAAAAGAGACGTCGCGGCGGCCCTTGTTGCGTTGTCCGGCAAGTTGGGCGGCACGACGTTCAAGTTGTGTCCTATTCCGCTCATGAAGTTGAATGATTTGGGCGGCTCGGTTTGCGGCGATGATGTGTTCTCCCTCCTTGAGCGGTCGGGGAGTGAAGTCCAACGGGGTGTGTGGATTAAGGCCGTAGACAACTTCAAATGGGAACAATTTAGTTGCCGTGTGCCTAGACCTGTTATACGAAAACTCCACAATAGAAAGTAAGTCCTCCCACCTACGTGGGTTGGTCCTAGTGGTGGCTCTAAGTAGAGCACCAAGAGTCCGATTAGTCACCTCCGTTTGACCATCGGTTTGGGGGTGATAACTACTTGAAAACAACAAGTTGGTTCCAAGTTTTCCCCATAGCGTTCTCCAAAAGTGACTCACGAATTTCACGTCCCGATCACTAATAATAGAACGGGGTATCCCATGTAAGCGCACCACAGTGTCAAAGAACAAAGTGGCAACTTCACTAGCATTTTGGGTGCTCTTACATGCAATGAAATGATCCATTCTGGAGAAGCGATCGACTACCACAAAAATGGAGTCTTTACCTCGTTTTGACATAGGCAACCCGACCACAAAGTCCATAGATATATCCTCCCAAGGTCCCATTGGTATAGGCAAAGGAGAATGCATTCCATCCGGACCTTGGCGCGGCTTTGCATGATGACATGTGATGCAACCCTTGCAAAACCGTGTCACATACATACGCATCCGGGGCCAAAAGAAATGCTCTTGGAGAGCGGAAAGGGTCTTGGTAGCACCGAAGTGACCACGGCCCTCATGAGCTTTCTTGATCAACAA
Organism: Fagopyrum tataricum; assembly: GCA_002319775.1. Classification (NCBI taxonomy): domain Eukaryota; kingdom Viridiplantae; phylum Streptophyta; class Magnoliopsida; order Caryophyllales; family Polygonaceae; genus Fagopyrum; species Fagopyrum tataricum. The sequence goes on along the minus strand of CM008280.1, from coordinate 39,475,754 downwards.
ATGGCGTATAGATGAGCGCGGAATGCAAAGTTTTCCCGCTCGGAAAAGATAGCCATCGTTAATAAAGAAAGACTCGTGCTCTCGGAGGTCGAGGCATTGTGCCCATATGTCCTTGAAGTCAAGATCCGTGGCATATAACTCTTTGATAAGAGCAAAACCATGTATCTTGGCGTCCATATATACAAGAAGGGCATACCGGCGAGAAAGGGCATCGGCTACCACATTCTCCTTGCCTTTCTTATGCCGAATGACATAAGAAAAGGTCTCTAAAAACTCTACCCAACTAGCATGGCGCCGACTTAGATTTGTTTGACTCTTGAGATACGAAAGAGCCGCATGATCCGAATGAATCACGAATTCCTTCGGCCACAAGTAATGTTGCCTTGTCTTAAGACAACGAACTAGAGCATATAGTTCCTTGTCATATGTAGGGTAGTTGAGCGAAGGACCGAAAAGTTTTTCACTAAAGTAGGCAATTGGACGAGTCTCTTGTAAGAGAACTCCTCCAATGCCCACATTTGAAGCATCACATTCCACCTCGAAAGTTTTCGAAAAGTTTGGGAGTTGGAGTAATGGTGCATTACAAAGGCGGTCTTTGAGCGCATCAAACGATCGAGCATGGATATCACGCCACTCAAACGTGACACCCTTGGTAGTAAGTTCATGGAGCGGTGCCGCTACCGTGCTAAAATCCTTGACAAAGCGTCGGTAGAAGCCCACTAAGCCGAGAAAGGCTCGGACCATGGTGATCGTAGTAGGAGTAGGCCACTCCCGAATAGCACGAACTTTGGATTCGTCTACTCGTAGTCCGTCCTTAGACACGACATAGCCAAGAAAGATAGTGGTGTCCGAGCAAAAGACGCATTTTTCAAAGTTGACATACAATTGCTCTTGTCTAAGGCACTCGAGCACTTGGCGAAGGTGCCCGATGTGATCCTCCAAAGACATACTAAACACCAAAACATCATCGAAATAAATAACGACAAATATACCCAAGAATCGGCGCAAGACATGGTTCATGAGGCGCATGAAGGTGGATGGGGCGTTGGAGAGGCCAAATGGCATGACAAGCCATTCATAGAGTCCATACTTCGTCTTGAACGCCGTCTTCCACTCGTCACCTTCGGCCATCCGGATTTGATGGTAACCTCTCTGGAGATCAATTTTGGAGAAAATGGTGGCGCCGTGGAGCTCCTCCAACATGTCATCAAGGCGCGGGATCGGGTGGCGGTATTTAACGGTGATTTGGTTGATGGCACGACAATCAACACACATCCGCCATGATCTGTCTTTCTTTGGCATTAATATGACCGGTACGGCACATGGTGATAAGGATTCACGCACATGTCCCCGGTCTAGGAGCTCTTGTACTTGACGTTGTAGCTCCTTCGTCTCTTCCGGACTTGCTCGGTACGCGGCACGGTTTGGCAAAGAAGCACCGGGCACAAAGTCAATTTGGTGTTCAATCCCTCGGATTGGTGGCAAGCCGGGTGGTAGTTCTTTGGGCATAATATCCTGAAATTCGGACAACAACAAAGACACCTCGTGTGGCACATTACTCGGGTCATGAGAACTAGATAAACAAAACGGAACAAGAAAGAAACATGGAAACTTGCCTTCCATGACCGGTTGCAAATCATGCCAGCGAGTTAAGAGTATCCTCGGTTCACACCGTCATTGAATTACGGGGTCCGAAGATGGCAAAGGTGCGCTCGTAGGAACGATGCGGCCTTTACTTCCTTTGGACTCGGTAACATGGACAAGAGGGGCGGTGTTCCGGGATTTGGAAGTACTAGCACCTACAACATCGGAACTCCGAGGAGGGTCTGATTTTACCGGCGCCTTAGCGGACTCATCTATAGATTGTTGCCTCTTCCGTTCCGCAAAGTCAACCAAAATTTCGTGCGGAGTCATAGGCAAAAGTGTGACCCGTTTTCCATTATATTGGAACATGTACCGGTTAAGATAACCATCATGAAATGTTCGGAGATCGAATTGCCATGGTCGTCCTAATAGGACATGTGTGGCGTCCATCTTGATAACATCACAAAGGACCTTATCAACATAGGCGCCAATAGAAAACGTCACCCAAGCTTGTTGTGTGACGGTGTCACACGCCTTATCGGATATCCATCGGAGTCCGTAAGGTGTTGGGTGGGGGGTTGTAGGCAACTTGAAGTGTTTTACCACTCGTTCGTTGACAATATTGAAACAAGAACCCCCGTCAACAATGAGAGAAAGGCTCGTATTATTGACCAAGCAACGAGAGTGGAAGAGATTCTCGCGTTGATCAATCGGAATAAACTCTTTAGATGAGAAACAAGAGTGAATTTACCGGGTTGTGCTGGGGCGCAAACAAGCTCTTCGTCACATGGTTCCATTCCAAATTGCGGGTCGGCGTCTTGGTCATCCACAATGATGATATCGCCATCTTGATGATCATCTTCGTCCTCGAATTATGCTGGGTCGGAAAACAAAACCCGTTTGGTGTTTGGACAATCACGTTGCACGTGACCAAAACCGCTACACTTGTAGCACACGGGCTCCCTTGGGCGCGCCGCCGGTGAAGGTCCTTGTTGACTTCTAGCGGGAGGCGCCGGGGACGTGGGCCCACGGTTTGGTGCCCTCTCATTACCCGCTTGCCTATTGGATTGACCCGTCCGTTGGGCTCCTTTGGAAGCGTCGGCATCTGGAGAACTAGGCACATCTCGAGTACGTGTGTTAGAAGAATGAGGATATTGACTCGAGGAAGAATTATACCTTGAATACCGAGACGTCTCAAGTTGTTGCTTGTAGAGCTTCATGGCGGCATGGCACAATGCCCCCAAATCCTTATATGTCACAATCTCAAGCGGCCGCCGAATGGAAGCATTAAGCCCACTCATGAACTTGGTGCGAAGGGCGGAGGGAGAGGCTGAGACGCCGGCCTTAATGTGCATGTCCTCGAGTTTGGCCAAGTAAGCCACCGGGGTGAGGTTGCCTTGTTTGAACTCGGCAATTTGCAACCACATATCATTCTTGAAGTCCTCGGGCACGTATTTCTTGGTCATGACATAGATCAATTGCTCAAAGGTCGCAATTGGTGCCCATCCTCGCCTTTCACGGGTGATCTCATACCGGTTCCACCAAGACTTGGCATCTCCTTCAAAGTAAAGAGTTGCCGCCTCGATTTTCTCGTATTCATCCTCATAATGACAATGTTTCAAGGCACGTTTCATATCCTGCGCCCAATCAAGAAAAACACACGGATCATAGTCACCATGAAAGATAGGGAATTTAACCTTACCTTCCCTACGAGCGCGGTAGGGGTCCGGGCGGGGCGGTGGATTGTAGGCATCATCGGCACGGGCTCGCCGGTGGCCGCCTTAGACGCCGGTGGCGCCCATGAACGGGTGGATCATGCCTAGGTGGGTTTGGGGGAGGCAACCATTCTTCACCTCGGTCTTGGTTCTCATAAGGGTCCATGATAGGTGGGTACCATGGACGGTCATGTGCCACCCGTTCCAAGTCGGACTCATCACCGGAGAACTCGTTGAAATCGTTTTGCTCATCATACTCATCAAAGTCAAGGGTCGTCGGTTGCCGGGTTGATCGTTGGCGACGGCGTCTGGAACGATCATTCTCACGACCATGA
>CM008280.1:39293944-39433020 GCA_002319775.1 Fagopyrum tataricum | reverse complement strand
GAAGAAATTGAAAAGGGAAGGACGGGAAGGTTGATGCCCAAGCTAAGTCAGAGGAAAATCTTCTCAAAAACTAGTAAAATTGAACATGGAAAATAAGTGAGGCAAGAGGTCCCTTATATAGAGAGTCTTGCCCACCTATGGGCCAACGGGCCAAACAAACATACATACGAAAAGCCCAACAAGGAAAAACCCTAAAAGATAAGATCAAAGGGAATATTCTATAAGAATATCCCTTTTATTACATAAAAGGAAAACATGCAAAATATAGTCCGAAAGTAAAAAACGGGACCGGTAGCCTATGCCATGGTGGTGTAGAGACACGGCATACCGGCGACTGGTCCAAGTGACGAAGTGGTGCGGGCGATGATGGATCCGGTGGCTCGGGCAATGGCCTTGGCTCGGGATCGTGAGCGGTCCATCTGAGCGAACCCTCAAAGCCTCGTCCTCATCGTCTACGGTCAACGTAAGAGGAGCATCCAAGGGCGCATCAGTCCCCCATCTTGGCTGTGAAACGTCCCCGTTTCACCATCGTCAAAGAGGGGCTCAACATAAGGGGCAAGGTCCTTGACGTTGAACGTCGGGTGTACTCCGTAGGAATCCGGAAGCTCTAACTTGTATGCATTCGGGCCATGGGCGGCTAAGATGCGGAATGGGCCATCACCACGGTCCGAAAGCTTGCTCATGCGGCGAGTTGGAAAACGCTCCTTCCTTAGGTGGAGCCAAACAAGATCACCGGGCTCAAAAGAGACGTCGCGGCGGCCCTTGTTGCGTTGTCCGGCAAGTTGGGCGGCACGACGTTCAAGTTGTGTCCTATTCGCTCATGAAGTTGAATGATTTGGGCGGCTCGGTTTGCGGCGATGATGTGTTCTCCCTCCTTGAGCGGTCGGGGAGTGAAGTCCAACGGGGTGTGTGGATTTAAGGCCGTAGACAACTTCAAATGGGAACAATTTAGTTGCCGTGTGCCTAGACCTGTTATACGAAAACTCCACAATAGAAAGTAAGTCCTCCCACCTACGTGGGTTGGTCCTAGTGGTGGCTCTAAGTAGAGCACCAAGAGTCCGATTAGTCACCTCCGTTTGACCATCGGTTTGGGGGTGATAACTACTTGAAAACAACAAGTTGGTTCCAAGTTTTCCCCATAGCGTTCTCCAAAAGTGACTCACGAATTTCACGTTCCCGATCACTAATAATAGAACGGGGTATCCCATGTAAGCGCACCACATTGTCAAAGAACAAAGTGGCAACTTCACTAGCATTTTGGGTGCTCTTACATGCAATGAAATGATCCATTCTTGGGAGAAGCGATCGACTACCACAAAAATGGAGTCTTTACCTCGTTTTGACATAGGCAACCCGACCACAAAGTCCATAGATATATCCTCCCAAGGTCCCATTGGTATAGGCAAAGGAGAATGCATTCCATCCGGACCTTGGCGCGGCTTTGCATGATGACATGTGATGCAACCCTTGCAAAACCGTGTCACATACATACGCATCCGGGGCCAAAAGAAATGCTCTTGGAGAGCGGAAAGGGTCTTGGTAGCACCGAAGTGACCACGGCCCTCATGAGCTTTCTTGATCAACAAATGGCGTATAGATGAGCGCGGAATGCAAAGTTTTCCCGCTCGGAAAAGATAGCCATCGTTAATAAAGAAAGACTCGTGCTCTCGGAGGTCGAGGCATTGTGCCCATATGTCCTTGAAGTCAAGATCCGTGGCATATAACTCTTTGATAAGAGCAAAACCATGTATCTTGGCGTCCATATATACAAGAAGGGCATACCGGCGAGAAAGGGCATCGGCTACCACATTCTCCTTGCCTTTCTTATGCCGAATGACATAAGAAAAGGTCTCTAAAAACTCTACCCAACTAGCATGGCGCCGACTTAGATTTGTTTGACTCTTGAGATACGAAAGAGCCGCATGATCCGAATGAATCACGAATTCCTTCGGCCACAAGTAATGTTGCCTTGTCTTAAGACAACGAACTAGAGCATATAGTTCCTTGTCATATGTAGGGTAGTTGAGCGAAGGACCGAAAAGTTTTTTCACTAAAGTAGGCAATTGGACGAGTCTCTTGTAAGAGAACTCCTCCAATGCCCACATTTGAAGCATCACATTCCACCTCGAAAGTTTTCGAAAGTTTGGGAGTTGGAGTAATGGTGCATTACAAAGGCGGTCTTTGAGCGCATCAAACGATCGAGCATGGATATCACGCCACTCAAACGTGACACCCTTGGTAGTAAGTTCATGGAGCGGTGCCGCTACCGTGCTAAAATCCTTGACAAAGCGTCGGTAGAAGCCCACTAAGCCGAGAAAGGCTCGGACCATGGTGATCGTAGTAGGAGTAGGCCACTCCCGAATAGCACGAACTTTGGATTCGTCTACTCGTAGTCCGTCCTTAGACACGACATAGCCAAGAAAGATAGTGGTGTCCGAGCAAAAGACGCATTTTTCAAAGTTGACATACAATTGCTCTTGTCTAAGGCACTCGAGCACTTGGCGAAGGTGCCCGATGTGATCCTCCAAAGACATACTAAACACCAAAACATCATCGAAATAAATAACGACAAATATACCCAAGAATCGGCGCAAGACATGGTTCATGAGGCGCATGAAGGTGGATGGGGCGTTGGAGAGGCCAAATGGCATGACAAGCCATTCATAGAGTCCATACTTCGTCTTGAACGCCGTCTTCCACTCGTCACCTTCGGCCATCCGGATTTGATGGTAACCTCTCTGGAGATCAATTTTGGAGAAAATGGTGGCGCCGTGGAGCTCCTCCAACATGTCATCAAGGCGCGGGATCGGGTGGCGGTATTTAACGGTGATTTGGTTGATGGCACGACAATCAACACACATCCGCCATGATCTGTCTTTCTTTGGCATTAATATGACCGGTACGGCACATGGTGATAAGGATTCACGCACATGTCCCCGGTCTAGGAGCTCTTGTACTTGACGTTGTAGCTCCTTCGTCTCTTCCGGACTTGCTCGGTACGCGGCACGGTTTGGCAAAGAAGCACCGGGCACAAAGTCAATTTGGTGTTCAATCCCTCGGATTGGTGGCAAGCCGGGTGGTAGTTCTTTGGGCATTAATATCCTGAAATTCGGACAACAACAAAGACACCTCGTGTGGCACATTACTCGGGTCATGAGAACTAGATAAACAAAACGGAACAAGAAAGAAACATGGAAACTTGCCTTCCATGACCGGTTGCAAATCATGCCAGCGAGTTAAGAGTATCCTCGGTTCACACCGTCATTGAATTACGGGGTCCGAAGATGGCAAAGGTGCGCTCGTAGGAACGATGCGGCCTTTACTTCCTTTGGACTCGGTAACATGGACAAGAGGGGCGGTGTTCCGGGATTTGGAAGTACTAGCACCTACAACATCGGAACTCCGAGGAGGGTCTGATTTTAACCGGCGCCTTAGCGGACTCATCTATAGATTGTTGCCTCTTCCGTTCCGCAAAGTCAACCAAAATTTCGTGCGGAGTCATAGGCAAAAGTGTGACCCGTTTTCCATTATATTGGAACATGTACCGGTTAAGATAACCATCATGAAATGTTCGGAGATCGAATTGCCATGGTCGTCCTAATAGGACATGTGTGGCGTCCATCTTGATAACATCACAAAGGACCTTATCAACATAGGCGCCAATAGAAAACGTCACCCAAGCTTGTTGTGTGACGGTGTCACACGCCTTATCGGATATCCATCGGAGTCCGTAAGGTGTTGGGTGGGGGGTTGTAGGCAACTTGAAGTGTTTTACCACTCGTTCGTTGACAATATTGAAACAAGAACCCCCGTCAACAATGAGAGAAAGGCTCGTATTATTGACCAAGCAACGAGAGTGGAAGAGATTCTCGCGTTGATCAATCGGAATAAACTCTTTAGATGAGAAACAAGAGTGAATTTACCGGGTTGTGCTGGGGCGCAAACAAGCTCTTCGTCACATGGTTCCATTCCAAATTGCGGGTCGGCGTCTTGGTCATCCACAATGATGATATCGCCATCTTGATGATCATCTTCGTCCTCGAATTATGCTGGGTCGGAAAACAAAACCCGTTTGGTGTTTGGACAATCACGTTGCACGTGACCAAAACCGCTACACTTGTAGCACACGGGCTCCCTTGGGCGCGCCGCCGGTGAAGGTCCTTGTTGACTTCTAGCGGGAGGCGCCGGGGACGTGGGCCCACGGTTTGGTGCCCTCTCATTACCCGCTTGCCTATTGGATTGACCCGTCCGTTGGGCTCCTTTGGAAGCGTCGGCATCTGGAGAACTAGGCACATCTCGAGTACGTGTGTTAGAAGAATGAGGATATTGACTCGAGGAAGAATTATACCTTGAATACCGAGACGTCTCAAGTTGTTGCTTGTAGAGCTTCATGGCGGCATGGCACAATGCCCCCAAATCCTTATATGTCACAATCTCAAGCGGCCGCCGAATGGAAGCATTAAGCCCACTCATGAACTTGGTGCGAAGGGCGGAGGGAGAGGCTGAGACGCCGGCCTTAATGTGCATGTCCTCGAGTTTGGCCAAGTAAGCCACCGGGGTGAGGTTGCCTTGTTTGAACTCGGCAATTTGCAACCACATATCATTCTTGAAGTCCTCGGGCACGTATTTCTTGGTCATGACATAGATCAATTGCTCAAAGGTCGCAATCGGTGCCCATCCTCGCCTTTCGCGGGTGATCTCATACCAGTTCCACCAAGACTTGGCATCTCCTTCAAAGTAAAGAGTTGCCGCCTCGATTTTCTCGTATTCATCCTCATAATGACAATGTTTCAAGGCTCGTTTCATGTCCTGCGCCCAATCAAGAAAAACACATGGATCATATTCACCATGAAAGATAGGGAATTTAACCTTACCTTCCCTACGAGCTCGGTAGGGGTCCGGGCGGGGCGGTGGAATGTGGGCATCATCGGCACGGGCTCGCTGGTGGCCGCCTTAACGCCGGTGGCGCCCATGAACGGGTGGTTCATGCCTAGGTGGGTTTGGAGGAGGCAACCATTCTTCACCTCGTTCTTGGTTATCATAAGGGTCCATGATGGGTGGGTGCCATGGACGGTCATGTGCCACCCGTTCCAAGTCGGACTCATCACCGGAGAACTCGTTTAAATCATTTTGCTCATCATACTCATCAAAGTCAAGGGTCGTCGGTTGCCGGGTGGACCGTTGGCGACGGCGTCCGGAACGATCATTCTCACGACCATGATTGTTGGTCGAGTCGGGACGGTACCGGGGCTCTTCCCGGGCTCGACGGTCGGGGCGGGGCACACTAGGTGGAGGTGGAGAAGGGACATACCGTTGGTGTTGAGGCTCATAATGCTTGTGCCGATTTTCCGTATGAGAAGGTCATCTTGAGTCGGGTCGGGGAATTCTTCGTCCTCTTCATGGTACTCATTTCCGTCAAGAGGTAAGGGACGTTGACATTCAATGACGGAGCAAGCCGGGGACCGTTTGATGGTCCGGCTCCTAAAATTCCCTTGCCTTTCCGTTGTGCATCGGATGTGGAAGCATTGACCAAGGTCTCAATCGGAATTGTTGGGGTGGGACGTTGGGCAAGCCGTAGAGCCTTAAGAGCTTCAAACTCTTGCTTCAAGGCAATATTTTCTCGGGTCAAGGCATCAAACTTTTGTTGTGCCTTCAAAGCTTCCAATTCCTGCCTTATGGAGTCATTTTCGAGGGACAACGAAGCATTTTCTTGAGCCAAAGGTTCATTGGACTCTTACGGACCAGAATCTTGAGAAGTTTCCAATTCAACGTTAGTCATTGCTCCAAATCAGCACACAATTGCAAGCAATCAATTGAGCAAGGTGACAAGTTAAGTCAACTTTACCCAAGTTCAAGTGCGTTATCGGGTTCTACTTTGGGGAAGGTCGTTTGGCGGTTAGGCAAGTAAGGCAAATCCAACAAAATTGAACCAATTACACACAAATAAACAAGTGATATTTTGCAAACGTATGTAAGAAAATGGAGAGGCGGAAGATGAACGGTTTGTGCAGTCGGCAAGCTTTGCTTGCTTTCGGTCTTTGACCGTTTTGTAAAATCCGATTTTTCGGATGGACCGGTTTGCCGGACGTCTTTTCACTTTTGTGTTTCGTTTCTTTGAAACGTTTTGAGTAACACTTTTTTTTTTTTGAACACAAATCCGTATTGATGAAGATTTTTTTTTGCTTTTCTTGGAATATCAAATGCGAGATATCCGAATTTTCGTTAACAAAAATACCCCAAGAAATTTGGTGAAATTAATTAACAAAATTGTCGGATTGGGGCGGTTGAAGAAAAAGACTGTTTTGATAATTGGTTTGATGGCAAACCAAATATCTCCTCTTTTTTTTTCTTTATTCAAATTGATCAAAAGAAGAAAAAATTTCAGGAAAAATGGATGAACATGATGAACAACATGAAAATCATGAAGAACAAATGAAGAACATCATGAACAAACGAAGAACATCATGAAGAAAAGGCTAAATAGGTTGAAGATAATAACGCACAAAAACAAGAGTAAAGAGAACTTAGCTTTGATCCCTTTGCTCTGATGCCAATTTGATGCGTCCTTGGAGGTAACCAAGGATAACTTTCGGATCTAGATCCAGCAAAGCTCCAACTACTCCTTGATTCTTTGTGAAGCGTTGTTTCGATTCAGATCCAAAGGGGCGGAAGCGATGAAGAAACAAGGGTTGATTCGATCTAGAGAGATCGAATAAACCGTTTGATGGAGATCGAAAGTTGATTCTAAAGAAGAATCCTCGAATATGGTGTTCTTGGATCAAAGACAAGATCCAAGGAAGAAATTTGAGAAATAGACGGGAAGGTTTGATGCCCAAGCTAAGTCAGAGGAAAATCTTCTCAAAAACCTAGTAAAATTGAACATGGAAAATAAGTGAGGCAAGAGGTCCCTTATATAGAGAGTCTTGCTCACCTATGGGCCAACGGGCCAAACAAACATACATACGAAAAGTCCAACAAGGGAAAAAAACCCTAAAAGATAAGATCAAAGGGAATATTCTATAAGAAATATCCCTTTTATTACATAAAAGGAAACATGCAAAATATAGTCCGAAAGTAAAAGCGTGGACGGGACCGGTAGCCTATGCCATGGTGGTGTAGAGACACGGCATACCGGCGACTGGTCCAAGTGACGAAGTGGTGCGGGCGATGATGGATCCGGTGGCTCGGGCAATGGCCTTGGCTCGGGATCGGGTGAGCGGTCCATCTGAGCGAACCCTCAAAGCCTCGTCCTCATCGTCTACGGTCAACGTAAGAGGAGCATCCAAGGGCGCATCAGTGATCCAGTGGGGTGATCTACTGAGGGTTTTGTACACTGGCCGTATTCGTGGGATTTTGGGTTTATCCTTATTGTACGGATTTCAGTTTGACTTTGTACTTAACAGTACTCTGTATCATCCTTTTGACATGTATATATATATATATCAGTTTCTATGTTTTGTTTTAATCTATTGGTGCCTTGTTGTAAGATTCAGTGAAGTTGTTGTCAGGCTAGGGTCAGGATCCATTGTGAGATCCTAGCCCAGTAGCACTCCGAGTCCTACAGATTTGGGGTGTTACAAAGTTGGTATCAGAGCCAGGTTGACAACAATGGCACTAGTAATCTGCAATAAAGTTCGAATAGATAAATAAACAGAACCCGAAAGGGGTCTGACTTTTCAAAAAGATTTTGGTTTGAAATGAGTACAAATGTTTTGGGATATCGTGTACGTGAGCCATCACCCCTCTGAAGATCTCGACAGTATAGGTATATATATAGATAGATACTATTTGATGTGATGTGTGATATATATATCTATACGTACGGCATATATATATAGCCTTCTGAGTAGGTTACGTCCTCTGCAGATGTTTCAGACTAGAGCACCTACAGCTGGACGAGATAGAGGTAGAGGTAGACCCCCTCTAGGTAGAGGACGGGGTAGGATTCCTGCTGCTGATGTACGGGTAACAGTAGCGCTTCAGGAGAATGTGGCTGAGAGAGCCGCCTCGGGGATTGAGAATGGTATAGCTGAGAGACATACACCACAGCGAGTCCAGTCAGATGACTCGGGTTATGTTATTATGAGGGGACCAGATTTCCGTGCGTATATTAGAGAAGTGGAGGAGGCTGCTAGAGCAGGTGAACGTATTCTCTTATCTGCCAGTACAAGGGGAATCATTTGAAGGATTGCATAGAATTACTCAGGTGCCAGTTGTACCGGCACGTGCTGTTGAGATTACCCGAGTTCCAGGGGAGCATAGAAGGTCTGGGAAGAGACAACAGATAGGACAGATCAGTGACACTGGTGGGGTTGTTGGCTCAGGGCAAGGCCAGAATCGCTAGAGTCAACCCCCACCTATACCAGTTACAGATCAAGGACGGCGATGTTTTAATTGTGGTAAGTATGGACATATGCAACGAAGGTGCACGAGGCAGACAATGACTTGTTACATCTGTGGCAGACGAGGTCACAGACATATTTTCTGTAGACATGGTAGAGCTTTGTCCCAGCCGGGTTCTTTTCCTGTTAGGGTAGCTGGGGGTGGACAGAGGTCACCTCAGCAACAGCAGCGACAGCAACCTGGGCCGACCAGAGGTGTTGAAGGAATGGTAGGTTCTGAATGATACCAGAGACGCTCCAGTTACCCCGCAGCTGCATTGGTTGCTGCTACGGGTCCACGGTGTTTTAACTGTAATGATCTTGGACATTTACGACCAGCTTGCGCGTATCCGTTAGTGACTTGCTTCACTTGTGTTGGGCAAGGTCACCTAGAGATTTTCTGTAGATGGGGCGGAGTTCTATCACAGCAAAGTTCTTTTCCTGCCCTTGCAGTGGGAGGTGGACGGAGATCACTTCAGCAGATACAGGGACCGTGGAGAATCCCAGATTGCCTTACTACTCCGGGAGCTGCTCCGGGGCCGAGTAGAGGCTTAGGTCGGGATGGTGATGTTGTGGACACCAGAGGACCACAGGGTCTAGTTTTGAACTGAGGAGTGCAGAGGAGCCGGCCGTACCGACTGATACAGGTACCTTTCTAATTTCCTAGATTGCCTGTTAGAATCTTATGTGATACGAGTGCGACACACTCTTTTATTTCTGATGTCTGTATAGAGTACCTGAGCCTAGATGTGGTTGAGGGAATAACCTTTAGTATAGGGTTACCGATGGTAGTGGGGTCAGAGGTACCCGTGAGATCCGTGACCGTCCCGTTTCTGTAGGGACCCGTGTGTTACTGGTTGATCTTTGTATCATGCCTGTAGTGTATGAGAATATCCTTTTAGTTATGGTTTGGAGGGTTAGGCATCAGACTGTATGATATGTAGGTAGGAGGACTATCATAGTCTCCACCGAGTTAGGTCGGGTATAGTGACCAGTGCGGTACGTACAGTGAAATTGATTGCACAGGTGATGAGGTCTTCTGGTGTTATGCCATGAAGGAGGGGGAGAGTTCAATATTAGAGGAGCATGCAGGACAGCGGAGGACTGTATTGCAGGTTTTGCGGAATAGAGAACTTTATGCTGAGTACTTTTGGTGTGAGTTCTGGATGCCAGAGGTAGCATTCATGGGTTCCATTGTTTCCACCAAGGGATCCAGATGGATCCGGTGAAGATAGAGGTTGTAGCAGCACAAATGATACCGACGAACGTCAAGGAAGTACGTAATTTCCTTTGCCTAGCCGGCTATCACAGACGCTTTGTGGAGGGCTTTTCTATGATTGCCCATCCACTGATGAGGTTGCTGAGGAAGACTACCAGATTTGTGTGGTCTGATCAGGGTATGCAGAGTTTTGAGTAGCTGAAGAGATGTCTGATTTCCGTTCCTGGGTTGGCACGGCTAGAGGGTACAATTGATTTTGTGGTTACAGAGATGCATCCAAGCTAGACTTGGGAGGTACATTGATACAACAAGGTTGACAGTTCAGTGGCAGTGACGGAGAGACTTGATCTGGTTAGAGTGGATATCTAGTTCCTGATGAAGATCCGAGAAGGGATATTTCGGGATGAGGCCCCACAGTTCTTGCTAGGAGAAGATGGAGCTTTGAGACGCCGCAATCGCGTCGGGGTACCGCTAATGCGGAGTTGAGCCAGAAGATTTTGCGGGAGGCATTGTACGCCATAGTCAGTGCACCCTGGTACGAGCAGATGTACCAAGATTTGAGACGTTGTAGTGATGGGTAGGGCTAAAGTCCGATGTAGCCGGAATTATGGCACCGTGTGCGACCTGCCAGCAGGTCGGGATAGAGCATCACAGACCGGGAGGTGAGCTCCACCCACTTCCTGTTCCACAGAGGTAGTGGGAGGACGTCACCATAGATGTTGTGACTGGGCTGAGACCGAATCGAAGATTGATATTATCGGGGTATCGTAGACAGATTGATGAAGACGACACGTTTCCTTCCTATTTGGGAAACGTGGCTAATGAGCAAATTAGCTGAGGAGTACACTAGGCAGATAGTGAGACTCCATGGGGTACCGAGGACGATCGTCTCAAGCAGAGATGGACGATTCACCTCAAGGTTTTGGCAGCAGATTCAGACTGCCCTGAGGATGAGTTTACACTTCAAGTCTGCATTTCATTCTCAGACAGATGATCAGCCAAAGAGGATCCTTCAGATATTGGGAAGTATACTGCGAACTAGTGTGTTGAATTGGAGACAAGTGGAGACGGATCATCTCCCACTAGTTGAGTTCTCATACAACAATGGTTGGTATGCATCTTTTCGGATGGCCCTATGAGGCACTGTATGGACAGAGATATCGGACTCCGTTAGGCTGAGATGAGCAGAGCAGTGATAGTGATTTGACACCTGATCAGGTTTAGGATGATGGGATTCGAGTAACCCTGGTTAGAGAATGATTGCTAACTGTGCAGAGCCGTCAGAGGTCATATACAGACAAGAGGCGTAGACCTCTAGAGTTAAGAATTGGAGCCTAGTATGGCTGAGAGTGTCTCCGACACGAGGTGTTAGATACTTTGACATTAAGAGGAAGTTGAGAGCGTAGCTGGCCCTAGAGTTCAGAGTTGGACCGTTTGAGTTGTTGGATCGGGTTGAGAGCGCAGCTTAAAGATAGCTCTGTCTCCGAGATTCGAGGATTTACCCTGGGTTTCATGTGTCTCAGCTGAGGGACTACATACCAGCTCCGAGACATAATGTGAGTTATGCTGATTTGGTGGTTGAGCCGGACCACATCTGTATCAAGCATTCTATTACAGTCCTAGGCAGAGGCATGAGATGCCTGCGTTTATAGAACATTCTTGTGTTGAGGATACAGTGGTTGAGACGAGAACCTGATGAGGCTCCGGGAGAGACTGAGGATAGTATCCAAAGGAACTATCCAGAGTTATAGGCAGGGATAGATATACCTATAGGATCCAGGAGTAGGTCTTAGGACTAGCCTGAGGAGCGATATGATTACGTTCATATGTGCTTATGTGCTTATATGCTATGCTATATTTATTTTCGTGCTAGCTATGATGTGTTTATGATCTTACTAGATCTTGTTTTGCTAGTACGACTGTTAGGTATAGCTGGAGATGGTTCGTACCTCCATGCTATTGTGATACGACTGTTAGGGATAGTTGGAGATGGTTCCTACCTCCATGCTATTTTGATGGACATAGTTTGGATGAAGATGTCTTCTCCATGCCCCAATGATGGTTTGGCTAGAGATGTTCCCCTCTACGCCCGGATAGTATTGTGATCTCCTGCGGGAGATAATGTTTCCTCCATGCCCTGGTGAGGTGACGATAGTTTGGCTAGAGATATGATACCTCCGATAGAGAGAGTGTATCCCGGTTTTGAGTCTGAGTGCTTTCGGAGTTTGTATAAGTTTCGGGACGAAACTTCTTTTTAGGGGGGAGAGATGAAAGAGCCGTAGTCTTTTGGACCGAGATCGGACCATAGCCGAGATTGGATTTGGGCCGAGATTGGCCTAGCCGCTCCGCGGGAACCAGGTGCCGCCCCTGCGGCTCGGGGAACCGCCCCTGCGGTTTCCGGCGGCTGCAGCCGGTTTTGTTGACCCCTTTGACCCGTGCTTTACCTTTCCTCCTTCTTATGCTTTTCCTTGGCCGATCTAGGGTTTCCTTCTTAACTTCACCTCCAGTTCTTCACGTTCTCCTTGTCTCCTTGCTTCGCTTGCCTTCCCTTGATCTTGTTCTTGAGTTTTTGGAAGAGTTTTGACTTGAGAGTTGGGTGTGGTAGCTGTGGTTGTTGATGGTTGTGTGTAGGTTGAGCCTGGAGGCCAACTCTTGAAGTGTGTTGATCTCCCCTGCAGCCTAGGACCACAAGAGTGGTAAGTAACCTTGCCTTTCCTTCTTTCTTCCCTTGATTTATCTTTCTAGCTTAGGATTAGATGTATGCTAAGGGTATTGATGCTAGTATGTGTATGTACATGTTTGTATGTGGCTTTGGAATAGTAGAGACTTGATTTGATCACGTGAAGAGCCGAGGAGAAACTGCGAAATCGCTCTCTGCAGTGTCGCCGCCCCCCGCGGCCAGAAGTCACCGCCCCCGTGGCACCTGTGCCGCAGCGCCAACGCCGTGCCAGCGGCCTCCCAGCGTTGCCAGCGGCCCGTGTTACCGCCCCCGCGGCTGAGTGCCGCCGCGCCCGCGGTGGCCTGTGTTCCGCCCCTGCGTCTCTCCTTCACGCAGGTGCGTCTTGTCCAGGTTCTACCTAGAGTTAGGTAGATCCTTTCCTTTCCTAGTATGAGCGGTAGTAGCATGCTAGGTACGAGTATGAGGATAGAATGAGGTTGAGTACGGTATCGTTTATGCCGGTTACGGCTTTGAGGTTTACGAGTTGGAATATGATCCTTATGGATCCCTTGGGTCTAGGTGTGACCCCTGTTATGGATATGAGTGTGATATATGTGTTATACCTTGTTTAGGTTGTGTTGATCTCCATAGCGGAGCCGTTTGAGTTGAGTCTGAGACTCCCGAGGTTGAGGTAACTCCATAGGACTTACTTATCTGCCATCCTTATATTGGATGTGTGCATGAGTGGTGTGTGTATATGCTGGATAGCCGTGTTATGATATTGTTATTACCGACCTATGGTCTATTGATTGCCCATTGTAGGGCCGTGACAACTTGTCCTTTCATCCCGCCGGGAGTCTGGAGGTTCTCTACGGGCAGGCTAGTATGGATCAGTGGGCCGGCCACCTGTCCACTCCCATAGGGTACACGGGAGGTGGGACCGGATCCCCACTCCAGCTGGCACTATTCCCGAGAGGCGAGGGTTATATTCCTCGTGTCACATACGTTCATATTGAGATATTGATATATATGAGTTGAGTGTTGGACTATGATTATTAAGATAATAAACCGGGTAAATGCGTGATATCATGATGAGATGTTTAGTACTTTCTGATGTGTGTTTGTGCTCCTTCATCTTCTTATATATGCGTATGGTTAGCTAACGGTTTTATACCGTGTTGTAGATACTTTGCAGGATAGGAGAGCTGCAAAGTGATCCGGAGGGGTGATCTGCTGAGGGTTCCGTACACTGGGCGTATTCGTGGGATTTTGGGTTTATCCTTATTGTACGGATTTCAGTTTGGCTTTGTACTCAGCAGTACTCTATATCATCCTTTTCACATGTATATATATATATATATATATATATATATATTAGTTTCTATGTTTTGTTTTAATCTATTGGTGTCTTGTTGTAAGATTCAGTGAAGTTATTGTCACCTAGGGTCAGGATCCATTGTGAGATCATAGCCCAGTAGCACTCCGAGTCCTACAGATTTGGGGTGTTACACTAGTATAATACCCGCACATTGTGCGGGGTTTTGAATAATATTGGATTACACGTATTTATTTGTTATTATATATATTTTTTTGTATTCTAAATTCAAATATATTAATTGCAATGAAAAATTAGACAAACATTATATGATATATTCATAGGTCAAAAATATAAATAATTAAAAGAATTATACATGAACTTGATTTCATAATTTTGCAAATGTACATTAGATCAAGTTTTGAATTCTCTAATTTTGAAGAAAAAAAAAAACTTTTAACTCTAGTTAACGTTAAAGATTTTCTAATATTTCTATTTTTAAGAAACTTAATTAATAGGACTTTTTGTTAACGTAAAAGATTTACCAACTTTTCTATTTTTTTAAACTTAGTTAATATAAATTTTATATTAACGTAAAATATTAACTTTTTAACAGATATTTTGAGCTGCGTGAATTCTGACGCTTACACATGGCACTAAAGGTCTCTCCTTTAATACTTACTAGTGTAATATCCGCACCTTGTCCGGGTTTTTGTGTTAATTTTATTTTTATAATAAATATTATAAAATGTTAATTGTAAGATTTAAATTGGAGCAATTATATATTGAACCGTCTAATAGTATTTGTGTATTCAATTCGGTTATCTTATCTATAAGTAATACGTTTAGTTAAAATATTATTTTAAATAAAAATGTAAGAAAAAGTAAGGTAAAACTAATTGATAATTAATGTTGGTCAAATCTTTACCTTTTTCTAGCTTCTACCATATTTAATTGTCAAATGGTTTAATTATTAATTTAAAATTTAATTGTTTTAACAACTCATGTTAACCCATAATGAGTTTGACTTTAATTCTTTTTTTTTTTTTAACAACATTTTTGTTTTTTCACTGATTATATTATTTATCATTATTATAAATGGTTTGTAACGCCCGGAAATTTTAGAAAATGAATTTATCGAGTTATTCTTATTTCCGTAAATTATTCTATGGGAATATCCGACTTTTATTCCAAATTGTAAACCGTAAATTATTTTACGGGAATGTCGGGAATTTTCCGACCCGTAACACCCGTTACGGAACTAGTTTAACGAGTCGTTTTTCACCCGGGTTCTTTTCCTCCCTTCCTCTTGGAAATCCCGGCCGAGACAAGCTCGGCCTGCCTATCTCGGCCGAGACCGAGGCCCAGCCGCTGGCTTGTAGAGCGTGCCGCCCAGCCTAGCATGCCGCCCGCCTACTCCCCGCCTAGCCTGCAGCTCCCCTTTGCAGCACTCCACGCCCATCTCCCCTCTGCACCACTCCCCGCCTTTGGCGCCTACAGCCCTAGGCCGACCCCTCGGTCCCGCTCCACACTCACTTACACCCGAGCTGCACACCACACTTCCCCCCTCCCTTCTCTCTCACTCACGCAGCTCTCTCCCTCTCTCACTCACATCTCCCTCAGCCCTCTTCTATGTCCAGCCGCCGCCCCGCCGTCGTCACTCCGCCGCCGCTACGTCCCGAGTCCTTGTAGCACGCCGGAGAGCCACCAACCGTCCCTCTTCCTCTTTCTGCGTCGAGGTTGCTCGGGCAAGGAGAGTCGCAGCAAAGCCGTCGCCGCCCCAGAAAGGCCTTGCTCCGCCTTGTGGCGCCTGCCTGCGCGAGCCCCGCGGACGCCACCGGGGAGCCGCTCACCACCCGCTCCCTCTTCTCTTGCAGCCGTCCCCCACCTCCTTCTCTGTCGCCGGAGAAAGGCCGCCACCAGGGAGCCGCCGCCCACGAGAAGGACCGCCACCGTCTGCAGCCGCGCAAGGAGCACGGAGCCTTCCCCTCCCGCGCCTGCGCCCTGCTACCGCCGCCGCCGCGGGCTAGTGTAACAGCCCTTGTGGCTAATTAAATCGGGCCCCCTCACTTTAGGTATATTTACGATTCTGGCCCTCATCTTTTGGTTAATTACAGTTTATACCCAACAGTTTGATAAATTACAGTTTGATAAATTACAGTTAATGCCCATATGTGTTAGGAATTGCATAAGTGCCCGGAAAATATGTTAGCGAGTTTTAAACTCGGAAATGAGACGAGTTTATCTTAGGTTCCGTTATGCTATAAGTTTACGATCTTTTAACATATGGGCGAAATGGATAGTATCATGATAGGTTGAAAATTATAACTTAGCGGAAATGCCAAGTAGCGGCTTTTTGAGACCTTAGGAAAATGTGAGGAGCGGGATTAGACCTAGTTGGCTTTTACGTCGTGATTGACGGTAATTATGTTGGACTCTAGGATTTGGTCCTAGAATGAGAGTCAAATGATCCTGCGTAGGTCATTTGTGTAGAAGTCTTAGACTTCTCGAGTTGAGCGGGTTTTTATGATACCTTGTTGTGAACAGGTTGATTACGCCTTCCCAAGGGAAGCGTGAGTGTTTTGTGAGATAGCGTTTGGGACGAGGTAAGTCTCCGGACTTACTTAGCTCGTATTTTCCGTATTAGCATTGATGTGTGTTTGGTGGTGCGTGTTTATGTTTTGCTATAACTATTAAACCGGTAAATAGGACCACCGACTTATATGTATAATTTTGGCCCAAGTGTATGATAACGGGCGGTGACAATACTGCCTAGCCTTGCGGGGTCTAGGGGATTCTCGGCGACTTTCCCGGCGGGTTAGATGGACGGAGGCATCCGTGTCATTCCTTGCCGGAGGGGGAACCGAGGCGGGACCATTGGGGTCTCGTGTCACAACCGAAGCTGAATTAGAACGGGATATGACTTGATGATATAAAGATAAAGAAACGGACTTGTGTGATTTATATTATATGCTATGAGTGTGTTTGTTCCCTCACTGCTTTTCTAATGCGTAGAATATTAGCTAACGGTTTTAAACCGATTGTGTAGATGACTTGCAGGTTAGGAATGCCGCCGAGTGAGGCGGAGGAGTGGACAGTCGGGGTCTCCGTACATTATAGGACGGGGATGTTTTGAGTCTTTTCACGTCGTCTTTTATGGATATTATCGGTTGTTAGAATTCGGATTTATTTACGTTGTTTTGAGGACTCGGCTGAGTTTCCAAGTTGTAGTTTCGTACTTTTCGTTTCCGCATACATTAAAACGTATTTGAGTTTTCAACCTTTATTTGTGCCATGTTGGAAGGTCCGGTGAAATTGTTGTCAAGCTAAGGTTCGGGACCCATTGTGAGGTCTCGCCCGTAGCGCCCCGAGTCCCGCGGATTTGGGGTGTTACAAAAGTGGTATCAGAGCCCTAGGTTGACATCAATGGCACTCGCAACCTCTTAAAGGCCGAATGAGGTATAAAACAGAACCCACACGGGTTATGACTTTTCATTTTCAAAATCATATGCATGAGTCGGGATTGGGTTAGAATGTACGGGACCACCGCTCCTTCCGCAAACATCGGCGACATAGATCTCTGGATTAGAAGTAGGTATAAATTATTATATAGTTATATATAATATATGACCTTAGGGTGATTGTGGAAATTTTATGTATCTAGATATTATGTGACCTTAGGATGTTTGGGCTTTCATGCCTTGCATATGTATTATGAACATGTAATAATTATGTTTTTAAGTTATTATACCGGATTATAAATAGTACCACGTATTTATAATTAAGTAAACGCAATACGAAATTAGATGGCACGTACGAGAGCGACAACATATGTAGGACCCGATAGGGGTAGACCACCACTTCCCCCTACCACCCCAAGAGGACGGGGACTGGTAGGAAGACATCCAGGTACGAGAGGTAGAGGTCGGGGACTCATCCCCGTTATGGACCCACCAGTTGTGGGTGCACCAGCAGCAGAGGCCCCAGTAGAGGAGGTCGCAGAGAGCATCATTCCCAAGACTAGGGATGGGTCCGTGGTTAGGTCCGGAGTGCAGGGTTCTTCATCTACCAGGACCGGGGGAGCGTCCGTGGCAGCTACTGTTTTTGGAGATTACGTACGTCGGGTAGAGGAGGCGTTTAGGACTGGAGCACCACCTCCCGCACCACCAGTGCCTGCACCTGCACCAGAGAGATCAGCTGAGGTCACACAGAGGGTGACCCAGGTTCGGGCTGCACAAGAGATAGTTGCACCAGCGGTTGTTGCACCCGAGCTAGCTGTGGAGATTGCTAGGCCGAGAGACGAGTTGAGGTCTCCGAGACCTGATTCATGGTTGAAGGCTTTCAACCAGCAGCATGTACCCTACTTCGACGGGAAGGTAGGGTTAGAGGTGGAGCACTGGATTGGGCACGTTGAGTCAGCCTTAGAGGCGATCCGTTGCCCAAAGGAGAGGTAGGTAGAGATAGTACAGACACTGTTTCGAGAGCAGGCCCAGTACTGGTGGAGGACAGTTAGAGGCGGTGTGACCAGGATGGATCAGTTGTTAAGCCTCGTTAGAGAGGCTTTCTGCCCAGCTTCACTGAGGAGTGACCGAGTCCAGGATTTCCTGGAGGCGGGATTCGAGGACGTCCCAGTCACTGAGGTGATCCGGCGATTTAGGGCAGAGTTAGCCTTGCTGGGACCTTCCGCACCCCCAGCGACCAACATGTCTACCTCTTTTCCAGGAGACTGAGGGAGTCCACCCGCGCTTACCTGGCGGGATTCCGTTGTACCTCACTGGCGGAGTACCAGGACCGGGCTTCGGCCTATGAGAGAGACCGCCTTGGGTCTTGGAGAGCAACACAGTCCGGGAGACCGGACAAGAGACAGAGGACGGCACCAACTGGGTCAGGGGCCGGAGCTACAGGTCAGGGACGTTCTGGTCCTCAGCCGTCGAGACCGGCATCCGATGGACGACCTCAGTGCTACGCTTGTGGAGGGTTTGGACACATGAGGGATACATGTAGGAAGCCACCTTTGGCTTGTTTCACTTGTGGTCAGATGGGCCACCGAGCCGCTTTTTGCCGTCAGCAAGTCCCAGTCACAGCAGGGTTCTTCGCTTGCTGGTATAGCAGGAGGCAGTCAGAGGCCGCTCCAGTATCAGGCACAGGGCTCTCAGCAGAGGAGCCAGGGTCAGGGTCAGACCCGCACTCAAGGATCCGCTCAAGGACAGGGCCAAGGTAGAGGCCGAGGTGGAGGTACTCAGGAGACCCGAGGCACACAGGCCAGAGTATTTGAGCTGAGGAGTGCTGTTGATCCTCCAGCACCGGCAGCCCCAGGTACTATTCAGATTCACGGTTTTTCGGTCCGAGTTTTATTTGATACGGGTGCTACGCACTCGTTTATATCCGATGATTGTGTAGCTAGGTTTTCCTTAGCTACGATAGAGGAGTGACCCTTCACTATAGGGTTACCCGATGGAGGTAGGGTTAGTGGTACCCGAGAGGTACGCGGTTGCCCCATTCGGTTGGGGAACCGAGATTGGTTAGCCGACTTCTTTGTCATGCACTTAGTGCATGAAGAAGTCATCTTGGGTATGGATTGGATGGACTGCCATCATGCCGTTTTGGACATCAGCCGGAGGACCGTGACGATTTCCACAAAGACGGGGCATGAGGTGATTTTCCGAGGTTGGGACCTCGGGAAAGCCGGTACAATCATTAGCGCCGTACGAGCTGCAAGACTTATCGGGCAGGGATGTGAGGCCTTCTGGTGTTATTCCATGAAGGAGGAGGAGACGGGACCATCACTGGAGGAGATCCCTGTGGCATGCGAGTTCGAGGACGTTTTTGGGGAGCCACCTGGGCTACCACCGCAGAGGAGCGTTGACTTCACTATTGAGTTGGAGCCCGTCACTAGGCCGATCTCCAAGGCTCCATACCGCATGGCGCCGATCGAGTTTCTGGAGATGAAGAAGTAGCTCGAGGAGTTAGCCGATAGGGGTTTCATACGCCCAAGCGTTTCCCCTTGGGGTGCACCGGTCCTCTTCGTTAAGAAGAATGACGGATCTTTGAAGCTATGTATCGACTACCGGGAGTTGAACAAAGTCACCGTCAAGAACAAGTATCCGTTACCGCGCATTGATGATTTGCTAGACCAGTTGCAGGGAGCCTCCGTATTTTCACGTATCGATTTGAGGTCGGGATACCACCAGCTTAGGGTGAGAGATGAGGACATACCGAAGACGGCATTCAGGACGAGATACGGCCACTATGAGTTTGTCGTGATGCCATTCGGGCTCACGAATGCACCTGCCCTCTTCATGGAGTTGATGAACGGCATCTTCATCGACTTCTTGGACCAATTCGTGGTGGTATTTATTGACGACATCTTAGTCTACTCCCGGAGTAGAGAGGAGCATGAGGGACACCTGAGGACGGTACTTCGAGTCCTTCAGGATAGAGAGCTTTACGCTAAGCTCTCTAAGTGTGAGTTTTGGATGTCCGAGGTGGCATTTTTGGGACATATAGTTTCCGCCGAGGGTGTCATGGTCGACCCGGCGAAGATAGAGTATGTTTCCTCATGGCCGCCTCCTAGGACGGTCAAGGAGGTGCGCAGTTTCTTGGGCTTAGCGGGGTACTACCGCCGTTTTGTTGAGGGCTTCTCCGTGATTGCGCGACCACTCACTTCCTTGCTGAGGAAGTCTACCAGGTTCGTCTGGTCCGAGCCTTGCCAGCGCAGCTTTGAGGAGCTGAAGAGGAGGTTGACCTCCGCTCCTGTGTTAGCCCAGCCTGAGGGCATAGAGGACTTTGTAGTTTATAGTGACGCCTCCAAGCTAGGCTTGGGGTGTGTCTTGATGCAGAGAGGTAGGGTTATTGCGTACGCTTCTCGGCAGCTGAAGCCGTACGAGGAGAACTACCTTACCCATGATCTCGAGCTAGCGGCAGTGATTCACGCCCTGAAGATCTGGCAACACTACTTGTACGGGGCCACGTGCTAGATCTTCACAGACCATAAGAGTCTGAAGTATATATTCACTCAGCGGGAGTTGAATAACCGCCAGAGGAGATGGTTGGAGCTTATCAAGGACTTTGACTTGGAGATTTTATACCATCTTGGGAAGGCGAACGTAGTCGCCGATGCTTTGAGTAGGAGGACACCTCGGGATGAGGTGATAGCTCGACTTACGGTTCAGCCTCAGCTACAGAGGGATTTGATGGGCTTAGAGTTGGACATCCGATTTCCGGGTACAGACGGTCGTTTGACCAAGTTAGAGGCATTACTTGACCTGTCCGGAGAGATCCTGCAGAAGCAGGAGAGTTGTCCCATTTTGAGGAGGGTCCGAGACAGGATGTCCCGAGGAGAGGCACCACAGTTTATCATGGGAGCAGATGGGCTGTTGAGACGTCAGGGACGCATTTGTGTACCGTCGGATCAGGAGCTTAGAGAGCGGATTTTGCAGGAGGCCCATTCCACACCTTACTCAGTGCACCCAGGCGCGAGTAAGATGTACCAGGACCTTAGGAGATCCTATTGGTGGGGCGGGCTCAAGCCCGATGTAGCTAGATATGTGGCCCGATGCGCGACCTGCCAGCAGGTCAAGATTGACCACCAAAGACCCGGAGGAGAGCTTCACCCACTGCCCGTGCCGCAAGGGAAGTGAGAGGACATATCTATGGACTTTGTGACCGGTCTGAGACCTAGTAGGAGCTTTGACGCGATATGGGTGGTAGTAGACCGGCTGACGAAGACCGCACGTTTAATTCCAATACGGGAAACGTGACCGGTGAGTCGTTTGACCGAGGAGTTTACCCATCAGATTGTGAGACTACATGGAGTCCCGAGGACCATCATCTCGGACAGGGACGGGCGTTTTACCTCGAGGTTCTGGCAGCAGGTACACGCCGCCCTAGGTTCGAGTCTCCATTTCACCACCGCATACCATCCCCAGACCGACGGCCAGTCTGAGCGGACTATTCAGACTTTAGAGGATATGCTTCGAGCGTGTGTACTAGACTGGGGTCAGGTATGGCCAGATCATCTCCCGTTGGTCGAGTTTTCGTATAATAATAGCTGGCACGCTTCGATTGGGATGGAACCGTATGAGGCATTGTACGGACGGAGATGCCGTACTCCCTTGTGTTGGGACGAGCCCGGGAGCTCTAGCATTGTAGCACCGGGTCAGGTACAGGACGACATGGCGAGAGTCGCTTTGATTCGGGAGAGGATGTTGGTTGCGCAGAGCCGCCAAAGGTCGTATGCGGATAGGAGGCGTAGACCTCTCGAGTTCAGGGTAGGAACTCAGGTCTGGTTGAGGGTGTCACCGACACGGGGCGTTAGACGATTCGGCATTAAGGGGAAGTTAAGCCCCCGATATGTCGGACCATTTGAGATCTTGGAGAGAGTCGGTGAGGTGGCATACCGGTTAGCATTGCCACCGCGGTTGGAGGGTATACACCCGGTCTTTCATGTCTCTCAGCTGAGAGAGTACATACATGACCCGAGACACGTCATTAGTCATGAGGACCTAGTGGTCGAGCCAGACCACACTTTCGCAGAGCACCCGGTAGCGGTCTTAGAGCGGAGTACGAGACGCCTTCGATCAAAGGAAATACCGATGCTTAGGATTCAGTGGTCGAGGTGATGAGCTGACGAGGCTACATGGGAGACGGAGGATAGTATCCGGAGGAACTATCCCGAGTTTTATGCAGACCTAGCCACCTCGATAGGACCGTCGGGTTAGTTCCGAGATCTTTCTTGTTTGCTTTTTGTGATATGTGTTTGGTTGAGTTATGTGGACCTTACGAGGTTGTGATATGTTTCTATACATACGCTTGATTTAGCGATGACAGTATACCTTTTATGAGTTGTACGGGATTACGAGGCGGATATATTGGAGAGTGTTGGGTTTAGCAAGTTTCGGGACGAAACTTGTTTTTAGGGGGTTAGATGTAACGCCCGAAAATTTTAGAAAATGAATTTATCGAGTTATTCTTATTTCCAGAAATTATTCTAAACCGTAAACCGTAAACCGTAAATTATTTTATGGGAATGTCGGAAATTTTCCGACCCGTAAAACCCGTTACGGAACTAGTTTAACGAGTCGTTTTTCACCCGGGTTCTTTTCCTCCCTTCCTCTTGGAAATCCCGGCCGAGACCGAGGCCCAGCCGCTGGCTTGTAGAGCGTGCCGCCCAGCCTAGCATGCCGCCCGCCTACTCCCAGCCTAGCCTGCAGCTCCCCTCTGCAGCACTCCACGCCCAGCTCCCCTCTGCGCCACTCCCCGCCTCTGGTGCCTACAGCCCTAGGCCGACCCCTCGGTCCCGCTCCACACTCACCTACACCCGAGCTGCACACCACACTTCCCCCCTCCCTCCTCTCTCACTCACGCAACTCTCTCCCTCTCTCACTCACATCTCCCTCAGCCCTCTTCTACGTCCAGCCGCCGCCCCGCCGTCGTCACTCCGCCGCCGCTACGTCCCGAGCCCTTGGAGCACATCGGAGAGCCACCAACCGAGTCCCTCTTCCTCTTTCTGCGTCGAGGCTGCTCGGGCAAGGAGAGCCGCAACAAAGCCGTCGCCGCCCCGGAAAAGCCTTGCTCCGCCCTTGCGGCGCCTGCCTGCGCGAGCCCCGCGGACTCGCGCCTGCCTGCGCGAGTACCTCTTCCTCTTTCTGCGTTGTTGATGATTGTGTGTAGGCTGTGCCTGGAGGCCAACTCTTGAAGTGTGTTGATCTCCCCTGCAGCCTAGGACCACAAGAGTGGTAAGTAACCTTGCCTTTCCTTCTTTCTTTCCTTCATTCATCTTTCTAGCTTAGGATTAGATGTATGCTAAGGGTATTGATGCTAGTATGTGTATGTACATGTTTGTATGTGGCTTTGGAATAGTAGAGACTTGATTTGATCACGTGAAGAGCCGAGGAGAAACTGCGAAATCGCTCTCTGCAGTGTCGCCGCCCCGCGGCCAGAAGTCACCGCCCCCGCGGCACCTGTGCCGCAGCGCCAGCGCCGTGCCAGCGGCGTCCCAGCGTTGCTAGCGGCCCGTGTTACCGCCCCCGCGGCTGAGTGCCGCCGCGCCTGCGGTCGCTTGTGTTCCGCCCCTGCGTCTCTCCTTCACGCAGGTGTGTCGTGTCCCGGTTCTACCTAGAGTTAGGTAGATCCTTTCCTTTCCTAGTATGAGCGGTAGTAGCATGCTAGGTACGAGTGTGAGGATAGAATGAGGTTGAGTACGGTATCGTTTATGCCAGTTACGGCTTTGAGGTTTACGAGTTGGAATATGATCCTTATGGATCCCTTGGGTCTAGGTGTGACCCCTGTTATGGATATGAGTGTGATATATGTGTTATACCTTGTTTAGGCTGTGTTGATCTCCAGAGCGGAGCCATTTGAGTTGAGTGTGAGACTCCCGAGGTTGAGGTAAGTCCATAGGACTTACTTAGCTGTCATCCTTATATTGGATGTGTGCATGAGTGGTGTGTGTATATGTTGGATAGCCGTGTTATGATATTGTTATTACCGACCTATGGTATATTGATTGCCCATTGTAGGGCCGTGACAACTTGTCCTTTCATCCCGCCGGGAGTCTAGAGGTTCTCTACGGGCAGGCCAGTATGGATCAATGGGCCGGCCACCTGTCCACTCCCATCGGGTACACGGGAGGTGGGATCGGATCCTCACTCCAGCTGGCACTATTCCCGAGAGGCGAGGGTTATATTCCTCGTGTCAAATTTGTTCATATTGAGATATTTATATATATATGAGTTGAGTGTTGGACTATGATTACTAAGATAATAAACCGGGTAAATGCGTGATATCATGATGAGATGTTTAGTACTTTCTGATGTGTGTTTGTGCTCCTGCATCTACTTATATATGCGTATGGTTAGCTAACGGTTTTATACCCTGTTGTAGATACTTTGCAGGATAGGAGAGCTGCAAAGTGATCCAGAGGGGTGATCTGCTGAGGGTTCCGTACACTGGGCGTATTCGTGGGATTTTGGGTTTATCCTTATTGTACGGATTTCAGTTTGGCTTTGTACTCAGCAGTACTCTATATCATCGTTTTGACATGTATATATATATATATATATATATATATATATATATATATATATATATATATATATATATATATATATATATATATATATATATCTATATATATCAGTTTCTATGTTTTGTTTTAATCTATTGGTGCCTTGTTGTAAGATTCAGTGAAGTTTTTGTCAGGCTAGGGTCAGGATCCATTGTGAGATCCTAGCCTAATAGCACTCCGAGTCCTACGGATTTGGGGTGTTACTAGTATAATACCCGCACATTGTGCGGGGTTTTGAATAATATTGGATTAGACGTATTTATTGGTTATTATATATTTTTTTTTGTATTCTAAATTCAAATATATTAATTGCAATGAAAAATTAGACAAACATTATATGATATATTCATAGGTCAAAATTGGTTATCTAAATTTTTTTAGAAATATGAAAATTGTAGAGTTAGCAAATAATCGACATACAAAATATAAATAATTAAAAGAATTATACATGAACTTGATTTCATATTTTTGCAAATGTACATTAGATCAAGTTTTGAATTCTCTAATTTTGAAGAAAAAAAAAACTTTTAACTCTAGTTAACGTTAAAGATTTTCTAATATTTCTATTTTTAAGAAACTTAATTAATAGGACTTTTTGTTAACGTAAAAGATTTACCAACTTTTCTATTTTTTTAAACTTAGTTAATATAAATTTTATATTAACGTAAAATATTAACTTTTTAAAAGATATTTTGAACTGCGTGAATTCTGACGCTGACACATGACACTAAAGGTCTCTCCTTTAATACTTACTAGTGTAATACTCGCACCTTGTGCGGGTTTTTGTGTTAATTTTATTTTTATAATAAATATTATAAAATGTTAATTGTAAGATTTAAATTGGAGCAATTATATATTAAACCATCTAATAGTATTTGTGTATTCAATTCGGTTATCTTATCTATAAGTAATACGTTTAGTTAAAATATTATTTTAAATAAAAATGTAAGAAAAAGTAAGGTAAAACTAATTGATAATTAATGTTGGTCAAATGTTTACCTTTTTCTTGCTTCATACCATATTTAATTGTCAAATGGTTTAATTATTAATTTAAAATTTAAATGTTTTAACAACTTATGTTAACCCACAATGAGTTTGACTTTAATTCTTTTTTTTTTTTTTTTAACAACATTTTTGTTTTTTCACTGATTATATTATTTATCATTATTATAAATGGTTTGTAACGCCCGGAAATTTTAGAAAATGAATTTATCGAGTTATTCTTATTTCCGTAAATTATTCTATGGGAATATCCGACTTTTATTCCAAACCGTAAACCGTAAATTATTTTACGGGAATGTCGGGAATTTTCCGACCCGTAACACTTGTTACGGAACTAGTTTAACGAGTCGTTTTTCACCCGGGTTCTTTTCCTCCCTTCCTCTTGGAAATCCCGGCCGAGACAAGCTCGGCCTGCCTATCTCGGACGAGACCGAGGCCCGGCCGCTGGCTTGTAGAGCGTGCCGCCCAGCCTAGCATGACGCCCGCCTACTCCCCGCCTAGCCTGCAGCTCCCCTCTGCAGCACTCCACGCCCAGCTCCCCTCTGCACCACTCCCCGCCTCTGGCGCCTACAGCCCTAGGCCGACCCCTCGGTCCCGCTCCACACTTACCTACACCCGAGCTGCACACCACACTTCCCCCCTCCCTCCTCTCTCACTCACGCAGCTCTCTCCCTCTCTCACTCACATCTCCCTAAGCCCTCTTCTACGTCCAGCCGCCGCCCCGCCGTCGTCACTCCGCCGCCGCTACGTCCCGAGCCCTTGGAGCACGCCGCAGAGCCACCAACCGAGTCCCTCTTCCTCTTTCTGCGTCGAGGCTGCTCGGGCAAGGAGAGCCGCAGCAAAGCCGTCGCCGCCACGGAAAGGCCTTGCTCCGCCCTTGCGGCGCCTGCCTGCGCGAGCACCGCGGACGCCACCGGGGAGCCGCTCACCACTCGCTCCCTCTTCTCCTGCAGCCGTCCCCCACCTCCTTCTTTGTCGCCGGAGAAAGGCCGCCACCGGGGAGCCGCCGCCCACGAGAAGGACCGCCACCATCTGCAGCCGCGCAAGGAGCCCGGAGCCTTCCCCTCCCGCACCTGCGCCCTGTTGTCGCCGCCGCCGCGGGCTAGTGCAACAACCCTTGTGGCTAATTAAATCGGGCCCCTCACTTTAGGTATATTTACGATTCTGGCCCTCAGCTTTTGGTTAATTATAGTTTATACCCAACAGTTTGATAAATTACAGTTTATGCCCATATGTGTTAAGAATTGCATAAGTGCCCGGAAAATATGTTAGCGAGTTTTAACCTCGGAAATTAGACGAGTTTATCTTAGGTTCCGTTATGCTATAAGTTTACGATCTTTTAACATATGGGCGAAATGGATAGTATCATGATAGGTTGGAAATTATAACTTAGCGGAAATGCCAAGTAGCGGCTTTTTGAGACCTTAGGAGAATGTGAGGAGCGGGATTAGACCTAGTTGGCTTTTACGTCGTGATTGACGGTAATTATGTTGGACTCTAGGATTCGGTCCTAGAATGGGAGTCAAATGATCCTGCGTAGGTCATTTGTGTAGAAGTCTTAGACTTCTCGAGTTGAGCGGGTTTTTATGATACCTTGTTGTGAACAGGTTGAGTACGCCTTCCCAAGGGAAGCGTGAGCGTTTTGTGAGATAGCGTTTGGGACGAGGTAAGTCTCCGGACTTACTTAGCTCGTATTTTCCGTATTAGCATGGATGTGTGTTTGGTGGTTCGTGTTTATGTTTTGCTATAACTATTAAACCGGTAAATAGGACCACCGACTTATATGTATAATTTTGGCCCAAGTGTATGATAACGGGCGGTGACAATACTGCCTAGCCTTGCGGGGTCTAGGGGATTCTCGGTGACTTTCCCGGCGGGTTAGATGGACGGAGGCATCCGTGTCATTCCTTGCTTTTCTAATGCGTAGAATATTAGCTAACGGTTGTAAACCGATTGTGTAGATGACTTGCAGGTTAGGAATGCCGCCGAGTGAGGCGGAGGAGTGGACAGTCGGGGTCTCTGTACATTATAGGACGGGGATGTTTTGAGTCTTTTCACGTCATCTTTTATGGATATTATCGGTTGTTAGAATTCGGATTTATTTACGTTGTTTTGAGGACTCGGCTGAGTTTCCAAGTTGTAGTTTCGTACTTTTCGTTTCCGCATAGATTAAAACGTATTTGAGTTTTCAACCTTTATTTGTGCCATGTTGGAAGGTCCGGTGAAATTGTTGTCAAGCTAAGGGTCGAGACCCATTGTGAGGTCTCGCCCGTAGCGCCCCGAGTCGCGCGGATTTGGGGTGTTACATGGTTATTCTTTTATTTATTTTTGCACTATAAAATCCATTAGTTTGTTAAGTAGGTAGGAAATTTTTTAAAAAAAAAAACCCGATTTACAAAGATTTAAATTACATAATTAAAATGATAATATTACTTGAGTGCCGGTGATATAGCAATTTCCACCACCCTATAACCCTAGTCATGGTCACTGACAATATGCTTCATTACTCTAATTCTATCTAATATCAATTGCACTATATATTCACTAATTGCTACAACAAAAATACAATATATTTATGTTGATGGGAAAAAAAATATACAGCATCTAATGAAGAAAAAAAATGCAAGATAAATAAAAATAATAATTAAAAGAAGAAGATAAATTGCTCTCGCCTTTTCCATCCATGTTCTTCCAGAACTCTAATTCTATCAAATATGAACCTCGTCAGTGCAAAACCACCTTCAGATCGTACTCTTTGTTGTTATAAGTCCAGTTCTCGTGTATTTCACCCTTGCTAACACATGAGATCGCTGACGTGGTCCACCATTGTTTGGTTGACACCCCGATAGTTAGGAAGGAAATTCTTATAATCATGATGCATGATCATAAACATTGATCCAATATGTATCTTTTAGTAATTACATGATAGAAATAAATAAATTCTAAATAAATAACATACAATATATTGGTTCAAAATGTAATTTCACCGTAGCTTAAGAAATGATAGCAAGCACATGTTGTAATCATGAAGTACCAATCTGACTTTAACCGATTTTAACCGTACAACAATAAGAGGATGGAGGTTGATGCTGCAGGGAAGGTAATTCAAAAACTTGTGCAACCTGCTGAATGGTTTCATACCATAAATTAGGTCATTGTTCCACGTACAGGAAGCAAAGCTGCACACATACCGACTACTACTTTTTCAAAAGTGGCTTATTTTAGTAGGTCTCTATTTGATGATATGCTCCAACAGGGAAAGGAGCAACATTGTTAAATCTGGACTTTGCAGTGTTAAATGACTTACATGGATTATGAATAAAGTTAGTGTTTGTTTATAAAAAAACAAAAGGAAATAACAAAAATAATTTAAGTAGCATAGACAAAACATTCAATTCTGAACGATTCGGATGACAACACTAAATTGCAAACTTCTAAAACAAATAGCAACTAAAAACGTAATTCTGAAATCAAAGGAACTTATAGATTAAATGGTAACAATGATGACGATCAAAGCGTAAACAACAGTTCACCATAGCTTCATCTCTTCCTCTTTCGAATGGATCAAATGTAAATATCATGCTCGTGAGTAGACTTTGTTTACTCGACCTGAATTTGATCGATACGTGTTTAACGGATTCTACGATACGGGTGATATATAGCAAACCTTCTCCCTATAAATTTGATTGGATCATTTGCTCGTGAGTAAACTTTGTTTACCCGACCTAATTTGTAAGAGCCTAAGTCTTTCGGACCGAGTTCCGTCCTTAGCCGAGATTTCCTTTGACCGTGCTTTACTCTTTCACTCCCTTAACCCTTCCGTCCTTTGGTTGCTGAGCAAGTGTTCACTTTTCCTTATCCATCTTTCACGTCCCCCTTGCTTCTTCATCTTTTCCTTTGACCTTGCAAGAGAAATTCTTGGAGTTTGATAAGGTTTTGGTGTAGTGTTGTGTTGCTGAAGGTTGTGTGAATGTTTGTTGAGCTTCCGAGGCCAGCTAAGAGCCTGTTATGTTCTTCCTTGAGGTATCACAACTGTGGAGGTGAGCTTCTTGCTCCTCCTTCCTTCTTTTCTTTCTTGTTCTTCCTTCTTAGCTTAGGAGTAGATGAATTGAGCATAATTTAACGTTTGAATGTGTATATATATGTATGTGTGTGACTATGGAAGAGAGTAGACGTGATTTGATCACGTGAAGAGCTAAAGAGAAACGCGAGATTGCATTCTGCACTGTCGCCGCCCCCGCGCCTGGAAACCGCCGCCCATGCGGAGACAGTGCCATCGTGCCAGCGCCAGCGCCTGCGTCGTTCCTGCGTTAGCCTGCAGCCTTGTCACCGCCCCTGCGGCTTCTACCTGCCGCACCTGCGGGTAATCTCTTCCGCCCCTGCGTCCTTAGTTCACGCAGGTGCGTCTTGTCCTGGGACTACCTATAGTTAGGTAGTTCATTTCCTTTCTAGTGTAAAGAACTTAGTATCATGCTAGGATTTGGATATTGACGAGTATGATACAGAAATGCCGGTTAGGGCTTTGAGGTTTACGAGTTGGATATGATCCCTTATGGATCTCTTGGGTCTAGGTGTGACCCCTTTGTGTGATAGTAGATTGATATATGTATGTATGCCTTGTATAGGCCGCGTTGTCCTCCAGTTTGGAGTGGACCAGTTGGAGATTTGATCGTGGTTGAGTTACTCCTGAGATTGAGGTAAGTCCATAGGACTTACTTAGCTACTATCCTTATATTGGATGTATGCTTGAGTGGTGTGTGTGTTATATGCTTTATAGCATGTGTTATTATGGTCACCGACCTATGTTATATTGACCGCCCAATGTAGTGGCCCTGATAACCTTTCCCTTTCATCCCGTAGTGGAGTCTGGGAGGTTCTCTTTAGTCAGGCCAGATCTGGTATACGGGAAGGACCCTCACCACTCTCATAGGGTACACGGAAGGTGTGCTGATACTACTCCAGCTGGCTAGAGCACTCAGAGGCGGGGATTATATTCCTCGTGTCACATATCTTCATATACATCTATTTATACGATTGAGTGATTTAACTTATTGAAGATATTAAATCGGGTAAATGTGTGATATCATGATGATGTGTTAATATTATT
Organism: Fagopyrum tataricum; assembly: GCA_002319775.1. Taxonomy (NCBI): domain Eukaryota; kingdom Viridiplantae; phylum Streptophyta; class Magnoliopsida; order Caryophyllales; family Polygonaceae; genus Fagopyrum; species Fagopyrum tataricum. The sequence continues at coordinate 39,402,269 of CM008280.1, read as the reverse complement.
GATGTGTGTTTGTGCTCTAGCATCTTCTTATATATGTGTATGTTAGCTATCGGTTTTATACCGTGTTGTAGATCCTTTGCAGGTTAGGAGAGATGCAGAGTGATCCAGAGGGGTGATCTGCTGAGGGTTCCGTACATTGGGCGTATTCATGGGATATGGGTTATTTACGTTGTACGGATTCATGTTTTGACTTTGTACTCGGCAGTACCTTGTATCACCTTTTTGATATGTATAATATATATATATATATATATATATATATATATATATATATATATATATCAGTTTAATGTTTTGTTTTAATCTATTGGTGCCTTGTTGTAAGATTCAGTGAATTTGTTGTCAGGCTAGGGTCAGGATCCATTGTGAGATCCTAGCCCAGTAGCACTCCGGGTCCTACGGATTTGGGGTGTTACAAAGTTGGTATCAGAGCCCAGGTTGACAACAATGCACTAGTAATCTGCAATAAAGTTCGAATGGATAAATAAACAAAAAAAGGGGTCTCACTTTTCAAAAGGTTTTGGTTTTGAAATGAGTACAAATGTTTTGGGTTATCGTGTACGTGAAGCATCACCCCTCTGAAGATCTCGACAGTATAGATATATATTGATATTCTGCTGTGATTGATATGTTATATATCTATACATATGGCATATATATAGCCTTCTAAGATAGGTTTACGTCTTCTGCAGATGGTTCAAACTAGAGCCTTACCTACAGCTAGGCGAGGTAGAGGTAGACCCCCTCTAGGTAGAGGACGGGGTAGGACTCCTGCTGACCGTTCACATGCGGGAGAGATACATGAGGAGGTTGTTGAGAGCGTCGTTCTTGAGACTGGGAACAGGCAGCTGAGAGACAGGGGGCACAGAGAGCCCAGTCTGGCGAGTCTGATCGTGTCTCCATGGGGGATCAGAGTTCAGAGCATATATTAGACGAGTAGAGGAGGCTGCCAGAGCCGGTAGATGTGCCCCAGATTTACAGGCACAGGAGGGACCATCTGAGAGGTCCCACACCGTTACTCAGGTGCCAGCTGTACAGGTACCTGCTGCTGAGATTGCCAGGGGACCAGAGGAGCATAGAGGGCCTAGACCAGATACCTGGTTGAAGGCATTCCATCAGATGGGTGTACCCCCTTTCACTGGGAAGGTAGGATTGGAGGTTGAGCTCTGGATCGGGCATGTAGACTCAGCTCTGGAGTCTATTCGATGTCCAGCTGACAAACATATCGAGTTGGTTCAGACTTTATTCCGGGACTTGGCACCGCACTGTTGGAGATCAGTACGGGGTCAAGTTACCAGTTATGATCAGATGAGGACGATGATCAGGAGGGAGAAACTGCGAGATTTTGTTGAGGTTGGGTTTGAGGATGTACCAGTGTTTGAGGCCATCAGGAGATTTCAGGAGGAGCTGGCACTACTAGGACCAGCTGCACCTTCTGCAGATCAGCACGTTTATCCCTTTTCCCGACGACTGAGGGATACTACCCGAGCCTATATGGCGGAATTTCATTGTGAGTCCTTGATGGACTACCAGGATAGAGCCGCCGACTATGAGCGAGAGCGGGCGAGCCAGAGGAGAGCTTCTCAGACCGGAGGGTCTGAGAAGAGGCAGCGTACAGGGCAGACCAGTGGTACTGGTGGTGCTGCTAGTGGTTGGCGTGGTCAGAGACGCCAAAGTCAGCCTTCATCTGCACCGGTTGTAGAGAAGGGACGTTAGTGTTTTAACTTTGGTGATCCTGGGCATATGAGGCCCGAGTGCACGAGGCCATTAGTGACTTTCTACACCTGTGGTAGGCAAGGTCACAGAGCTGTTTACTGCCACCAGGGCAGAGCTTCATCTCAGCAGGGTTCTTCCCCTGCTAGTGCAGCAGGAGGTGGGCAGAGGCCACCTCAGCAGCAACAAACACAGGGACAGCAGAGAGTCCCAGATCGCCCTACGACTCAAGGATCTGCTCCTGGGCCGAGTAGAGGTAGAGGCCGTGGTGGGGGCACCACTGATACCAAAGGCCCACAGGGTCGTGTTTTTGAGCTGAGGAGTGCAGAGGAGCCATCTGCACCTACTGCTATAGGTAATATTCTGATTCATGGTTTACCTGTTAGAGTTTTATTTGATACTGGTACTACGCACTCTTTTATTTCTGATGCATGTGTAGAGCGTCTTGGGTTAGATACAATTGAGGGGATGACCTTTATTATAGGGTTACCCAATGGTGGTAGGGTCAGTGGTACCCGTGAGATTCTCGGTTGTCCCATTTCTGTAGGGACCCGTGTGTTACTAGTTGACTTCTTTGTCATGCCATTAGAGCATGAAGAAGTCATTCTAGGTTTGGATTGGATGGCTAGACATTCTGCAGTCCTAGATGTAGGTAGGAGGACTATTACCCTCTCCACCGAGTTAAGCCAGATAGAGGTTTTCCGAGGTTGGGACCTTGGAAAGGTAGGCTCAGTTATCGGCGCTATACAGGCAGCTAGACTGATTGCACAGGGTTACGAGACCTTCTGGTGTTATGCCATGAAGGAGGGGGAGAGTCCAGCATTAGAGGATATCCTAGTTGTTTGTGAGTGTACTGATGTTTTTGCTGAGCCATCCAGTTTGCCTTTAGAGGAGTGTGGATTTCAGTATCGAGTTAGAGCCTGGTACGAGACCCATCTCGAAGGCCCCATACCGGATGGCGCCTATCGAGATGCTGGAGCTGAAGAAGCAACTCGAGGAGTTGGCTGAGAAGGGCTTTATTCGCCCTAGCGTGTCCCATGGGGAGCACCTGTCCTTTTCGTACGGAAGAAGGACGGATCACTGAGGTTATGCATAGATTACAAAGCGCTGAACAAGGTGACCATCAAGAACAAGTATCCACTGTCGCGCATTGATGATTTGTTAAATCAGATACAGGGAGCGACTGTGTTCTCCAGGATTGACCTGCGTTCCGGGTATCACCAGCTGAGGGTGAGGGAGCAGGATGTGCACAGGATAGCATTCCGGACCAGATATGGCCACTACGAGTTTGTAGTGATGCCATTTGGGCTTACGAATGCCCCAACCGTCTTTATGGAGTTGATGAACAGTATCTTCATCGATTTCCTGGATCAGTTTGTCGTGGTTTTTATTGATGACATTCTGGTATACTCTCGCAGTGGAGAGGAGCATGCAGGACATCTGAGGACTGTATTGCAGGTTTTGCGGGACAGAGAACTTTATGCTAAGTTCTCTAAGTGTGAGTTCTGGATACTAGAGGTAGCATTCCTCGGTCATGTGGTTTCAGCTGAGGGGATCAAGGTGGATCCAGCGAAGATTGAGGCAGTAGCAGCATGGACGACACCAACGAACGTCAAGGAAGTACGTAGTTTCCTTGGCTTAGCCGGTTATTACAGACGCTTTGTGGAGGGATTTTCTGTGATTGCCCATCCACTGACGAGTTTGCTGAGGAAGACTACCAGATTTGTTTAGTCTGATCAGTGCAGGCAGAGTTTTGAGGAGTTGAAGAGGCGTTTGACTTCTGCTTCTATTTTGGCACAGCCAGAAGGTACTGAGGATTTTGTGGTTTACAGTGATGCATCCAAGCTAGGCTTGGGATGTGTTTTGATTAAGCGAGGCAAAGTTATTGCTTATGCGTCTCGACGGTTGAAGACGTATGAGGAGAACTACCCGACTCATGATCTGGAGGTGGAAGCGGTAGTTCATGCACTGAAGATCTGGAGACATTACCTGTATGGTGCTACATGTCAGATCTTCACAAACCATAAGAGTGTGAAGTATATTTTCACGCAGCGGGAATTGAATAACCACCAGCGTAGGTGGCTCATACTGATCAAGGACTTTGATTTAGAGATTCTGTACCATCCAGGGAAGGCGAACGTTGTCGCCGACGCCTTGAGCAGGAAGACGCTTCGGGAGCAGGCGATTGCGTGGCTGACAGTTCAGCATCAGTTGCAGAGAGACTTGATCTGGTTAGAGCTGGACATCTAGTTTCCTGATGAGGATTCCCAACTGCGTACATTAGAGGTCCTTCCTGATCTGTTGGGCGAGATCCAACAGAAGTAGGAGACCTGCCCTACTTTGATGAGGATACGAGATAGGATGTATCGGGATGAGGCACCACAGTTCCTGCTTGGAGCAGATGGAGTTTTGAGGCGCCGCGGTCGCGTCTTTGTACCTGCTGATACAGAGCTGAGCAGAGGATTTTACAGGAGGCTCACTGTACACCTTACTCCGTACATCCAGGTACGAGTAAGATGTATCAGGACTTGAGACGTATATATTGGTGGGGAGGGCTGAAGGCCGATGTGGACAGATTTGTGGCACAATGTGCAACCTGTCAGCGGGTCAAGATCGAGCATTTCAGACCTGTAGGTGAGCTCTATCCACTTCCTGTTCCATAGAGGAAGTGGGAGGACGTCACCATGGATTTTGTGACTGGACTGAGGCTGAGCCGGAGTTTTGATGTCATCTGGGTCATAGTAGCCAGATTGACGAAGATGGCATGTTTCATTCCTATCAGGGAGACGTGGCGTTGAGCAGATTAGTTGAGGAGTACACTAGGCAGATAGTGAGACTCCATGGTGTACCGAGGACAATCGTCTCAGACAGAGATGGGCGATTTACCTCGAGATTCTAGAAGCAGATTCAGACTGCCATGGGGACGAGTTTTCACTTCACGACTGCGTTCCATCCTCAGACAGATGGTCAGTCAGAGAGGACAATTCAGACCTTGGAGGATATGCTGCGAGCTTGTGTGTTGGATTGGGGACAAGTGTGGACGGATCATCTCCCCCTTGTTGAGTTCTCCTACAACAACAGTTGGCATGCATCTATTGGGATGGCCCCATATGAGGCACTGTATGGACAGAGATGTCGTACCCCGTTATGCTGGGATGAGCAGAGCAGTGTCAGTGGTTTGGCACCTGATCAGATTCAGGATGATATGGCTCGTGTAACATTGATCAGAGAGCGTATGCTGACTGCGCAGAGCCGTCAGAAGTCTTATGCTGATAGGAGGCGTAGACCTCTAGAGCTCAGGGTTGGAGCCCATGTGTGGCTGAGAGTGTCCCCGACACGAGGTGTTAGGCGTTTTGGCATTAAGGGGAAGTTGAGTCCCCGATATGTCGGACCGTTCGAGATTTTGGATCGGGTTGGGAGCGCAGCTTACAGATTAGCCTTGCCTCCGAGATTAGAGGGTGTTCACCCTGTATTTCATGTGTCTCATCTGATGGAGTACATACCAGATCCGAGGCACATTGTGAGTTATGAGGATTTGGTGGTTGAGCCGGACCACACGTTTGTTGAGCATCCTATTGCAGTCTTAGAGCGAGGTATGGGACGCCTGCGTTCGAAGGACATTCCTATGTTAAGGATACAGTGGTCGAGACGAGGACCCGATGAGGCTTCATGGGAGACTGAGGATAGTATCCAGAGGAACTATCCAGATTTCTATGCCGAGATAGGTGCACCAGTAGGATCACCGAGTAGATCTTAGTACTAGCTTGGTGAGTCTTATCTGCTTATATGCTATGATGTGTTTATTTCATGCTAGCTTTGATATGATTATGATCTTATTAAATCTTGTTATTCTAGTATGATTCTTGCTTATAGCTGGAGATGGTTCTTTCCTCCATGCTATTATGATATGATAGGTTTAGCTGGAGATGGTTCTTTCCTCCATGCTATTTTGATGGACATAGTAGTGCTGGAGATGTTCTTCCTCCATGCCTTTCTGTTATGGATATGATACGGCTAGAGATGTGATTCCTCTATGCCTTGTGATGTGTTTATGGTTTGGCTAGAGATGGTTTTCCTCTAAGCCCTGGAGAGTATGGTAGTGTTGTTGGAGCTGATGTTTTCCTCCATGCTTGTGTTTGAGGCTATAGAGAGAGTGTACCTCGGCTTGTGAGTCCGAGTGGTTCGAGGTTTTTGCAAGTTTCGGGACAAAACTTGTTTTTAGGGGGGTGAGGTGTAAGAGCTTTAGTCTTTCGGACCGAGTTCCGTCCTTATCCGAGACTTCCTTTGACCGAGATTGGCCTTGCCGCACCCGCGGGCATGATGGCCGCCCCTCCAGGTTCCCGCTCCCGCGGCCCAATGAACCGCCCCTGCGGTTTCCTGCGGCTGCAGCCGTTTTTGTTGACCCTTTGACCCGTGATTTACTCTTTCACTCCCTTAACCCTTCCGTCCTTTGGTTGCGGAGCAAGTTTTCACTTTTTCTTACCCATCTTTCACGTCCACCTTGCTTCTTCATCTTTTCCTTTGACCTTGCATGAGAATTCTTGGAGTTTGATAAGGTTTTGGTGTAGTGTTGTGTTGCTGAAGGTTGTGTGAATGTTTGTTGAGCTTCTGAGGCCAGCTAAGAGCATGTTCTGCTCTTACTTGAGGTATCACAGCTGTGGAGGTGAGCTTCTTGCTCCTCTTCCTTCTTTTCTTTCTTGTTCTTCCTTCTTAGTTTAGGAGTAGATAAATTGAGCATAGTTTAACGTTTGAATGTGTATATATATGTATGTGTGTGACTATGGAAGAGAGTAGACGTGATTTCATCACGTGAAGAGCTAAAGAGAAACCGCGAGATTGCATTCTGCATTGTCGCCGCCCCCGCGCCTGGAAACCGCCGCCCCTTCGTAGACCGTGCTATCGCGCCCGCGCCAGAGCCTGCGCCGTGCCTGCAATAGCCTGCAGCCTTGTCACCGCCCCTGCGGCTTCTACCTGCCGCGCCTGCGGGTGATCTCTTCCGCCCCTGCGGCCTTAGTTCACGCAGGTGCGTCTTGTCCCGGGACTACCTATAGTTAGGTAGTTCCTTTCCTTTCTAGTATAAAGAACTTAGTACCATGCTAGGATTCGGATGTTGACGAGTATGATACAGAAATGCCGGTTAGGGCTTTGAGGTTTACGAATTGGATATGATCCCTTATGGATCCCTTGGGTCTAGGTGTGACCCCTTAGTGTGATAGTAGATTGATATATGTATGTATGCCTTGTATAGGCCGTGTTGTCCTCCAATTTGGAGTGGACTAGTTTGAGAGTTGATCGTGGTTGAGTTACTCCTGAGATTGAGGTAAATCCATAGGACTTACTTAGCTACTATCCTTATATTGGATGTATGCTTGAGTGGTGTGTGTGTTATATGCTTTATAGCATGTGTTATTATGGTCACCGACCTATGTTATATTGACCGCCCATTGTAGTGGCTGTGATAACCTTTCCCTTTCATCCCGTAGTGGAGTCTGGGAGGTTCTCTGTAGTCAGGTCAGATCTGGTATACTAGAAGGACCCTCACCACTCCTATAGGGTACACGGGAGGTGTTCTGATACTACTCCAACTGGCTAGAGCACTCAGAGGCGGGGATTATATTCCTCGTGTCACATATCTTCATATACATCTATTTATACGATTGAGTGATTTAACTTATTGAAGATAATAAACCGGGTAAATGTGTGATATCATGATGATGTGTTAATATTATTGATGTGTGTTTGTGCTCTAGCATCTTCTTATATATGTGTAAGTTAGCTAACGGTTTTATACCGTGTTGTAGATCATTTGGAGGTTAGGAGAGCTGCAGAGTGATCCAAAGGGGTGATCTGTTGAGGGTTCCGTACACTGGGCGTATTCGTGGGATATGGGTTATTTACGTTGTACGGATTCATGTTTTGACTTTGTACTCAGAAGTACCTTGTATCACCTTTTTGATATGTATATATATATATATTAGTTTTATGTTATGTTTTAATCTATTGGTGTCTTGTTGTAAGATTCAGTGAATATGTTCTCACGCTAGGGTCAGGATCCATTGTGAGATCATAGCCGAGTAGCACTCTGATTCCTACGGATTTGGGGTGTTACATAATTAAGGGTGTGTTTGGACAGGGATTGATGGAGGTTATTTAAGATTAAATTTAGGAGATTAATTTTGTGAAGGTGTTTGGTTGAAGATGGAGATTATAGGGGAAATTATAAAAAAGGTTAAAGGAGATTAAAAATGGGAAAAAAATAACCTCATATCAGCAAGGTTAAAGGAGATTAATCTCCCTTTATCAATCACGATTCCACTCATGCCCCTGCTGGGAAAACAAAACACGACACATATATGAGAAGCCAATCGACATTCTTTCTTCTCACCACTACAGGTTGTGCATCCGGCCCGGTCCGAAATTTTCAAAAACCCGGACCGAGGACTAGACTAGGGTCTATTTTGGTCCTTTATGGTCTGGTCTATTCCGGTCCGTGTTTTTCTGGTGTATTCTAGTCCGGACCGGATTCGGACCGGTATTGAATAAAATATTTAAAAAATTGCAAAAATTAAAAATATAATTTTAAAATATATATTTTTTTAAATATGTACACAATTTCTTTAATATATAAGATAAATTTATTTAAAAAAAGGATCGGGGACCGGGTTTTTTTTGGTCCGACCTGCGGACACCTGGTCTTTTACTCTAGTCCGACCCGTTCTTTTAATATATAAAAATATATTTACCCTAGTCCGACCCGATCTTTTCCGGTCCGGAGTGGGACCATAATTTCCAAAAACCATGGTGGGGGCACCACTGATACCAGAGGCCCACAGGGTCGTGTTTTTGAGTTGAGGAGTGCAGAGGAGCCAGCTGTACCTACTGTAACACCCCGAATCCGTAGGACTCGAACTGCTACTGGGCTAGGATCTCACAATGGATCCTGGCCCTAGCCTGACAACAACTTCACTGAATCTTACAACAAGGCACCAATAGATTAAAACAAAACATAAAAACTGATATATATATATATATATATATATATATATATATATATATATATATATATATATATATATATATATATATATATATACATCTCAAAAGCATAATACAGAGTACTGCTGAGTACAAAGTCAAACTGAAATCCGTACAATAATGATAATCTCAAAAACCCCACGAATATGCCCCGTGTACGGAACCCTCAGCAGATCACCCCTCCGGATCACTCCGCAACTCTCCTAACCTGCGAGGGATCTACAACACGATATGAAACCGTTAGCTAACTATACACATATATAAGAAGATGCTAAAGCACAAACACACCTCAGAAATGATAAACACTTCAGCATGATATCAAACATTTACCCGGTTTATTATCTTTAACAAGTTGAATCATTCAATCGTATAAATAGATATATATGAAGATAGGTGACACGAGGAATATAATCCCCGCCTCTGAGTACTCTAACCATCTGGGGTAGTATCAGCACACCTCCCGTGTACCCTGTGGGAATGGTGAGGGGCCTTCCTTTATACAAGATCTGGCCTGACTACAGAGAACCTCCCAGACTCCACTACGGGATGAAAGGGAAAGGTTATCACAACCACTACAATGGGCGGTCAATATAACATAGGTCGGTGACCAAATAATAACACATGCTATAAAGCACATAACACGCACCACTCAAGCATACATCCAATATAAGGATAGTAGCTAAGTAAGTCCTATGGACTTACCTCGATCTCTGAAGTAACTCAAGTATGGTCCACTCTCAGAAACGTCATCTCCAAACTAGAGGACAACACAGCCTATACAAGGCACACATATATATATCACAATCCTATCACACACAAAGGGTCACACCTAGACCCAAGGGATTCATAAGGAATCAAATCCAACTCGTAACCTCAAGGCCGTACCCGGCATATCTATATCATACTCGTCATAAACCGATACCTAGCATGGTACTAGTTCCCTCATACTAGAAAGGAAAGGAACTACCTAACTATAGGTAGCCCCCGGACAAAACGCACCTACGTGATCTAAGGACGCAGGGGCGGAATGCAGGCAACCGCAGGCACGGTGACGCTCAGCCGCGGGGGCGGTGACAAGGATTGCAGGCAACGCAGGCAACGCAGGCACGGCGCTGGCGCTGCGGCACGTCTTCCGCAGGGACGGTAACTTTTGGCCGCGGGGGCGGCGACAGTGCAGAGTGACACTTCGCGGCTTCTCTTTGGCTCTTCACGTGATCAAATCACGTCTACTCTCTTCCAGATTCACATACATACATATCAATACACATTCCAACATCAAAACCCTTAACATACATCTAATCCTAAGCTAGAAGGAGTGAAATAAGGAAAGAATGAAGAAGAATGAAGAAGAAAGGAGGAAGAAGCTTACCACAGCTATGGCTTAGCAAGGAAAGGATAGAACCAAGGCCTCACAGCTGCCTTCAAGCTCAGCAACAAACATCACAAGCATTACAACCCAAAAGCCACACAAAACTCTTCCACACATCCAAGAACACAAGCAAGATCAAGGAGGAGAGAAGGTAAGCAAGGGATCGTGAGAAGCTGGAAATGGGTGAGAAACCCTTGCTCAAACAACCAAGGTGTAACTTAAAGAGGAAGGAAAACGGAAGAGTAAAGCACGGTCAAAGGGGTCAATGAAAACGGCTGCAGCCGCAAGAACCCGCAGGGGTGGCGGAGGTGGCCGCGAGAGCGGCGACCCGCAGGTGCGGCGGAGATGGCCGTGGGAGCGGCTGGCCAATCTCGGTCAGAGTCGAGCTCGGTCAAAGACCAATCTCGGTCTGAAAGAAAAGGCTCTCACACCTACTGCTACAGGTACCATTCTGATTCATGGTTTACCTGTTAGAGTTTTATTTGATCTCGGTACTACGCACTCTTTTATTTTTGATGCATGTGTAGAGCGTCTTGGTTTAGATACAGTTGAGGGGATGCCCTTTATTATAGGGTTACCCGATGGTGGTAGGGTCAGAGGTACCCGTGAGATTCACGGTTGTCCCGTTTTTGTAGGGACCCGTGTGTTACTAGTTGACTTCTTTGTCATGCCATTAGAGCATGAAGAAGTCATTCTAGGCATGGACTGGATGGATAGACACTCTGCAGTTTTAGATGTAGGTAGGAGGACTGTTACCCTCTCTACCGAGTTAGGCTAGATTGATTGCATAGGGTTGTGATGCCTTCTGGTGTTATGCCATGAAGGAGGGGAGAGTCCAGCAGTAGAGGACATCCCAGTTGTTTGTGAGTTCACAGATGTTTTTCCTGAGCCTTCCAGTTTTCCGCCTCAGAGGAGTGTGGATTTTGGGATTGAGTTAGAGCCTGGTACTAGAACGATCTCGAGGCCCCATATAGGATGGCGCCTGTCGAGATGTTGGAGCTGAAGAAGCAACTCGAGGAGTTGGCTGAGAAGGGCTTTATTCGCCCTAGCGTGTCCCCATGGGGAGCACGTGTCCTCTTCGTACGGAAGAAGGACGGATCACTGAGGTTATGTACAGATTACAGAGAGTTGAACAAGGTGTCCATGAAGAACAATTATCCACTGCCTCGCATTGATGATTTGTTAGATCAGCTACAGGGAGCGACTGTGTTCTCCAGGATTGATTTGCGTTCAGGATATCACCAGCTGAGGGTGAGAGAGCAGGATGTGCACATGACAGCATTCCGGACCAGATATGGCCACTACGAGTTTGTAGTGATGTCATTTGGGCTTACGAATGCCCCAACCGTCTTTATGGAGTTGATGAACAGTATCTTCATCGACTTCCTAGATCAGTTTGTGGTGGTTTTTATTGATGATATTTTGGTATACTCTCACAATGGAGAGGAGCATGCAGGACATTTGAGGACTGTATTGCAGGTTTTGCGGGATAGAGAACTTTATGCTAAGTTCTCTAAGTGTGAGTTCTGGATGCTAGAGGTTGCATTCCTGGGTCATGTAGTATCAGCTGAGGGGATCAAGGTTGATCCGGCAAAGATTGAGGCAGTAGCAGCATGGACTACACCGACGAACGTCAAGGAAGTACGTAGCTTCCTTTGCCTAGCCGGTTATTACAGACGCTTTGTGGAGGCATTTTCTGTGATTATCCGTCCACTGACGAGTTTGCTGAGGAAGACTACTAGATTTGTGTGGTCTGATCAGTGTATGCAGAGTTTTGAGGAGTTGAAGAGGCGTTTGACTTCTACTCCTATTTTGGCACAGCCAGAGGGTGCTGAGGATTTTGTGGTTTACAGTGATGCATCCAAGCTAGGCTTGGGATGTGTTTTGATGCAGAGAGGCAGGGTGATTGCTTATGCGTCTCGACAGCTGAAGACGTATGAGGAGAACTACCCGACTCATGATCTGAAGTTGGCAGCGGTAGTTCATGCACTGAAGATCTGGAGACATTACCTGTATGGTGTTACGTGCCAGATCTTCACAAACCATAAGAGTTTGAAGTATATTTTCACGCAGCGGGAATTGAATAACTGCCAGCGTAGGTGGCTCGAGCTGATCAAGGACTTTGATTTAGAGATCCTGTATCATCTAGGGAAGGCGAACATTGTCGCCGACGCCCTGAGCAGGAAGACGCCTCGAGAGCAGGCGATTGCGAGATTGATAGTTCAGCATCAATTGCAGAGAGAACTGATCTGGTTAGAGTTGGACATCCAGTTTCCTGATGAGGATGCCCAGCTGCATACTTTAGAGGTTCTTCCTGATCTGTTGGGCGAGATCCAACAGAAGCAGGAGACATGCCCTACTTTGCCGAGGATACGAAATATGATGTCTCGGGATGAGGCACCACAGTTCCTGCTAGGAGCAGATGGAGTTTTGAGACCCGCGGTCGCGTCTGTGTACCTGCTGATAAAGAGCTGAGACAGAGGATTTTACAGGAGGCTCACTGTACACCTTACTCTGTACATCCAGGTACGAGTAAGATGTATCAGGATTTGAGACGTCTATATTGGTGGGGAGGACTGAAGCCCGATGTGACCAGATTTGTGGCACAATATGCGACCTGTCAGCAGGTCAAGATCGAGCATTTCAGACCTGGAGGTGAGCTCCATCAACTTCCTGTTCCACAGAGGAAGTGGGAGGACGTCACCATGGATTTTGTGACTGGACTGAGGCTGAGCCGTAGTTTTGATGCCATTTAGGTCATTGTAGATAGATTGACGAAGATGGCACGTTTTATTCCTATTAGAGAGATGTGACCGGTGAGCAGATTAACTGAGGAGTACACTAGACAGATAGTGAGACTCCATGGTGTACCGAGGACGATCGTCTCAGATAGAGATGGTAGATTTACCTCGAGATTCTGGCAGCAGATTCAGACTGCTCTAGGGACGAGTTTGCACTTCACGACTGCGTTCCATCCTCAGACAGATGGTCAGTCAGAGAGGACCATTCAGACCCTAGAGGATATGCTGCGAGCTTGTGTGTTGGATTGGGGGCAAGTGTGGACGGATCTTCTCCCACTTGTTGAGTTCTTCTACAACAACAACTGACATGCATCTATTGGGATGGCCCCATATGAGGCACTGTATGGACAGAGATTTCGTACCCCGTTATGTTGGGATGAACAGAGCAGTGTTACTGGTTTGGCACCTGATCAGATTCAAGATGATATGGCTCGAGTAGAATTTATTAGAAAGCGTATGCTGACTGCACAAAGCCGTCCGAAGTCTCATGCTGATAGGAGGCGTAGACCTCTAGAGTTCAGAGATGGAGCCCATGTGTGGCAGAGAGTGCCCCCGACACGAGTGTTAGACGTTTTGGCATTAAGGGGAAGTTGAGCCCCCGATATGTCGGACCGTTCGAGATTTTGGATCGGGTTGGGAGCGCAGCTTACAGATTAGCCTTGCCTCCGAGGTTAGAGGGTGTTCATCCTGTATTTCATGTGTCTCAACTGAGGGAGTACATAACAGATCCGAGACACATCGTGAGTTATGATGATTTGTTGGTTGAGCCGGACCACACATTTGCTGAGCATCCTATTGCAGTCCTAGAGCGAGGTATGCGTTCGAAGGACATTCCTATGTTGAGGATACAGTGGTCGAGGCGAGGACCCGAGGAGGCTACATGGGAGACTGAGTATATTATCCAGAGGAACTATCCAGAGTTCTATGCCGAGATAGGTGCACCAGTAGGATCACCGAGTAGATCTTGGTACTAGCTTGGTGAGTTTTATGTGCTTACATGCTTATATGCTATGATGTGTTTATTTCATACTAGCTTTGATGTGATTATGATCTTATTAGATCTTGTTGTGCTAGTACGATTCTTGTATATAGCTGGAGATGGTTCTTTCCTACATGCTATTGTGATATGATAGGTTTAGCTGGAGATGGTTCTTTCCTCCATGCTATTTTGATGGACATAGTAGTGCTGGAGATGTTCTTCCTCCATGCCTTTCTGTTATGGATATGATACGGCTAGAGATGTGATTCCTCTATGCCTTGTGATATGTTTATGGTTTGGTTAGAGATGGTTTTCCTCTATGTCTTGGATAGTATAGTTTGTTGCTGGAGTTGATGAGTTCCTCCATGCTTATGTTTGAGATTATAAAGAGTTTTACCTCGTCTTTTGAGTCCGAGTGGTTTAAGGACTTTGCAAGTTTCGGGATGAAACTTGTTTTTAGGGGGGGTGAGATGTGAGATCCTATTCTTTCGGACCGAGTTTCCGCACCCGCGGGCATGACTGCCACCCCTGCGGGTTTACGCCCCTGCGGCTCAGGGAACCGCCCCTGCGGTTTCCGGCGGCTGCAGCAAGTTTTGTTGACTCCTTTGACCTGTGCTTTACCCTTTGCTTACTTCCTTCCTTTCCTTGCTAAGCAAGAGTTACCTTTCTCACTTCTCCAGCCCTTCCTACGTCCTTCTTGCTTCTTCATCCCTTCCTTTGATCTTGTTCTTGTTTCTCCTTGGAGTTTTGCTTGAGAGTTGTGTTTTGTGGTTGTTGTTGTTAATGGATGTGTGTATGCTGAGCTTGGAAGCCAGCTACTAATGTGTGTGACCTCTCCCTGCAGCCTAGGACCACAGGTGTGGCGAGTCCTTGCTTCTCTTCTTCTTTGATTCCATCTCTTTAGCTTAGGATTAGATGATTTGATTGTAGATTGATGTTGGTTTGTGTATGTATATGTATGTGTGTGGTTTTGGATGAGAGAAGACGTGATTTGATCACGTGAAGAGCCGAAGAGAAGCCGCGAGATCGCTTTCTGCATCGTCGCCGCCCCTGCGGAATCCGTGCCGCAACGCCCGCGCCAGCGCCCGTGCCTTGCCTGCGTTCCTTGTCACCGCGCCTGCGGCTGCTCCCTGCCGCGCCTGCGGGTTACCTGTTCCGCTCCTGCGTCCCTTGATCACGCAGATGCGTCTTGTCTCGAGACTACCTATAACTGGGTAGTTCCTTTCCTTCCTAGTATGAGGGACTTAGTACCATGCTAGGTATCGGATGTTGATGAGTAAGTTTTAGATTTTCCGGTTACGGCTTTGAGGTTTACGAGTTGGATATGATCCTTATGGATCCCTTGGGTCTAGGTGTGACCCCTTTGTGTGATAGGAGTTTGATATATATATATATATATATATATATATATATATATATATATATATATATATATATGTATGTCTTGTATAGGCCGTGTTGTCCTCCAGTTTGGAGTGGACCTGAGTGAGAGCTGATTGTAGTGATACGACTTCTGAGATTGAGGTAAGTCCATAGGACTTACTTAGCTGACATCCTTATATTGGTTGTGTGCATGAGTGGTGTTTGTTATATGCTTTATAGAATGCGTTATGATGGTCACCGACCTATGTTATATTGACCGCCCATTGTAGTGGCTGTGACAACTTACCTTTCATCCCGTAGTGGAGTCTGGGAAGTTCTTTGTAAGCTAGTTAGTTCTGGTATACGGGAAGGGCACCTACCACTCCATATGGTATACGGGAAAGTGCGCTGATACCACTCCAGCTAGCTATTGCACGCAGAGGCGAGGGTTATATACATTCCTCGTGTCACGTATATTCATATACATCTATTATACGATTAAGTGATTGAACTTATTAAAGATAATAAACCGGGTAAATGTGTGAAAGCATGTTGATATGTTATAATTTCCGATGTGTGTTTGTGCTCTAGCATCTTCTTATATATGTGTATGGTTAGCTAACGGTTTTATACCGTGTTGTAGATCCTTTGCAGGTTAGGAGAGCTGCAAAGTGACCCAAAGGGGTGATCTGCTGAGGGTTCCGTACACTGGGCGTTATCGAGGGATTTTGGGTTATTATTATTGTACGGATTTTTGTTTGACTTTGTACTCAGCAGTACTTTCTATCATTCTTTTGATATGTATATATATCAGTTTTATGTTTTGTTTTAATTTATTGGTGTCTTGTTGTAAGATTCAGTGAACTTGTTGTCAAGCTAGGGTCAGGATCCATTGTGAGATCCTAACCCAGTAGCACCTCGAGTCCTACGAATTTGGGGTGTTACACCAATGTATTTAACAAACTATAATTAGTAGAATAATAATTTTCCTACAATAACAACTATAATTAACAAACTATGATATATAATATTACATACTTACCAAAGTTACAATATCTATATACAACTATTATCCCACTTTCCGATCTTTTGTCTTTTTTTATTGATACAAACAAATTTTTGAACATTATATTACACTATTTATATTAAAACTAAGTGGTTATTGGTTTACATGTGTACATTTATTGTTAATAAAACTTTTATTAAATCTAATTAAATTGTAACTATCTACCCCTATATCTCATATCCTTCCAATTACCCCTATATATCATTTTCCTAAATTAGAAGAATATTTATTCAAATAAAATTAACAAAAACAATAAATAAAAAAATTTGTGGAAATTCATATAAAATATTTTGAGTTCGTTATTTGATTTTTTTAAAACAATATATAGTATGGTTCGGATTTCAAACAAAACAATATGTATGATATGAGGTTCATTAACAAGATATTTAAATATATTTTTTTTATATCAACGATTTAAAATTATTTTGTTTTTAAAATAATCTTTTTTAAATCGTTTATTTGTAATTGACATTTTAAAAAACTATTTTTAGATTATTTAATAAAACCCAAAAAGAAAGTTAAAACTTATATATTTAAAATTTATTCATATAAAAACATATGATTTTCACGGAATATCTTTCATAAATCAAATTTTTGTTACCAAATTTTTATAAATAAAATATCTTCAAATCGTGTAATTCAATTCCGAAAAATCTTACTAAACTAATTTTGTTAACTATCTAATTATATTAGCTTTAAATATGTGTGGAGAAGATGATACACTTTCCTTTCTATCCAGACTAAAATTTTGTATTGATTATCCTTTCTTTTTAAGATCTCTCATTTATGGATATTTTTTGTTAATCATAATATCTCTTTTTATTTTTTATTTTTTTAACAAGTAAACATGAATATATATCCAAAACCCCTATTTAAGAAGATGTCATTCATTCTACTCGACTTACCACTGATACGTATTTTTTTTATCAAGTTATTGCTCACTAATATGTGTTTTTGGTTGTTATTGTATTTTCGTTTTTTTTATTATGACGATATATCCAAGCCAATTCATCACCGAAGATTTGAGTTCGCATTTTGTGTTTATGGGACTTCCGGAATATCAATCATTACAATGGTGTAGTAGTCGGAAAATTAATGGTTTTAGTTGATGATGCATCATGTATTTTGTTTGTATTTTTTTTGACGATTTTTTATCGCTTTCTTATATGGTTTTGATAGGATGCATATACATCCATACGGTTTTAGTGGACTCCGATTTGATGGTTACAGTTCTAGCGTAGAGTCATTGGAAGACGATTTTACCTTCGGCGTTGTGCTCGCAACACTCTTTGTCTATCATTTTGTAAGGTAGGTTTGTTAATGGAGAATTGAGTGGTGTTTTTGGAGAAAGTGAAAGAGTGTGGGGAAAAAGACGGAGAAATGTATATAAATGCGTGTATAGCTAAGAAAATGGAGAACAGTGATAAAGAGGAAGAGTTCGGTGTATTGATCAATGTTTTCTACTTTTTTTTTTTCAAAATAATTTATATAATTTTTAATGGCATAAATTGTGTAAGTATTCTTTAACTATTTTGGTAATCTCTCTCTATATATAAAAATTGTGTAAGTATGCTTTCACTATTTTGGTAATCTCTCTCTCTCTCTCTCTCTCTCTCTCTCTCTCTCTCTCTCTCTCTCTCTCTCTCTCTCTCTCTCTCTCTCTCTCTCTCTCTCTATATATATATATATATATATATATATATATATATATATATATATATATATATATATATTAGATTACAAGATTTTTGAATCACTTCATCGTAGAAACACAGAAATATTCGATTTGGTTTAGAAGAGATGAAATTCATAATTGTAAAAAAAAAATTGTGGGTTAAATCTAACAACAAGGAGACGACTTCCTCTATATGGAACGCCAAAGTATTTAATAAGGATATTTATTGCTATACATGGAATACCAAATTATTTAATAAGTATTTTTATTTTTATTTCACATTTAAATCCCTTACAATTTTTTTTAATAGAATTATAATCATTTTGGTAGATCATAAAATAAAAATTATCGTTTATTACCGCAATAACTACATTTATATATAATGAAATTGATACGATTAGATTTCTCTATCTAGATAAAACTTGGTTATATATTACGTACAAAAAATAAAAAATACAAATCATAGATATTAACAAAAGTAAAATCCTTCTTCGATATAACCAAAGCATTTGATGTGACAATTTATAAATTTGTTAAAACATATAGAGATGTTACATTAATTGTATGAAAAGTTAGAATAAGAAGATAGACCTAAATAACATATGACATTTGGTATAACAATAAATGATAAGGAAAATGCAGAACAAAAATGACGATGAAGGTCTTTAAAATTTATAAGCCTCAATACCTCCATTAATTTCATATTAAAAAAGTGGTTCATTATGCAAATACTTTGACCAACCAAGATGTTTATCAATATATTTTTAAAAAAAGGACTATTAAAAAATCATAACTAAGATCTAACTTTATTATTTTTTTGTTTTAGTTTCAAAGCATTTAGATATTTTTTTAAAAATAAATCCCGCACAAGGTGCGGGTATTACACTAGTATATCTAAAAAGTAAAAACTGAAAATTTAGAATGAAACAATAACAAAACTATATAAAAAAAAAACAAACTATATGATCAACTAATATATGTAAAGAGCTGTAAATAAAATATTCATCATTACAACTAAAGAATGTGAAATATTAAATAAAATATATTTAATTAAGGAATATTATACACTATAATTAAGAAATATGGTTTTTTCCTATAATATATCAAAATATTTAGCTCAATAGTTTATTTTTGGTTGTTGTATAAAATAGAAATTTGTGTGAAGATAATATAAGCAAGTCAAAATTGGAAACAATCTTCCATAATTAAAATTACCAAATATGTGGATTAAGGTGAGAATGACACGTGACAAAATCCGACATGGCGTAATAGGATGTCGCCAAGTGGCAAAATCTGAGGTGGCTTAACGTGAGGACGACAAGTGGCCTTATTCACTTATATTTTAGTATTATATAGTAGATTGTACTTATATAGATAAATTAGGAAATAAAGTATATAATGTAACTCATGTGATCGGTTGAATGAATTAAATAGTGCGGTTTAAAATTGTTGTCATTTCTTATAGTAATACGAAGAATTCTTACGTGATATATATATACATAGAGAGAGAGAGGTTATAATGAGGTTGGAAAATGGACGAAGAAACATTTTATTCTGGTATGGACCAAAGTGTAAGTGCTTTTAATTTGGTTCTTTAGTCTTTACCCCCACAAAATAAAAAGAGAAAAGAATTAATACTGTTCCTAGGGTTTCCAAGAAGCTAAGAGGAATTTTTCCTCTTCTTTTTTATTTTATAAGATGATAAACTTCAAAATGGAATATTGTGTGTTGGTGGGCATGTGCAATATGATGTTATTTTCATTTTATCTTCTTCATTTTTTCAAAGGAATCGGATTCAAATCATTTATACTATCTAATAATTGATTTTATGGTACATTTTACGTCTAAGTTTATTGATGATCTTGAAGTTGATCGGATTTGATGAGTTAACGAGCCCATCTTTTATAGCCAAAACAATAAGTCAATAATAGTTCATATCATGTTCAGTAAAATACGTACGTGTAAATTAAACTTATTTGATGTAAAATGGATACAATTTTTAACTAAATATTGATTACAAGAAAAATAGTAATACAAATAATTCTTCTATAAGATAAAATGGCATTCAATCGATGAAGACCTGCCCTGGAATTACGAATTTGATATTCATATAAAGTTATTATTTGTTTAAACCGGCAATCATCCTTATGATAATTAGGGTTCTCTAGTTTTTGCGTGATTTTGAATGAAAACTCATGCTCAAGCCCATTAGACGTCCATAACGTTAACAAAACGGAAAATTGAAACAATATTTTAACGGAGATTCCATAGGTTTCTGTTGCCGAGTTAAAAATGTCATAAGCAATCCGATCCTTTTCCTGCTAATGAAGTAGCAAACATGGACGAGGACCATTTTCGTAAAGAAAAATAAAATTAAATAAGTGGAACTCTATGGGTTCGGATAATGACCCTACCGTTCGAGCACTCAAGAACTAATATACTATCTTACTTACAACATTACATTCATGCAAAGATCAACCAACACGATTACGAGGGATTTGACTTAATATGCATTTATGGCTGGCATTAGTCAACGAATAAACATCGGACTCGGGCACTTATTAACTCGCTCTATTTAAGTTGTCAAGGACTAGTACGTACTTTTCATGGGTGGTTTCAATAAGATATTATATTCATCTAATGATAGCATTTTTTATGTTATGTTTGTGTTTTTGTGTGTTTTTCGCTTAGTTTTGCATGATCTGGACATTAATACTTTAGTTAAAGCTTTAAATGTCTAAAGAATGTCTATCCCCCTTGTTTTGTGTCTTATAAGATATTTTGGCAAAAAATGGGACTTAAATGAAGATAGCAAATCATACAAGCAATTCAAGCATCATCTTATCAATTATCACTTGATCAAAGGAAAAAGGAAAATCAACTAAGGAAGCAAGCATGAAGCCATTGGAGCGAAATAAAAAAAAACTAAGGAAAAGCCCTCGATGTAACGTCCGGAAATTTTATTCCGGACTTAGAGCGCCTTGTAGATCTTCCCGTAGGCACGAGATGCCGAGAGCCGGGATTTATTCCTAAAATCCCGAGCCGACTCGTCGTCTTTCCCTTTTTCCCGCTTTCCGACCCTTCGTTCCGGGTCGAAGTGACAAGGGGTCATTTCAGACCCCTCGTTCCGGGGTGATGTGACATGACAGCTGCTGTCCCCTCTCCCTTGATAGCCCTTGTCCCCTCCCTCTCTCTCTCCTCTCTTTCTCTTTCACGTGACTTTCCTTCCCTCACTCTTCCTCTCTTTGCTCTCTTGGCTTCCATTCTCTTCTTCCATTTTTGTGTGAAGATCTTGATGTTGGACAGCTTGAGGAGGTTCCAAATCTGTTGGTAAGCTTCTCCCTCTTTCTTCCTTCTTCTCCATGACTGCTCATCCCCTTTCTTCTTCCCTCCTTCATCCATAGCCATGGATGAAGCTTTTGAGAGGTTTTTACTCAACTCTTTGCATGGCTGCGTTCTTAGCTCGATTAGGTCGTGGAGAGCAGCCTAAGATCAGTAGGGAGTGTTTGGAGAAGACCCAGCAAGGAAAGGAGGATTTTGAAGCCAAGGATTCACGATCGAAGACGAAGAAGACGACGTTATGCACAGAACCCGCGGGGCGGATCATCACACCCGCAGGCGCGGCCAGCCGTCGGGGCGGCACAGCACGGCCGCGGGAGCGGCCCAGCACAGCCGCGGGCGCGGCTCAGCACCGCCGCGGGGCGGCTCCAGGGCTCCAGGACAAGGACGGCGCGGGGCGGCTCCTTCCGCCGCGGGTGCGGCTGGCAGCGCCGCTGGGGGCGGCTCCTGGTTCCGCAGGGACGGCCTCTGCTCCGCCGGGGCGCCAGCTTGACTCCGCGGCTGCGTTTCTTCGACAGTAGGTTCCTCCTCTCCCTTCCCATTCGTTCATTCCTTAGTATTGTTGTTGAACCATGTTAGTAACATGCCTAGGACGGATCTAGAGTAGCTTGAAATACCATTTAATGGTTGTGAACCAATGAGCCCCTAAGGCTCGATGTAATTGTTGGATATGAGCATGTGAGCACGATGGATCTTCTAGGCTAGCTTGTGCCTCTTGGGTTGAGGACTAACATCTTTGAGGTTATGAACTGTTGGGTGTTACTTTCATGTGTGGAGAGTGTGATGAGCATGATAGACCTAGTAGGTTTTCACTCGTTCTTGGGTTTTGAGTATATGATCATATGAGAGTTAGTAGGTTGTTGAGATATCTCCTCATGCGTTGAGTGAGATGTGAGTGTGAGAGATTCTAGGATGCGGTCCTAGAATGAGAGTCAAATGATCTTGCGTAGATCATTTGTGTGGAAGTCCTACACTTCTTGAGTTGAGCGGGTTTTGATGGTTATCTTGTTGTGAGCAGGTTGTGTGCTTCTTCCCAAGGGAAGCGAGAGCGTTTTGTGATTTAGCATTGGGACGAGGTAAGTCTCCGGACTTACTTAGCTCGTATTTTATGTATTAGCATTGATGTGTGTTTGGTGGTGTGTGTTTATGTTATGTTATAACAATTAAACCGGTAATTAGGACCACCGACCTTATGTATATTTTGGCCCAAGTGTATGATAACGAGCGGTGACATCTTGCATAGCTATGCGTGAAGTTAGGGGGATCTCGGCGACTAGCCTGGCGGGTTCGATGGTCGGATGCATCCGTACCATTTTTGCCGATAAGTGGGGACCGAGGCGAGACCACGGTGGTTCTCGTGCCACAAACCTAAGTTGAATTAGAACGGGATATGACTTAATAATAAAAAGATAATAAACCGGACTTGCGAGTTTTATGTTATGTGTTATGTATGTGGTTGTGCCTTCACCGTTTTTCTAATGCTTAGAATATTAGCTAACGGTTTTAAACCGTGGTTGTAGATGACTCGCAGGTTAGGGACGCCGCCGAGTGAGGTGGAGGAGTGGACAACCGGGGTCTCCGTACATTATAAGACAGGGACGTTTTTTGGATATGTCTTTGTTTTGTGGATTATGTAGTACGGTTTGGTTTTCTTATCGGAGTTGTGATGTTTTGAGGACTCGGCTGAGTTTCCACTTTGTAGTCTTTACTTTCGGGCTTTCGCATACATTAAAAACGTTTTAAGTTTTACCCTTTATTTGTGCCTTGTTGGAAGGTCCGGTGAAACTGTTGTCAAGCTAAGGGTCGGGACCCATTGTGAGGTCTCGCCCGTAGCATCCTGTAACACTCCAAATCCGTAGGACTCGGAGTGCTACTAGGCTAGGATCTCACAATGGATCCTGACCCTAGCCTGACAACAATTTCACTGATCTTACAACAAGACACCGATAGATTAAAACAAAACATGAAACTGATATATATATATATATATATATATATATATATATATATATATATATATATATATATATATATATATATATATATATATATGTATATATATATCAAAAAGGTAATAAAATGTACCACTGAGTACAAACAAAACCATACTGTACAACAAAAGACCCATATCCCCGATAACGCCCCAGTGTACGGAGCCCTCAGCGGATCACCCACTCTGAATCACTCTACAGCTCTCCTATCCTGCAAAGTGTCTACAACACGGTATGAAACCGTTAGCTAACCATACACAAATATAGGAATATGCTAGAGCACAAACACACATCAGACATCTTAACACATCATCATGCTTTCACACATTTACCCTGTTCATTATCTTTATAAAGTCCAGCAATCAACTCATATATAAATATCCATATAAACATAAGTGACACGAGGAATATAACCCTCGCCTCTGGGTACTATAACCAGCTGGAATGGTGCCTGGAACACCTCCCCGTGTACCCTAAGGGAATGGAGAGTGCCCGAACCGTTTACGAGGTCTGGCCTGACCACAGAGAACCCCCAACTCCCAGCGGGATGAATGGAAAAGTGGTCACAGCCCTACAATGGGCAATCAATACATCATAGGTCGGTGACCAACATATCGCATGCTATAAACATATAACAAACACCACTCATGCACAACATCCTATAAAGGAATGGCAACTAAGTAAGTCCCACGGACTTACCTCAACCTCGTAGTCGTCTCACTGGATCAACCCTCAACTCAATCCACTCCAACTGGAGGATAACACGACCTATACAAGGCATACATATATATCAAACTCCTATCACACAAAGGGTCACACCTAGACCCAAGGGATCCATAAGGGATCATATCCAACTCGTAAACCTCAAAGCCGTAACCGGCATATCTATATCATACTTGTCACATCCGAATCCTAGCATGGTATTAAGTTCCTCATACTAGAACGGAAAGGACGCAAGGGCGGAAGAGATCACCCGCAGGCGCGGCAGGTAGAATCCGCAGGGGGGCGGTGACAAGGCTGCAGGCTAATGCAGGCACGGCGCAGGCGCTGGAGCGGGCGCGATGACACGGTCTCTGCAGGGGCGGCGGTTTCCAGGCGCGGGGGTAGCGACAGTGCAGAATGCAATCTCGCGGCTTCTCTTTAGCTCTTCACGTGATCAAATCACGTCTACTCTCTTCCAGATTCATACACAAGCATAAACATACACATTTCAACATCACCCTATGCTCAATATATCTAATCCTAAGCTAGGGAAGGAAGAAGCAAAGGAAGAAGGAAGAGAAGAAGGAGAAGAAAACTTACCACTGCTGAAGGTCTAGGCAGGCAAAAGCATAAGCACAACTCAGCTGGCTTCATAAGCTCAGCAACCACAATACTAGCATCCACAACCACAAACCACACACAACTCTACCAACTCAAGGAAAAACCAACTCAAGCTCAAGGAGAAAGAAGAAGAAGCAAGGAGGACGTGAAGTTGGATTGGAAATGTGATGAAACCCTTACTCAACAAGGTGAAACGGAGGAGGTAAAGAAAGGTAAAGCACAAGTCAAAAGAGTCAACAAAACCAGCTGCAGTTGCCGGAAACCGCAGGGGCGGGTTTCCTGGCCGCAGGGGCGGAACAACAGGGGAGCCGCAGGGGCGGCCTCATAGACCCGCGGGGGCGGCTAAGGTCAAAACTAGCTCCCAAAACTAAGGCTCTTACACATCCCGAGTCCCGCGGATTTGGGGTGTTATACTCGATTTTCCAACAACTCGAGAGAAGAAGACGAAATACCCTGGATCAAGAAGAAATACCAAGAGGAAATCACAAACTCCATCGAGTTGTCCTAGGTGAAGAGGGAGAAGGCGTAGGTGCGGAAGAAGAAGAGCTAGCACTTTATTCAAATTTATTAAGAAAGTTTCCAATTTCGGTACTAATGTTTTGCATAATGGTAGAAATATTGATTTCATCATCTACTAAACACAAACAATCATAATAAGCGTTCAACAAATCGAAAACACCATCAAGTTTAAGTATAGGATCAACAACGGTGGTTACAAGATAAATCATGGGAATTTATTTGTAATATTTTTAGCCATTTTATTTTCATTCATTCCATAGCATCTAACATTTCTAATCAATTTAGAAAAGTCTCGGAAAAGTTTACGGCTATCTCTAAAAATCTACAAGAGGTTGGGGTGTAAACGCAACTCATGGCATTAGTTGCATCACTAAAAACCTTTAAAACATTACAAATATCAATGCAGGTTTGCCAAACATTTTCATCATCAAGATTTGACCAAAGAATGTTTATTGCTGAAAACTCTTGTAAAAAAACTTTGTAACGAACGGCTTCACTAAGTAATTTGTATGTAGAGTTCCAACGAGTTTCAATGTCTTTTGAAAAAGCAATTGGATGAAAATTATTAGTTAATCATAATGTTCTCCATTTTTTTGTTTTCTCTAATAAGAGATGTGCCAAATATGATCAATAACGTTGGTGATGGGGTTAGCATATTCGTTGACATCTTAAGTCCATCTTGAACACATAAGTTTAAAATATGACATGAACATCTTTGATGAGTATAAGGAGTTCGCAAATATTTTCATGCCCCCTGGACCAAATGGTTTACGGCAGCGGTGTTTGCGGATGCATTATCAAAAGAATATGAAAAAACTCGATGTTGTAAATTAAATTCTCGTAAAACCGTTTTATCAAGCTTACAATGATTGGTGCATCATGTTTTGTCCTGAAACGGCGAATTTCAATAACATATTTATGCAAAAACATATCGTTATCAATAAAATGTAAAGTAATTCCATGTAAAAAAAATTTCGCCTTTGTGTACTCGAAATGTCACTACAAATAGATACTTGATGTTCAAAAGATGCCAAAGTTGAAAAAAAAAATTATTTCTTTCTTAGGTTAGATTTAGTTTCTAGTTTGGAAACGGTTTTGCGAGAAATTGGTTTTAAAGAAGGTTGAAGATATTTAGTGTTATATGCTCTAACTTCTTCATACTCGAAATAAGAAAATGGAAATGCATAAGAACATATAAGATCGGTTAATCCTAAACTTTCTTCACTATGGTTATACATAAAGAAAGGAGATTGAGATTGAGAGAAAGAAGATGCAAACCCGTTGGACAAT
Organism: Fagopyrum tataricum; assembly: GCA_002319775.1. Lineage (NCBI taxonomy): Eukaryota > Viridiplantae > Streptophyta > Magnoliopsida > Caryophyllales > Polygonaceae > Fagopyrum > Fagopyrum tataricum. The sequence goes on along the minus strand of CM008280.1, from coordinate 39,375,807 downwards.
TGTGATTGTCCCCGTGATACCTAGCTTCTCCGGATGGATGTTTTGCATGTGCGTTTGCAAAGTCCAGTATCCACCCTTCATCCTTCACTTGTACATCTTTGGACAATAGTTAAATGAAACTTGACAATACTCGTGCACTGGCTCCCGTTCTAGTAATGCTTCATAAAAAATATCGGATCTAAGCATTTTCGGTGGGGGTGAGACGTCGTTGTGATGGCATTTCGGGATTGTCGGTCATTTGAGTTTGACTTTCTTGGGTGCTAGGGAATAATTGAGAAGAGATGTGGTCACTTGGGTTTGCCATTACGAGAAATCGAGAATACGAGAGATGAACTCGAGAAAGAGGAGAGTTGAGACTCGAGAGATGATTCGAGAAAGGCGAGATGAGAAGAAAGTCGAGAAAGATGAGAAGAAGATGGTGTGGGATTTAGAGGAAAATGGGTTGGGTATTTATAGAAATGAGTAAGATAGGGGTTTTTTTTAAATATAAACCCATTTTCAACGGCCATATGGCCGTTGGAGTGGGGCCTACCAACGGTTATATTATTATATTCGTTGGCAGGCAGAGCGTAACGGCTATAATGCCATTGCGCTCAGTTGTCAAACCGGCGGTTCGGACACTTCTAGAAAAAATCCATACCTAAACCGCCGGTTTAGGTTTTTTTTAACCAAGCCTAAACCTAAACCTAAATCGTAACCCCTCGAAGCCTAAACCACCGGTTTGACCAAACCGGCAATTTGGGCCGGTTTAAAAACCGCCGGTTCGGCGGTTTGCCACAAACCGGACCCAACTCTACATTGTTTTCTTGCATCTCTATTTTGTTGTTTACTTTCTTTCTATGGAATATATTCATTGTTATGCCGGCCAAATTTCCGATGGTTGGGTAGTTTCCTATCTAGGCTTTGGGTTAAAATTTTCCAAATCATGCTAGAATAGTATTGATTTTGTGTTTCTTCATGATAATAAGGGAATTAAAGAATGATTAATTTCATATAGGAGGGACGAAAATTTGGATATATCTATCATTCATATTGGATTGACCTCAATGCTAGTGGTTTAGGCTTTTACTAGATAATATACTTGTTAAAGCATTGTATTATTCCAAGAATGAATGATTGATTGCTAGTTTAATCATATAAGTTGAGACTTACAAGGTTATATGAGTAATTGTCTAACAATTACATATAGGAGGGACGAAATTGTTGTGTAAAAAGATGGAAAAAGTAATTGTCTAACAACCCCTCACTTTATATGCTTAACAACTTGCCAACTCGTCAAAAAGGGGATCTCCAAGTAACAAACTCTCGTCAAGGCAGTTATAGCTAGCGTACACATTGATCGACTTTTCTCCATGCTTGCACTTATGTCGATTCTGATGCAATCGATCCAAGTTGAAGCTAAAGGCGGAGGGCTGACTTTGAACGTTGGTCGAGTTGTTCGGTAGACATCGATCGACTAGTCTCTGGTTGGATGTCAAATGAGTTGATTCCTTCTTAGAATGTCTAAGTATTGTTGATTGACTTCCTCCTTTCTTCCTCTGTCGACTTGGTGTTGCCTTCGGTCGATTGATCATAAAATTCGATCTTCTATACTTGTCTTCTCCGAGGTGAGTGATTGACATCTCTTGTATTGCTTCGAGCCTTTCCTTAGTGCATACTCTAGGGATTTCTGCTTCCTTCCTTGCTTCCATTGATGATGATGTAGATGAGGGATGAGATTTCTTTAGCTTGAGAGATGTATCTTTTTTAAGCTCTAAAGTGGTTGAAATCAACTAAACATAAGAGACAAACGAGAGTAAACAATATTCTTTGATGCAAATAAGCTCTAGCTATGATGAAAATGTCTAAACCCATGCAAAAACTAAGGAACACACATGAAAAGAATACTAGAAAAGATAGCATGAAAGCGTGCTATCAGGGCATAGACAAACCAAGACCGTGCTTTCCAACTCACGTAGTAATCATTCAACAATTCGACGAGTATAGAAAAACCCATGCGCATTTAGAATTTCGGAAAAGACCAAGAAAAACTTCACCGTAAGTCCTTCGGTTTAAAAGGTACAAAGACCAAAGAATTCTACGATGATTAAGAATCCCCGAACCTTTGATGGACTAGTATTCTCAAAACCAAGCTCTATTTAAATATTTTCAATGAAACAAAAATGTTTGGTTATTCACTTTGTTTTATCTAAACCAATTAAAAACGACACTCTAGATTAACAAAGGTAATTAAAAGGTAGAATTAATCCCTTTAAAAAGAAGGTTTATCAAAGATCTCAATTCATAAGCATATATGCAACATAAGAATTAACGCATTATAGAGTTCATCCAAATCCTTAGATGAAGGAAAGAGACTAGACAGACATGTTGAGATATAAAACAATAGCAATGTCTTCAAACATGAAAGATTAAAACTCACAAAGTTTGGTTCGGAGAAGAAGCATATAGAGTAACTCTAATAACTGAAAACTACCAGAATAATGATACAAGAGAAGAACAAGAGAGAAGATAGAATTGGTGGATCAAATTATTCTAAACATAATCCCAACACCTGCTTATATAGGGGAATTCTGGCATCTAGGGTTACACGACTTTTACAAAAAAAAAAATTCCCAAAAAAAAATTGGGAAATCGAAGCCTTGCGCTCCGGGCAAGGTTCTGTTTAATTATGGTTACCGTTATGGGAAGTTAAGGTCGTAACTGGCGGTAAGGGTACCCGTAATATTCTCTTCTGAACTAGGCCGCGAATTGGGCTTCTTACGCTCTCCCAACAATCATTACGGCGACTTTACGGTCGGAACATGGCTATAACCTAATGGTGTTCCTGGTACGAGTAGTAAAAGGCAACACTTTCGGGAGACCATACAGTACTACAAGTGCACGGCCGTGTCAATGTAAGTATATGATGTAACACATCAATGTTGAATCCCAAGAGATCATGTTATCCCTACTTTGCTCTAAGAATATCTCAAGTCAAATGCCAAGTGTGTAAAAGGAAAGGGAAAAGAAAGATCAAGTGATCATAAGCATGCATAATTTTGTCAACTCCATTTTAGTGACTTGTTCAATATATATCGAGTGACTATGTCAACGACGATCAATTGAACAACAGGGCAAGTACACTTTAATCGAGTGAAAAACAGAATACAAGCTAGCAACTAACAAGTATCAAAGTATGGGAAACGATTAGAATTTTTGGGATAATTCCTCCAAATCCTTACTGATCCAAGTGAGAATGATGTTGTGTCATGTAAGGGAATGAGAACTTAATGCTCAAATAACAAGTGAATGTTACTAAACTAATGCAACATGGATAGGCAAGTGAATATCTAAGCATGAGTCATTCTATCAAACAAATGTCACATGCTATTTTCTATTCAAGTGTTGATAGGCAACTTTAGGTCACCACTAAGCTCTAGATTAAATCATGTAAACAGCAAATGGTGTTTTCTATTTGCTTACATAATTTAACCTACTTTAGCATGGATAAACACATTACAAGCATGCAAGTCATCATTTCGGCCCTAGCAAGGCATACTCTAGCATGATAGGCATCTATACAATCATCACCATTAGTGGAATTACTTGTAAGTTTCATCCACCATAGCCGGTCTATAAGGAAATGTAAAATCATGCTTGAAAACATATAATGTTCATAAGAGGAACAATCTAGATCAAGATCTAGCATCCGACATTCAAAATGGATTCAAGCATTGATCAAACATGTCAAAAAAAAAAAGTATCTCCTATATTCTCACTAAACATGCATTTATACTCATTTATTCCAATAGCACAAAAGCAATTCACAAGGACATAACTTAGATTTGGAGTTTTCACCCCAAGTCCTAATAAGACTACTCGCTCATGAACGTACAATCAATCTTCATAATTCCATAAACAAATGTCATGATATGAAACTACAGATGAATTAAGGTATGTAGGAAAAAGAATCGACAGAATTGAACTTACTAATCCAAAGTTATGATGAAAACAATATATATTAAAATGGATCAAAATCAACTTCTAGATGTGTTTTCCTCAAGAACACCAAGAACATCATGCAAACGGCTAAACTAAGAGAAATGAGAGGGAATTTGAATTGTTTTCTAAATGTGATCACATCCAATGTGTGATATCTAATACAAGGCAATCTTGCCTCCTTATACAGGCCTAAATCACGTGGTCCTTGATCCCCTCCAAATTGCATTTGGAATCTCCAACAACTTGATGCAAGTGGGTTGACGGTTACAATTTCTTCTTCGTCGGGGTTTTCCGTTTCACTCGATCCACGTTGTCCATCTCACTCGATCGAGTGACTTACCGCCTCAAGAGATTTTCTTTTTCGTCCAATTCCCCGTTTTACCCGATCCATGTTGATTCTTGGTCGATCGAGTGGATCCAAAAACATGTCTTCTTCCAACGAGTAAAAGGAAAATTTGGAGGTCAAGATGAGGTACACCATATAAAGGTCAAACAAAGGAATTTGCTCATCAAACTTTTTTGGCATAAATTATTGTTGTTTCTATTCCTAGTGGATATTAAACTTTTAGCATTAGAGTATGAACAATCTCACATTTGACAAATTTTCTATTTAAAGTGAGTTTTGTTTGTACAAGAATTTTCTCAATATGGAGTATACACATTTAATTTTAGCAGTTAGTCCCAAATTGATATATATATATATATATATATATATATATATATATATATATATATATATATTGTTTATTTTCACATTATGGGTTTGTAAAGATTAGTTTTCTTTAAAGTAATAAGACATTTGTCTTTTGAAAAAACTTAATCAAGCTAACCATAATTTAAATAAGCTTAAAAATATATGGAGGTAGTATTAGAATTCAATTGAAAATATCATGTTATAAAACTTTGCGACAACATTGGCGACAGAAAATGCCGTCACAACTAGGGTTTGGCGTCAAAAATAGTCGTCGCAAGTGTTGGAGTTGACGACAGAGTTTGCGACGGCAGACAACCATTACAAATGTTGGAATTGGCGATGAATTTGCGACGGAAGTTTCGTCGCAAATATTAGCATTGGCAACGGAAGTGAGCCGTTGCAAATATTTGAATGGCGACGGAATGACCGTCACAATGATTTAGTTGGTGTCGTTGGAGAATGTCATTTACGTCGGCGGTATACCGTCGTGGAGCCGATGCAAATGATTATACGACGGCAAGTCCGACGCAAAATACTTTTGCGTCAAGGACCATTGCGTCGGTGTCAAGGCCGACGTTGTGCCGACGCAAAGGCTATTTGCGACGGGAAACCAGCCTTTTCCAAACTATTTTTTTTTAGTGCATCTCACCCAATCGAGTGGTCGATCGAGTGGATTTTTCCTTTTCTCCCGAGTGGATTTCACTCGATCTTAGTTCCGGGATTCTATTCTTGCTTGGAGAGTTTTGTACATTTGGTCCGAGTGGAATGTTCTTCTTCTTTGTCCGGGTGGATTGTCACTCAACCTAGTAACTTGGTTCTCCTTTGGTGACGGTTCAATCTTCTTTGTTGGTTCTTGACCTCTTTTTGCTCCATGCTCCAAGGCTTCTTGCTTGCTACCTTCCTTGCTTCCATGATGATATGAGGGATCCTTAGGCTTGATGTTTTTGCTCCTTTTAGCTCCAACTTGGACCTAAAACACCTAATTAAGACACAAAACACAAGGGGAGTAGACATTCTTTGATGTATTTAAGCACTAGAAAAGATGTAAATGTCTTATCTCATGCTAAAAGGTAAGGAAAAACACATGAAAACAACACTAGAAAGATAGCATGAAAACATGTTATCACCTAGCCCGTAACGGTGGTCGTAAACCGCGTTGATCTTGTAATTATCGATTATCTTCTTCAAAGAAATTGAGGGTAGACTTTTTGTTCCAAATCCTTAGTCCTTTTGATCATCTTTAAGCTTTGACCTCAGAGAGGATGTGATTCCGGTGTATTTAGCGCCGAAAATGCTTGTAACATAGTAAGCCAAGGTACATACCGAAATATAGAAAGTGGGAGTTTTCCATATAAAAAGGCATATATAGGATGGAATAGAGGATATGAAATGCATGAAAACAAAAAGGGGAAAGTGATATTTTTGACACTCATCAAAGGTCGTCTCATGTGATTTTATGCTTTATAGTAGGGAAGTCCAAATCACCAATCCAAGATAGTAAACGAGCATCTCGAGCAATCAATATTTAGTCATGTGTGAATTTTTCTTGTAACGTCTTGACTTCAGGGAAGATTGAGCTCTGAAGCAACTTTGAGTGGTTAGTGCGGTAAATACTCCATAACGAGCTTAAAAGCTTGAAATATGAAATAACCAAAAGTAGATACCGAAAACACAATATGAACGGATTTAGCGTTTGTAAGAGGCTTAGTTTTGGGAGCGAGTTTTGGTCTTAGCTGCCCCCGCAGGTCTGTGAGGCCGCCCCTGCGGCTTCCCTGTTGTTCCGTCCCTGCGACTAGGAAACCCGCCCCTGTAGTTCTGGCGGCTGCAACCGGTTTTGTTGACTCTTTTGACCTATGCTTTACCTTTCTTTACCTCCTCCGTTTTACCTTGCTGAGCAAGGGTTTCTTCACATTTCCAATCCAGCTTCACGTCCTTCTTGCTTCTCCCTTGTTCCCTCGTGATCTTGTTCTTGGTTTGGAAGAGTTTGGGTTGAGTTTTGGATGTGTTGTGGCTTTTGTGGTTGATGACTGTGAGTGTTGCTGTGCTTGGAAGCCAGTGAGTTGTTGGTGATCAGTTCCTTAGCTAACCACAGCTGTGGTAAGCTTCTTCCTCCTTGCTTCTTCATTCTTTCTTCTTCCTTTCTTGTTCTTCTTCTTCCTTAGCTTAGGATTAGATGATTGAATGTAGGATTGATGTTTGTATGTGTATGTTGTGGCATGTGTATGAATCTGGAAGAGAGTAGACGTGATTGATCACGTGAAGAGCTAAAGAGAAGCCGCGAGGTTTCATTCTGCACTGTCGCCGCCCCGCGGCTGAGACTCACCGCCCCCGCGGCTACCGTGTCATAGCGCCTGCGTCGTGCCAGCGGCGTGCCTGCGTTTGCCAGCGTTCCTTGTCACCGCCCCTGCGGATTTTACCTGCCGCGCCTGCGGGTGATCTCCTCCGCCCCTGCGTCCTTAGTTCACGCAGATGCGTCTTGTCCCGGGACTACCTATAGTTAGGTAGTTCCTTTCCTTTCTAATATGAGGAACTTAGTACCATGCTAGGATTCGGATGTTGACGAGTATGACATGGAATTGCCGGTTAGGGCTTTGAGGTTTACGAGTTAGATATGATCCCTTATGGATCACTTGGGTCTAGGTGTGACCCTTTGTGTGATAGGAGTTTGATATGTATGTATGCCTTGTATAGGCCGTGTTATCCTCCAGTTTGGAGTGGACTGAGTTGAGGGTTGATCCAGGGAGACGACTACGAGGTTGAGGTAAGTCCGTGGGACTTACTTAGTTGCCATTCCTTTATAGGATGTTGTGCATGAGTGGTGTGTGTTATATGTTTATAGCATGTGTTATGATGATCACCGACCTATGATGTATTGATTGCCCATTGTAGGGTTGTGACCACTTTTCCATTCATCCCGCTGGGAGTTGGGGGTTCTCTGTGGTCAGGCCAGACCTGGTAAACGGTTCGGGCACTCTCCATTCCCTTAGGGTACACGGGGAGGTGTTCCAGGCACCATTCCAGCTGGTTATAGTACCCAGAGGCGAGGGTTATATTCCTCGTGTCACTTATGTTTATATGGATATTTATATATGAGTTGATTGCTGGACTTTATAAAGATAATGAACAGGGTAAATGTGTGAAAGCATGATGATGTGTTAAGATTTCTGATGTGTGTTTGTGCTCTAGCATATTCCTATATTTGTGTATGGTTAGCTAACGGTTTCATACCATGTTGTAGACACTTTGTAGGATAGGAGAGCTGCAGAGTGATTCAGAGTGGGTGATCCGCTGAGGGCTTCGTACACTGGGGCGTTATCGGGGATATGAGTTCTTTTGTTGTACAATATGGTTTTGTTTGTACTCAACGGTATATTGTATTACCTTTTTGATATATATATATATATATATATATATATATATATATATATATATATATATATATATATATATATATATATATATCAGTTTCATGTTTTGTTTTAATCTATCGGTGCCTTGTTGTAAGATCAATGAAATTGTTGTCAGGCTAGGGTCAGGATTCATTGTGAGATCCTAGCCTAGTAGCACTCCGAGTCCTACGGATTTGGGGTGTTATAAAGTTGGTATCAGAGGCCAGGTTGACAACAATGGAACTAGTAATTTGCAATAAAGGTCGAATAGATAACTAAATAGAACCCGAAAAGGGGTCTGACTTTTCAAAAGGTTTTGGTTTTGAAATGAGTACAAATGTTTTGGGATACCGTGTTCGTGAGCCATCACCCCTCTGAAGATCTCGACAGTATAGATATATATAGATATTTTGTTATGATTGATCTGTGATATATCTATTCATATGGCATATATATAGCCTTCTAAGATAGGTTTACGTCTTTTGCAGATGGTTCAGACTAGAACCTTACCTGCAGCAAGACGAGGTAGAGGTAGACCCCCTCTAGGTAGAGGACGGGGTAGGACTCCTGCTGACGGTTCACATGCGGGAGAGCTACATGAGGAAGTTGTTGAGAGCGCCGTTCCTGAGACTGGGAACGGGGCACAGAGAGCCCAGTTTGGCGAGTCTGATCGTGTCTCTATGGGTAGATCAGAGTTTCATGCTTATATCAGATGTGTTGAGGAGGCTGTCAGAGCCGGTATGCGTGCCCCAGACTTACAAGCACAGAAGGGACCATCTGAGAGGTCCCACACCATTACTCAGGTACCAGCTGTACAGGTACCTGATGCTGAGATGGCCAGAGCACCAGAGGAGTATAAAGGGCCTAGACCAGATACTTAGTTGAAGGCATTCCATCAGATGGGTGTACCCCCTTTTTCTGGGAAGGTGGGATTGGAGATTGAGCTCTGGATTGGGCATGTAGACTCAGCTCTGGAGTCTATTCGCTGTCCAGCTGACTGACAGATTGAGCTGGTTCAGACTTTATTCCGGGACTTGGCACAGCACTGGTGGAGATCAGTACGGGGTCAGGTTACCCGTTATGACCAGATGAAGACGATGATTAGAGAGCGTTTCTACCCTGCCTCGTTGAGGAGGGAGAAACTGCGAGACTTTGTTGAGGTTGGGTTCGAGGATGTACCGGTCTCAGAGGCCATTAGGAGATTCCAGGAGGAGCTGGCATTTCTGGGTCCAGTTGCACCTTTTGTAGATCAGCACGTGTATTTGTTTTCCCGACGTTTGAGGGATACTACCCGTACCTATATGGCGGGTTTTCACTGTGAGACCTTGGTCGATTATCAGGACCGGGCTTCTGACTACGAGAGGGAGAGAGCTAGCCAGAGGAGAGCTTCGCAGACCGGAGGGTCTGAGAAGAGACAGAGGACTGGTCAGACCAGTGGTACTGGTGGAGCTGCTGGTTCAGGGCGAGGCCAGAGTCGTCCTCCATTTGCACCGGGTGCAGATAAGGGAGTGCAGTGCTTCAATTGCAGTGAGTATGGGCATATGAGGTCAGAGTGTACTAGGCAGTCGGTGACCTGTTTCACTTGTGGCCGACCTGGTCATAGAGCTACTTTATGTAGACGAGGGAGAGCTTCATCACAGCAGGATTCTTCTCCTGCTAGTGCAGCAGGAGGTGGACAGAGACCACCTCAGCAGCAGCAACAGAGTCAGGGACTCAGATCGCCCTACGACTCAAGGATCTGCTCCTGGGCCGAGTAGAGGCAGAGGTCGTGGTGGGGGCACCACTGATACCAGAGGCCCACAAGGTCGTGTTTTTGAGCTGAAGAGTGCAGAGGAGCCAACTGCACCTACTACTACAGGTACCATTTTGATTCATGGTTTACCTGTTAGGGTTTTATTTGATATTGGTGTTACGCACTCTTTTATTTCTGATGCCTGTGTAGAGCGTCTGGGTTTAGATACAGTTGAGGGGATGCCCTTTATTATAGGGTTACTCGATGGTGGTAGGGTCAGAGGTACCCGTGAGATTCACGGTTGTCCCATTTCTGAAGGGACTCGTGTGCTACTAGTTGACTTCTTTGTCATGCTGTTAGAGCATGAGGAAGTTATACTAGGTATGGATTGGATGGCTAGACATTCTGCGGTCTTAGATGTAGGTAGGAGGACTGTTACCCTCTCTACCCAGTTAGGCCAGATAGAGGTTTTCCGAGGTTGGGACCTTGGAAAGGTAGGCACGGTTATCAGTGCTATACGGGCAGCTAGACTGATTGCACAGGGTTGTGAGGCCTTCTGGTGTTATGCCATGAAGGAGGGGGAGAGTCCAACATTAGAGGATATCCCAGTTGTTTGCGAGTTTACTAATGTTTTTGTTGAGCCGTCTAGTTTGCCGCCTCAGAGGAGTGTGGATTTTGGTATCGAGTTAGAGCCTGGTACGAGACCCATCTCGAAGGCCCCATACCGGATGGCGCCTGTCGAGATGTTGGAGCTGAAGAAGCAACTCGAGGAGTTGGCTGAGAAGGGCTTCATTCGCCCTAGTGTGTCCCCTTGGGGAGCACCTGTCCTCTTCGTACGGAAGAAGGACGGACCGCTGAGACTGTGTATTGATTACAGAGAGCTGAACAAGGTGACCATCAAGAACAAGTATCCACTGCCGCGCATTGATGATTTGTTAGATCAGCTACAGGGAACGACTGTGTTCTCCAGGATTGATCTACGTTCCGGGTATCACCAGCTGAGGGTGAGGGAGCAGGATGTGCAAAGGACAACATTCCGGACCAGATATGGTCACTACGAGTTTGTAGTGATGCCATTTTGGTATATTCTCGCAGTGGAGAGGAGCATGCAGGACATCTGAGAACTGTATTGCAGGTTTTGAGGGATAGAGAACTTTATGCGAAATTCTCTAAGTGTGAGTTCTGGATGCCAGAGGTAGCATTCCTAGGTCATATAGTATCAGCTAAGGGGATCAAGCTGGATCCAGCGAAGATTGAGGCAATAGCAGCATGGACGACACCGACAAACGTCAAGGAAGTCCATAGCTTCCTTGGCCTAGCCGGTTATTACAGACGCTTTGTGGAGGGATTCTCTGTGATTGTCCGTCCACTGACGAGTTTGCTGAGGAAGACTACTAGATTTGTGTGGTCTGATCAGTGTACGCAGAGTTTTGAGGATCTGATCAGTGTATGCAGAGTTTTGAGGAGCTGAAGAGACGTCTGACTTCTGCTCCTGTTTTGGCACAGCCAGAGGTACAGAGGATTTGTAGTATACAGTGATGCATCCAAGCTAGGCTTGGGATGTGTGTTGATGCAGAGGGCAGGGTGATTGCATATGCGTCTAGACAACTGAAGACGTATGAGGAGAACTACCCGACTCATGATCTGGAGTTGGCAGCGGTAGTTCATGCACTGAAGATCTGGAGACATTACCTGTATGGTGTTACATGTCAGATCTTCACAGACCATCAGAGTCTGAAGTACATTTTCACGCAGCGGGAATTGAATAACCGCCAGCGTAGGTGGCTTGAGCTGATCAAGGATTTTGATCTGGAGATTCTGTATCATCCGGGGAAGGCGAACGTTAGTCCCGACCCCTGAGCAGGAAGACGCCTCGAGAGCAGGCGATTGCGAGGCTGACAGTTCAGCACAGTTACAGAGGGATTTGATCTGGCTAGAGTTGGACATCCAGTTTCTGATGAGGATGCCCGCTGCGTACTTTAGAGGTTCTCCTGATCTGTTGGGTGAGATCCAACAGAAACAGAGACCTGCCCGACTTTACAGAGGATCAGAGATAGGATGTCTCGGATGAGGCACCCCAGTTTCTGCTGGGAGCAGATGGAGTTTTGAGACGCCATGGTCGCGTCTGTGTACCTGCTGATACAGAGCTGAGACAGAGGATATTACAGGAGGCTCACTGTACACCTTACTCGGTACATCCAGGTACGAGTAAGATGTATCAGGATCTGAGACGTTTATATTGAAGCCCGATGTAGCCAGATTTGTAGCTCAGTGTGCGACCTGCCAGCAGGTCAAGATCGAGCATTTCCGAGGTGAGCTCCATCCACTTCCTGTTCCACAGAGGAAGTGGGAGGACGTCACCATGGACTTTGTGACTGGACTGAGGCTGAGCCGGAGTTTTGATGCCATCTGGGTCATAGTTGACAGACTGACGAAGACGGCACGTTTCATTCCTATTCGAGAGACGTGGCCGGTGAGCAGATTAGCAGAGGAGTACACTAGGCAGATAGTGAGACTCCATGGTGTACCGAGGACGATCGTCTCTGACAGAGATGGACGGTTTACCTCGAGGTTCTGGCAGCAGATTCAGACTGCCCTGGGGACGAGTTTGCACTTCACGACTGCGTTTCATCCTCAGACAGATGGTCAGTCAGAGAGGACCATTCAGACCTGGAGGATATGCTGCGAGCTTGTGTGTTGGATTGGGGACAGGTGTGGACGGATCATCTCCCACTTGTTGAGTTCTCCTACAACAACAGCTGGCATGCATCTATTGGGATGGCCCCATATGAGGCACTGTATGGACAGAGATGTCGTACCCCGTTATGCTGGATGAGCAGAGCAGTGTCAGTGGTTTAGCACCTGATCAGATTCAGGATGATATGGCTCGAGTAGCATTGATCAGAGAGCGTATGCTGACTGCGCAGAGCCGTCAGAAGTCGTATGCTGATAGGAGGCGTAGACCTCTAGAGTTCAGAGTTGGAGCCCATGTGTGGCTGAGGGTGTCTCCGACACGAGGTGTTAGGCGTTTTGGCATTAAGGGGAAGTTGAGCCCCGATATGTCGGACCGTTCGAGATTCTGGATCGGGTTGGGAGCGCAGCTTACAGATTAGCCTTGCCTCCGAGATTAGAGGGTGTTCACCCTGTATTTCACGTGTCTCAGCTGAGGGAGTATATACCAGATCCGAGACACATCGTGAGTTATGAGGATTTGGTGGTTGAGCCGGACCACACTTTTGTTGAGCATCCGATTGCAGTCCTAGAACGAGGTATGAGACGCCTGCCGAAGGACATACCTATGCTTAGGATACAGTGGTCGAGACGAGGACCTGAGGAGGCTACATGGGAGACTGAGGATAGTATCCAGAGGAACTATCCAGAGTTCTATGCCGAGATAGGTGCACCAGTAGGATCACCGAGTAGATCTTAGTACTAGCTTGGTGAGTCTTATGTGCTTACATGCTTATATGCTATGATATGTTATTTCATGCTAGCTTGTTGTGATTATGATCTTATTAGATCTTGTTGTGCTAGTATGATTTTTGTTTATAGCTGGAGATGGCTCTTTCCTCCATGCTATTGGGATATGTTATGGTTTGGCTAGAGATGGTTTCCCTCTAGGCCTTGGACAGTATAGTTTGCTGCTGGAGTGGATGGTTTCCTCCATGCTTATGTTGAGGTTATAGAGAGAGTTGTACCTCGGCTTGTGAGTCCGAGTGGTTTTGAGGATTTTACAAGTTTCGGGACGAAACTTGTTTTTAGGGGGTGAGGTGTAAGAGCCTTTAGTTTTGGGAGCTAGTTTTGGCCTTAGCCGCCCCCGCGGGTCTGTGAGGCCGCCCTGCGGCTCCCCTGTTGTTCCGCCCCCCCTGCGGCTCCCCTGTTGTTCCGCCCTTACGACCAGGAAACCCGCCCCTGCGGTTTCCGGCGGCTGCAGCCGGTTTTGTTGACTCTTTTGACCTATGCTTTACCTTTCTTTACCTCCTCCGTTTTACCTTGCTGAGCAAGGGTTTCTTCACATTTCCAATCCAGCTTCACGTCCTTCTTGCTTCTCCCTTGTTCCCTCGTGATCTTGTTCTTGGTTTGGAAGAGTTTGGGTTGAGTTTTGGATGTGTTGTGGCTTTTGTGGTTGATGACTGTGAGTGTTGTTGTGCTTGGAAGCCAGTGAGTTGTTGGTGATCAGTTCCTTAGCTAACCACAGCTGTGGTAAGCTTCTTCCTCCTTGCTTCTTCATTCTTTCTTCTTCCTTCTTGTTCTTCTTCTTCCTTAGCTTAGGATTAGATGATTGAATGTAGGATTGATGTTTGTATGTGTATGTTGTGGCATGTGTATGAATCTGGAAGAGAGTAGACGTGATTGATCACGTGAAGAGCTAAAGAGAAGCCGCGAGGTTTCATTCTGCACTGTCGCCGCCCCGCGGCTGAGACTCACCGCCCCCGCGGCTACCGTGTCATAGCGCCTGCGTCGTGCCAGCGGCGTGCCTGCGTTTGCCAGCGTTCCTTGTCACCGCCCCTGCGGATTTTACCTGCCGCGCCTGCGGGTGATCTCCTCCGCCCCTGCGTCCTTAGTTCACGCAGGTGCGTCTTGTCCCGGGACTACCTATAGTTAGGTAGTTCCTTTCCTTTCTAATATGAGGAACTTAGTACCATGCTAGGATTCGGATGTTGACGAGTATGACATGGAATTGCCGGTTAGGGCTTTGAGGTTTACGAGTTGGATATGATCCCTTATGGATCACTTGGGTCTAGGTGTGACCCTTTGTGTGATAGGAGTTTGATATGTATGTATGCCTTGTATAGGCCGTGTTATCCTCCAGTTTGGAGTGGACTGAGTTGAGGGTTGATCCAGGGAGACGACTACGAGGTTGAGGTAAGTCCGTGGGACTTACTTAGTTGCCATTCCTTTATAGGATGTTGTGCATGAGTGGTGTGTGTTATATGTTTATAGCATGTGTTATGTTGGTCACCGACCTATGATGTATTGATTGCCCATTGTAGGGTTGTGACCACTTTTCCATTCATCCCGCTGGGAGTTGGGGGTTCTTTGTGGTCAGGCCAGACCTGGTAAACGGTTCGGGCACTCTCCATTCCCTTAGGGTACACGGGGAGGTGTTCCAGGCACCATTCCAGCTGGTTATAGTACCCAGAGGCGAGGGTTATATTCCTCGTGTCACTTATGTTTATATGGATATTTATATATGAGTTGATTGCTGGACTTTATAAAGATAATGAACAGGGTAAATGTGTGAAAGCATGATGATGTGTTAAGATTTCTGATGTGTGTTTGTGCTCTAGCATATTCCTATATTTGTGTATGGTTAGCTAACGGTTTCATACCGTGTTGTAGACACTTTGCAGGATAGGAGAGCTGCAGAGTGATTCAGAGTGGGTGATCCGCTGAGGGCTCCGTACATTGGGGCGTTATCGGGGATATGGGTTCTTTTGTTGTACAGTATGGTTTTGTTTGGACTCAGCGGTATATCATATTACCTTTTTGATATATATATATATATACATATATATATATATATATATATATCAGTTTCATGTTTTGTTTTAATCTATCGGTGCCTTGTTGTAAGGATGAAATTGTTGTTAGGCTAGGGTCAGGATCCATTGTGAGATCCTAGCCTAGTAGCACTCCGAGTCCTACGGATTTGGGGTGTTACAGCGTTATTAGCATATACATTTTGACAAAAGACCTATAAAACGACGTGAATAAGTGGGTCAAAAACACGTATATTTTGATGCTATTGGAAGTCAATATACACATATATAGTCTCTTGGGATTTGACCTTGATGTGCAACATCATATACTTACATTGACATAGGTTGTGCACTTGCGGTTCCATGTGATTCTTGTGGGTGTTCAATCCACATCACATCATTGACAAAATAAACTCTAATGTATGTTGACAACAAAAAAGGAACTCTACTATAGTGAATATAAATAATCTTATGAATTTTTGAGTCTTGTTGATAACATAAAAACACATTAAAAAAGTTTAGTGTTTGAAATATTGTTGACGACAAAATGATATTTCATTGTAAGAAAATAACTATATTTTGTTATTTAATGTGTTGTTTACATCACAAATAAATCAAATTGTGATCGTAATAAATCAAATTGTGATCGTAAATGTGTTGTTGGCAATAAACAAAATTCATAATAGAGTTTAAATGTCTTGATCACAATATAAAACACTATTTTTGTATTTAATATGTCGTTGACAACTGAAATAAAACAAGTTTTGTTGTTTAACGTGTTGACGATGGTAGAAAAACTCAACGTTTGTCATTAATGTGGTTGACAACACATATAGACCATTTTAAGTTGTTTAAAGTGTAGTTGGACATTATAAAATCACATAATTGTGTCTTAGTGTTTAATTGACAATGGAAACAGCTCTATTTTATTGATTAATATGTTGTTGACACATAAATAGGGTCCCAAATCAAATAACGAGAGATATGTAAAAAGAAGGTAAAACAATTATTATTGTTTTATATGTTGTAGACAATACAAAGACTTGTGGATTTCGGTTGTTAGATATGTTGGGGAAATAAAAGGGCAAAATTTATTGGTTGAATGTTCTTGACAACCAAATTATATTGGTTTCACAGTTAAGGTTATGATAACTATAAGATATATTGTCAAGAATGGAGAATAATAAAAAGAATGGAGAATAAGAGGATGAACAAACAACTTCGAATGACATAAATCATGGAAAAATAAAATGAAATTCAAAATATTCAATCTAATAAATACAATTGAGAGGAAGATAATATACATACAAAAGATCTGATTTAGAAATCAAACCGGATTTAGAGTAGTTGATTACAATCAAAAGCATGATTAGAAGCGAATTGAAGATCAAATCGATAAGTTGTTCATCAAAGTATGCCGAGAGGGAAAGGAGAGGAAAATCACGAGAGAGAAAGAGAGAGGAGAGAGAAAATATTTAGGTTTAAAGTTTTTACCGGGTTAGTTTGCAATAAGATAATTTATATTGGTTATCCTACTAAATTTTGATTGATTGACTAGGATTTTTTTTTCCAAATTTATCTTGTAAATCACCAAAAATTACAATATTATATATATATATATTTTTAATTATAACGGTTAGACAAATATAATTATATCAATACATGTTAAGTTATTTTCTTTTAAAAAAATATCTGTACAAAGCACATAAATTACATTAGTAATAATTATTTAAAAAGTAGATCTATTTTTTCAGGATGATCGCTAAAAATATTTTAAAAGTAAATTATATGATATTAAAATAGAGTTAGATCAGTGAAGTTAACACAAGACAAAAAAACGTACGTAGAAAGAGATGTCAAATGGATATTGACTCTTGAAAGTGCAACATATGTATCCATTGAATTGAGCGTCCAAGTTGACAAGCACCGCTACTTTTTGGGTCTACTGTGGGTGGTGTTCATTAGTTGGACGACATATTCCATTTCATTGTGTTGCTGGATATCATCACTAGGAAGACATGTTCACCAAAATGGACAACTTCAAAGCTATATATATATATATATATATATATATATATATATATATATATATATATATATATATATATATATATATATATATATATATATAAAACGGCCTACGCTATTTTATTCTCATATGTGTCATATTTCATGTTCTATGATTAAGTGACTAAATTATATATTTATATAAATTGAATATTTCATGTGTTCATCTACTTAATATTTAGTCATACTTTACAACATTCAATATTCATGTTTAATATCTTTAATAGTGAGATAATTGGTGTGATAATACTTTTTGTATCAATAATATAAACTAGACTCCTCACTATTAATTTAAATTTTAATTAATTAATATACTTAAATAAAATACTAATTAAGCAACCCTTTGACATAAAAGAAATGGGATAGTGGATCTAGGATAACACTTTTTGTAGTTGAAGTCCTAGGGTTACAATCGGATCTAGGGTTATGATAGTGGATCTAGGATAATTAAAATCGGGTAAATAAAAGTGGGTGATGAAACACAACAAAAAAAACAATCGACTTGATAAGTAATTGAGATCATTTACAACAATTACATAACCATAGTTAAACATGTATAATTAACATCAATTATATATTACTAAAAATTTTGGAATAACTTCTCTCGGACTTTTACGTAAATAAAATTTTAACATTATTTTCGGTTTCCGAAAATAAATAATTATATGTTCGTTGGGTTAAATTTAGCTAACTAAATAAAATAAAGGCATACATCAACCGACAAATAAAAACGTATTCTTAAATATTTTGAATATTTGTTACATATAACCTTAATTGGTGGGACCACATTGATATCAAATTTGAATGTAGATTTAACTTTTCTATAAACTTTCTCCAACCCTTTTAATATATATATAATTTTGATAACATGATTATCGACCTAGTTTAGATACGCATTTAGGTAGATTTTCCCTTTCCGCGTGCATGTTTTAGCTTTCGTTTGTGTCATTTAGGCTTGTTTAGTTCTACTTTACAAGTATAGATGTCTACACACGCTTTTAGTGTCATTGTAGGTAATTTAGCGCATTTCGAAGCTAAAACGATGCATTTGAGGATCAAGCCTCGGAGCGGATGCTTAGGAGCGACCATACGAGATAAGGAAAGGCGGAGGAGTCGAGCTAGAAACACAAGAGATGGATTAGGAGCATCTTGGTCATCTCGGCCCGTGACTCAAGTTTTTGTCGAGCATCTCTGTCATCATCTCGGCCGAGATTTATGTACGATTGACCGAGATCCCAAGATGCTGAAGAATCGAAGTTCGAAGACAAAATCTCCGGCCCGACCATGACCGATCTCGGCCGAGATCCACTCGAGATTCTTCTCTAAGCGTCGGATTTTATTTCGGACCTTTTAGCCCAACCCGTGTCTCTTGGAAGGTTGTTGGGTATAAAAGGAAAGCTCCGATATTTTCCTAAGGGTTCCGGTCTGTTCTCGTTCGCCCGATTGGAGGTTCCACTTTTTCCAGATTCATTCCCGTTCAGACCTAAGGAGAAGTCGTCTCCTACCTCGCTTCCTCATTTCTCTACCTTCCACCATTGTTAGATCTTTGTTAGTTTTAGGGAAAGATCTAGTCTTTACATTTCATTTAGTTCAGATACGCTTTGCAATAATGGGATTCATTGTTTTGCTGGTTTTTAGATTGTTAAAGTTGAGTACTTTCTTTTTCCCCTTTTTTATTCTTCTTTTATGTTTTCTTTCTTTGAATTGATTTCTGATTTTAATATGAATATTATTGGCTAGAACATTTGTGGTTCCAAAGTGAATAGAGATTTGTTTATGACTTGGACGATGATGGAATAGATTGTGCTTTAGAATTGGTTTGAATTGCTTGAAACCCTAATGTGGTTGGTTGAGAATTAATCTAGGTTGGAACCTTCTAAACTAGTAACCTGAGTTGAAATTGAGACCTACCTGGTGATATCCCTTCGTAGATACATAAGTAGATTGACCATAGGTAGTAGAGGTGAAAACCTCTACTGGATTGAATGTGCCTGATTACTTTCTGAGTTAGGTAATTCCCGAGACTTACCCGGTAAGGGATTTCTTAATCCTTAGTTTGATACTATGGTTTGTACATCAATTTCCACCCTCTTTACCTTGAGACTTACCTGGTAATATGTAGTTAGAATTGGAACTAGATGATCTTGAGACTTACCCGGTAATAGACCATCACCGTAGAAACATTCATCCTTGTTGCTTTTCAACCATAGATCCCTTGTGAGTTATCCTGAGTTCATATGTCATAAACAATGATCTTGAATCCTTGGAACCATTTTCTCCCATTAGTTGATTGTTTCTTTGCTTTGTTTTAAAATTATTTTCGATCGAAGGTGACATGGTTGCTACTGTACCGGATCTTGGCTCCTCAATGAAGGAACCGTCAACTGTATTTGCTTTATGCCTGCTGACAGCTCGTGAGGCTTTCACAATTTCTTTGCCAATCGGATGAAATGAATTTGACTCAGCACCTGCAGTTAGTACTAGTACCTCTATCTCATATAGAAATTTGAAAGAATCTATGTCATCATATGCAGGTATTATGATTTTTGTCACTGTAGGTTTTCCGGTGGTCAAGGTCCCTGTTTTGTCAAAGACGACCACATTAGCCATGGAGAATTTCTCGAGGGCGTGACCCCCACGTAATAGATTCAATGATAATATATTCAATGATTGAGTTTATTTTCTCGGATACAAATAAAAATAGTTTCAATGGTTGAACAATGTAGAAAAAAGGATGCATGAGATAAATCCTACCATGCAAAACTTGGACCTTCATATTCATCACAGAGTTCAAGTCCAAGCTCATTTTGATTGGCTAGACATGAATCTCCTGTAGGTTTCTTCCCTATGACCGTATTCCCATCAACATCAATCAACTCACAACACAAAGCTCTTGCAATTGCGTGTAGATCAGGGCGAAGTACGCGGTCTACTTCTATGAAATAGGTTGCATTTGTAAACACTTAAAAATACTTTTTCCAAAATATATCTAGCATAGATTAGAGATGGATGCAAAATCAGTGGCTAAAAATCCCTAATTAAATCAGTAAACTCACTGTAAGATGTAAATGGGATTAAGCATATGGAACAATGCATCGAGTCAAATAAAAATGCTGAAAATGGCAGTTTGCGAGTGCCAAGCATTGCAACAAAATCAGGTACTCCTCTTTCGAGTGCAAATTGAATTTTTGCTTTATGTGAATTTCTAGGAGCAAAAGTCAGAGGCATAAGAGCATCCATAATAGAGGTCTTGTGGATTTCTCATTCAAATAATAAATAACAGTAAATTAAAATTAGTACAAGTAAAACTCAAAATTTGTCAATTTGGGTTTCTCATTTTATTAGAGAAGAGTCTTCATATTAGAGTTCAATTCTGTTTTTTTTTTATACTATAAGGTAAGCAATCAGGGAACATCATCTCCTCGAGACTCTCCACCCTAGAGCATCCTTACGGATGAGATCGTCAACTAACGCAGTGGACGAACAAGACGGAAGAAGGAAATCATGTCTCAACTCTGCTAGCAGGTCAGCAACACCATTAACCTCTCTAAAAATATGGCGGACTTCACCTAACAGAAGCCCATAAGAATAGAAGAAACATCAGACATAATAAGATCCAACTCCCAAGGAGGTTTCCAAATCTGTTTAACTGAGTTAATGACAGAGAGGCAATCTCCTTCGATTTCAATATTTTTGATCCCTAGATCATAAGCCATAACTAAACCTTCTCTTAGCGCACATGCTTCGGCATGTTGGGCCGCTATGTTACCACATCTCCCATAGCCAAGAGAAACTGTTATAGCCTTATGATCGCGAAGGATGAATCCATAACCAGAGCTTCCCGATTCTTTTTTCGAGCCATCAAAATTCAGTTTAATAGCTTATTTTTCTGGTTTATCCCACTGATATTTTTTGTTTTCTTAAGACCTTGTTTGTTTTATTCTTATAATTTTTCGGTTCTTTTTAGAGTTCAATTCTGTTAAATGAGAGTCTAACTCTCTGAATTTTTCTGAAATTTACAAAATTTATTTTGTTTACCTTTATTTTTAAAAATATAAGAAAACTTAAGTATTGACGTTGTGAATGCTCTAATACTTTTAAACTAGTGTAATACCCGTGCCTTGCACGGGATTTTCTATAAATATTATTTTTAGTTATAAAATATTTTCAATTTTTATAAACATATTCTATTTTTGTGTGAAGAAAAAATTTAAAAAATAATATAAATTTGATTTTAATTTCTTTTTGCTTTTGTAAATAATTGAAAAAAAAAAGAATACTTTTATATATATATATATATATATATATATATATATATATATATATATATATATATATATATATATATATATATATATGGTTTAATATAGTTAATTTTGCAATATTATTCCGACATTCAATTGAATTATTTTATTTATACGTAGTAAGCTTAACTATAAGTATTATTTATTTATATTTTGGTATGTTATTATCACTATTTATTGTATTAATATCTTGATAATTGGTATGGTAGCTATAAATTTCCTAACATGATAATTATAAAATGTAACTTATGATATATTAATTCATGTTAAGTTTATGATTATAAATAACAAATTAAATCTTAACTAAAAATTCAAATTTTAGTAAATTTAGTACTAATAATAATTATACCATAGTAAAAGAATCACGTAAAAATTTTGAATTTTTATAAAAAAAAAAACCTAACTAACTTTACAAATTTCAAATTTAACTTTAAAAATTCGATTATAAAATATATTATAGTAGACAACATGGATATAACACCTCAAATTCTAGGAATCCGGAGCGTTACTGGCTAAGACCTCACAGTGGGTCCCGGCCTTAGGTTGACGTCAATAACGTCATATCTTGCAACAAGACACAAATATTAAAACATTAATTCTTTAAATAAAGTACTCAAAGTTTAAAGACGCGATTAAACATAACATGAGCCAGTTTTTAGGACGAGTAATTCTAACGATAAAAGTAAACTGCAGAATTAAATAACCAATTTAATAACCACAACACCCGATCCTAGTACGGAAGCCCCGGCTGGCCACTTCACTCTCGATCTCTCGGTAGAGATCTAACCTGCATCATCAAACAACACGGTATAAACCGTTAGCTACAATTCTAATACTAAAGTGTCACTAAAGCACAAACACACACAAGGGCATAAACAATAAATCACTCAGCATGCACACACAAGTCCCGGTTTATTATCTTTTCATTACGTGACTTGATCCAGTCTATTTTCCATCTTATCTTGTAACACAAGAGTCTCCCGACTCCTGCCCCCGTCCCCGTAAACTAGTAGGGTTGGTGTATGTACCTCTTCCCGTATACCTACTGGACTGGTCGCGGGGCAATCCTCCGGCACCATCGGCCCGAACCGACGATTACGGCACGTTATCATACACTTGTGCCTTACTTAACAAAATACAGTACAGTGATCTAATTCATTCGTTTTTATTTCACCAGAATATAACACACACCACTCAAATGCACACTTAGTATTAAACGGTAACTAAGCGAGTCCTACGAACTCACCTTATCGGTACTAGTCTCAAAGTCTCGCGATCTTGCCAGCAAAAGATCCGATTATCCTGATCATTAAATTATTCATTCTTAGAATAATTACAATCTTAATTTCACTCATCTTATCATTCTCAAAATCAGGGTACGACGTCTAGCCTCGATACTCTGATATCCTTTAACATTTCGGTTTAGGGACCTACACGTCCATTTGCATTTTCTTAACAATAGTCTCAACATCTTATTCATTTGTACTTGACTCGGAAAGCGTTACCAATCTAATATCATTAAGTAGTTCGTTTATTCTCTATTGCCATTCCGGTTCTTGGCATACACTTGCCCGAATCCGCAAAATTAGGTTGCGGTTTCTATTTCTATACTTATCCATCATTATACAACATCTTTACTACTTAAAAATTCTCGATCCGGATTCATTATTGTAGTACTTTCCCACTTGTTATAATTCTAACTTTTTGATCATTTCTATCTAGTTCCGTACTCTAGTTATTTCCACTCGTCTTTATCCAAGACATGCAATAAAATTCTCCCGTACGTCATTACTCCACTTATCCTTTTCACATTTTCATCCCGATTCTATCACTAAATTCCGTAACATTAACTATTTCAATACTTCCACTAATTAAGTAAAATTATCTTAACATGCATAATCACTTAATTGTAAAAATAATTTATTAATAATTTTCGCTAAATTAAATTAATCACGAGGTCGAATACGGGTCTAACCGGAATTAGGTAGGTAGCAAGTCAACCGGTTTGGATAGTGTTGGATGGTAACGGTTTACGGCAGTCTCGGGCTCGGATCTTAGCTGCAACCTAAAGCAATTGGGACGGAATTAATCCGTGGCTATTCCAAGTGCCTGGTTCGAATTTCACGGCTGACCTAAAGAGTGACAATGGTACAAGAGGTTGAGAGTTCGACTCTCTTTGGTAACACCAGGAATCAAGCGGCTCAAGGTTCCAAGATCTGTCAAAACACATTTCATGATTAACTCCTTTCCGTTTACGTTCGAGTGATTGAGACTAAACAAGGTATAAGACTGCTCACTGGTGATCCTTTTTGTGTACGAGATCGGAAGGGGTAGAGAGGTATGCTTACCGAACGTTGACGTCCCGGTGGTGGCAGAGAGCGAGGTAAGAGTTAGGTTGGCCGGCGTGCTATGAGAGTGAAAAAGCCCGGGGATAGTCAGAGGAGGAGCGGTGAGGTCGAGAGGAGCTCGCCGGCATTACTGCAGCAACAGAGGAGTGAAGAAACGTGAGGTGCAAGGTCAGACGGGAAAATGCGGGGCGGTCGAACAGCTCGGGTTACCGGAGGGTTAGGGCAACGGTGTCGACAGTGGAGGTGGGGGTTGCAGGAAGGAGAACAACGTGCAGCGGGGACAAGAGATGAACGGCGGTGAGAGCAGTGGTGAAGCAATGTGTGGTATTCTGTACGGGAGGGGTCTATCTGGCTGGTTTCGATCGAGAGGAGGAGCGTTACCGGTCTGCGCACTCAAAGCTGCGATAATGACTGAAGTGATTGAAATTAAACTCGTTGACCGGCGTTATCGAGTGAAGAAGACGAAGAAGGGCGGAAGGCGGCATTAGAAACATTGGGGCGCATCGTTGTGGTGGCTTGCCCGAACGCAGTGAAGCCCAACTTCAACGTCTTGGGCTCAGGAAGAGGGTTGCTACTAGTGGGCCGGTTAAGTGAGCAAGCAGCGTTGGCCCAAAAGTGAGCTGGGTCAAAGAGAATCTGGCCGTCTATAAGGAGCCAAAGCCTGACCCGGTTTATGGTTTAATAAACCGGTTATATCCGTTTCAAAAGAATTACCATCGGTTTGCTTTACGTGCTTCAATTCGGTTTCTGTTTTAAATAAATTTAATTTAACTAATTCAAATTTTAAAATCACAACGAACATTAATAAAAGTTTTCGATTATTATAATGAAATTGTTAAATATAGAAATCATTTAGTTGAGATCGACAATCTAATTTATTTTTAAGTTATATTTTAAAACTTAATTAAAAAAACTGACTAATTGGATAAAAACTTTGTTTTGGAAGCCAATTCTAATTGTGCAATTTATAAATATGATTTTTTTAGAAAAAATGTGTAACGAATCTGAATTTTAAATTTTGATTTAAAAAGTATAATAGGAGATAATATGAAACTTATGAGTCTATAAACACTTAGATCAACAATCTTTTTTTTTTTTCAAATATAAGAAAGGAAATTAGAGAGAACGGTACAAAAAAAATGATTTCATTTTTAAAATTAATATTTTATATAACAAAGTAAATATATATATATATATATATATATATATATATATATATATATATTTCTAAGCTATAGGAGTATATCTGATATTAATTGTGATTTTATGACTAGATTATAACCAACGCATAAATAAAATCTAAATAAATGATATATATAATGTGTATATAAATCCTATCAATAAATAATAAATAATAAATATTTTTAAATTGAATTTTAAATTCATAATCATAGAAATTATTCAATAAATTTGTTGTAGATTTTGTAATGTTTTTAAAATAATTAGTTATAATTAAAATAGGTATTAAAATAAAAGATATTACAATTCAGTAGTTAAAAAAATTGATTAACAAAACTAACGTGGTTGGAAACAACATTTTATCAATTAATCTTTTTCGATTAGCTTTTTTAATTCATGTTGTAATATTATTGATTTTTTTATTAAAATAAATTTCGATTTTAAAATACAATATTTAAATATTATTTCGGATTTGTTTTTGTAAAATTCGAAATCAAAACGAAATTTATTTAAATCTACCGATTCAGCTAGATGTTATGAATTAATTTTTTAAATAGATAAAATTACAACTTTCAGTTATTTTTTAAAAATTAATATGAAACCACGTTAACAATTCTGATTACAAAATCTTCATAAAACTCGGATTTTAAAAAATTTATTTAAATTGGATTTCAAATTCGGTTACAAGAATTTATTTATTTTTACTATTTGAATAAATTTTGATTTTAATTCTTTAATTAAATAATTTTTTTTAATTATTGAATTATCCAAAATATCTTATTAATTATTGGGATTTTAGAATAAATTTATTTTAAATTGCTGAATTAAAAAGATTTTGGGCTGAGGTTAAACGACAGGAGAATACGTGGCAAAGAAGGGCCCTCATTGAATATAACAGAGTAGATTTTTAAATAGTAGATACCTCTAAAATTAGCCACCGCAAAAATATATATATATTTTTTTATTTCGATATGTTTTTTTGTTGTTGTTATATTCGGATTTTTTAAAATTACATTTGACTTATTGATTAATTAATATTTTTAAAATCTCCCGAGATATAAAAATATATTTTAAGAAGGTTGTGCACTAGTTTTCTTCTTTAAACTAAACAACTACCTGAATGGGCCTTATGACCCATATTGGCTTGGGCTTATTAAAACCTGATAGCCACCTTCTCTCCACCGCCCTCTCTTCACCGACTGATAATAGCCGCCTTCTCTTGTTCCTTTCGCCTCTTTCTCTTGTTCCTCTCTGGAGTCCTTCTTTTCTGACAATCCAGTGGAAATTTTTATTGAGGATTTGTAGAACAAGAATAATGGCAGGATTGACGTGTAATTCTTGCAATAAGGTATTCAGCAATGATACGGAACAGAAGGAGCATTACAAGTCCGAATGGCACCGATACAACCTCAAACGCAAGGTTTTCCTCGTTAATATAAATATATTCTTATCATTTTGTTGTGCTTTTCTTTAATTTGATTGTTTAGTATGCGTTTATAGGCTGATTTAGGGTTTTTGCCGTGGGATTTGGTACGGAAATTTGGTTCATAGTACCGTACCTCAAAAGATCATATGGAAACACTACAACTTATGCCCTTATCACTCGGTATATGGAATCTCAGAAGTTGGGCGTTTGTATAACTATGCTAAAGTATCTTCTGAATCGGATACTCTCATTCAAATTTTGTTAATTATTACCTTGTTGTTTTCACACGTTAAGGTACCAAATGAGGCTCCTACGAGTACTTACATCAAATATTCAAATGTCCGTCGTACCTAGGCAGCACTTTCTGATATTAACTGCATAAATAAAACTGAGAAACGCAAGAATTCATGCTGAAAAGATGAGGATAATATATCAAAAGATGTTTTCCCCTGATGTTTCTATTGTTATTCTTAATTAATCAGTAGAATCAATAATTTTTAAATAATCAAATGAAGAATGCTGCTTATGTTTTAGTTTTGAATACACTTGTGTAGATCGCTGGAGTTCCTGGAGTGACGGAAAGATTATTTTTGGCAAAACAGTCACTTGCTGAAGAGAAAAATAATCAAAATGACACCCCTATGCTTTATAGTTGTGGAATTTGTGGCAAGGGTTATCGAAGTGCTAAGGCACATGCTCAACATCTAAATTCTAAGAGTCACTTAGTGCGAGCTTCCCATGGTGAGAATCAACAGAATGAGTCTAATACAATCATTAAGCCACTTACTCGCCGACTCCCAGTGAAGCCACCTCAAGAAGTTGTAAAACCAGAAGATAGTGATGAAAATGAAAGTGATGATGAATGGGAAGAGGTTGACCCTGATGAAGATCTACTTGGTGAGGCTACAAGTTCCCTTTCCAAAATGGATGTGAATGGGCATATTGTTGAGACTGATGGTGAAGGCAGTGATGAAGATGATGAAATGATGGAAGATTTAGACCCATCTTCTTGCTTTATGTGTGACTTGAAGCATGATACTATAGAAAACTGTATGGTTCACATGCACAAGAAGCATGGTTTCTTTATTCCTGATGTTGAGTATTTGAAAGATCCAAATGGCTTTCTTACATATCTTGGTCTTAAGGTTTGAAGCTGATTTTGCTTACAGTTCATCTCTCTTCATTAGTGGTTTTCCTGATTTTTTTTAAAAAAACTTGCATTGCCAGGTGAAAAGAGACTTCATGTGCTTGTATTGCAATGAGAGGTGCCAACCATTCAGCAGCTTGGAGGCAGTAAGGAAGCATATGGAAGCAAAAAGTCATTGCAAAGTTCCTTATGGGGACGGGGGTGATGATGAAGAGGTAGAGTTGGAAGAATTTTACGATTACAGCAGCAGGTATTTCACAACTTCTACCTTCAGATTCTTTTATTATTCAAATAGGTTGCACATTTTAAGTTTTCTGTTTCATGATCTAAAATTGTTTTTAGTACAATTGGTGTCTGGATAACCTATCCTATAGCGCATTATTTGAAGTTTTTCGTAAATATGCATACACATTACATTTTTATTCTCTTCTAATTGATTTGGGTACCAAAAACCACTTTCAAATATAATTGTATTTGTGTAAAACCCTCATAGTTCTTGGTATCTTCTCTCGTAAGATGACAAATATAATTGTATTTCTTGCTTCTTTGCTTATACTCATTGATTTTTTTATATTTTCCAGCTACATTATTGAGGATGGGAAGCAGCTGATTGTAGGCAATGATATGGATAACTCTGTTGAACTCGGAAGTGGAGAGATCATAATAAAGAGAAGAACTAACAATGGAATGTCAACTAAGTCAATAGGTTCTCGGGAATTCCTTCGCTATTACAAGCAAAGGCCAAAGCCATCACCGGCGAACGAGCCGGCTGTCAATGCTGTCAATGTAGCATTAGCCTCGAGGTTTGTTTTCCTGCAGCCCATCCTTTCTTTGTTTTGATGTTCTGTGTCAAGCTCGTAATGAATTGCTTATTTTGGGTTCCAGGTATAGGAGTATGGGGTTGACAACAGTGCAATCAAGGGAGCAGATAGTGAGGATGAAGGTGATGAAGCAGATGAATAGATCCGGAGCGGAAGCTATGCGAACTAGGATTGGCCTCAAGAACAACGTCATCTTCAACCTCCCCAAGAACGTCCCGTATTAGTCTTTTCTTCAATTTCATTTATCTGATGTCATATATTCTCGGATTTGATCTATTGGATACCATTTAAAGTCTTTTCTTCAATTTTATTTATCTGATACTATATATTCTCGGATTTGATCTATTGTATACCATTTAAAGGTCAACTCTTGATACTTGTCTGCAATGAGTACTCACTGTTTTCATACTACGTATGTGTGTTTTTTTGTGAAGCCACGCCTTGTATGATGACATTGTCTTATAGGGTTTATGATATTCAGCTTTAAACTGTATCAAAATATGGGTTTATGATATTCAGCTTTAAACTGTATCAAAATATCAAATACAGGCTTGTATACCGTCCCAAAAATTTGAATTGAGAACTCGTCATATTTTCCCTTTAATTCGTCTTCTTAGTCTCGTCACCTTGAACTAGGTATGTGGCCGGTTCAAACCTAACCGGCGGTTTAGGTTTGGTCGGTTTAGGTTTGGCCGGTTTAGCGTTTAGGTTTCGATTTGGGGTTTCCGAAAACCTAAACCGCCGGTGTGAACCGGCGTTTTGGACCTCCGGCCTTATATATTTTTTTTATTATTTAAAAAAAAAAGCCCAACGGCTCTTTAAAGAGCCGTTGGTTATGCAAAGGGCCTCAATGGCTCTTTTAAGAGCCGTTGGGGCTTTATTTATTTATTTTTTTAAAAAAAATAAAAATTTAATGTCCCATCCACAACTTATCCTTATTTCCTATAAATACCCATTCTTTCTTCCTCTAAAAATCACACAATCTACAACTCATCTTCTCTACTCTCCTAATCTCTTATTCTCGAATTCTCGATTCCTCGTATTCTCGTTATCTCGATCTCTCGTAATGGCAAACCCAAGTGATCAAATTCCCTCTTCTCAATACTTTCCTAGCACCCAAGAGAGCGAAACACAAATGCCCGACAATCCCGATGTTACCGAAGTTCCACGAAGAAGTCTCCCCCCTCCGAAAATGCTTACATCCGAAATATTTACGAAGCATTACACCAAGGGGGAGCCGGTGAACGATTATTGTCAAGTGGCATGCAACTATTGCCCGAAGGTGTACAAGTGGAAGGTGAAGGGCGGCTACGGGACATTGCAAACTCACATGGCAAACGTCCATCCGGAGAAGCTCGGGATTTCATTGGGACAAACACAATTGTCCCACGGGTTTGCATCTTCTACCTCTCATTTTCCTTTATTTACATATAATCATAGTGAAGAAAAGTTTAGGATTGACCGATGTTATTTGTTCACATTCATTACCGTTTTCTTATGCCGAATATGAAGAAGTTAGGGATATAACACTAGATATCTTCAACTTTCTTTTAAACCAACTTCTAGGAAAACCGTTTCAAAATTAGTAAGTAAATCTTACTTAAAAAAGAAAGAAATTTTTTTTATCGAATTTGGCTAGTTTTGAACATCAAGTTTCAATTTGTAGTGATATTTGGAGTACACGATCACAATAATATTTTTACATGGGCATTACTTTACATTTTATTGATAACGCTATGTTTTTGCATAAATATGTTATTGGATTTCGGCATTTCAATCAAAGACATAATGCACTAGGCATTCCAAGCATGATTAAAACGGTTTTACAAGAATATAATTTACAACATCGAATTTTTTCATATTCTTTTAATAATGCATCCGCAAATACCGCCGCCGTAAACCATTTGGTTGAGGATGCGGGAAAATAAATAAAAACTCCTTATACTCATCAAAGATGTGCATGTCATATTTTAAACTTATGTGTTCAAGATGGACTTAAGGTTTTAGGAAATATGCTAACCCCAATCAAACTTGTTATTGATCATATTTGACATGACTCCGATTTAAGAAGAAAATGGAGAAATTTATGTTTAAACAAAAACGTTCATCCTATTGTTTTTTCAAAAGACGTTGGAACTCGACTTACAAACTACTTTGTGAAGCCGTACGCTATAAAGTTTTGTTACAAGAATTTGCTTCAATTCACGTACCTTGATCAATTTTAGATGATGAAAATGTTTGGGAAACTTGTGCCCATATTTGCAATGTTTTAAAAACTTTTAATGATGCAACTATTACCATGAGTTGTGTTTACACTCCAACATCTCATAGATTTTTAGAAATTGCCGTTAATGTTTCCGAAGCTTTTGTAAAATGTTTTAACAAACCTTGCCTCATGGATTGCATGTTTGATATGAAAGATAAATGGCTTAAATATTATCAAGATATTCACATGATTTATCTTGTAACCGCCGTTTTTGATCTTAGACTTAAACTAGATGGTCTTTCCGATTTATTGACTTGTTATTATGATTGTTTGTGTGTAAACTTAACACAAGAAAACATTAATGTTCCTAACATTTTGCAACAAGTTAATACCGAAATTGGAAAATTACTTAGTACATTTGAATCTAGTGCTAGCTCTTCTTCTACCGCACCTAGTCCATCTCCCTCTTCTACTAGTTCATCTTCTTCTCTTTCACTTGCACAACAAATTTTTGCTAGAAGATCAAAAACACCTAGACATTCATCTTTAAATGCGGAATATCAAGATTATCTTAACACTTGTTTTAATTTGATGATAATGTTGAATTTGATATTTTGGATTGGTTGAAGAGATTAGCTCCCAAATATCCAACCTTAGTTAAAATTGTACAACAAATCATGGCCGTGCCCGCATCAACGGTTGCGGTGGAGCAAGCATTTAGCCAAGGCGGGAACATTCTCGGTCACAACCGAACTCAACTGAAGCCCGAGAAGTTGGAGATGCAAGTTTGTATTCAAGATTGGATAAGGGCGGCTAAGCGGAGACAACGGAATACACCGGTGTACGACTCCAAATCGGATTCCAACTCCGAAGACTCCGGCACTACTTCCGAGTCCGACATCGAAAGGTAAGCGGGATTAAAAAAAAACTCGGAAGTCCGAAAAAAGGTAAGTCAAGGTAAGAGAACTACGTGGGCTTTGATTCCTCTTAATCCCGAGAGGATACGTAGGCAACCGGGAAACCAGTTCAAGCCCTTTAATTTTTCCGAGTTTTTTTTGTTAAATACAATTTATGTTTCTTTTATTTAATTGGTATAAATTTTAATTACTAGTTTTTATATACTAAGTTTTTTTATAGTAATTTTTTTTATTTTTATATAATATCATTTTTTTTTTAACATTCTGCCTTTGTATTATATTTTTTATTTTTTATTTTTTAAATAAACCGTGCTAAACCGGCAAACCGCCGGTTTTAAGGTCGCCGGTTTTGGTTTAGGTTTGGCCTTGGGCCAAATCTAAACCGGCGGTTTAGGTTTGCAGCCCATACCTACCTTGAACTCATATTTGTCCCAATATTAATCAGATTTAAAGGAACAATTATTTTGTCTTCCCTTTATTTCGTCTTCTTAGTCTGGTCACCTAGAATTCATATTTTCCCAATATTAATCAGATTTAAAGAAAAACTTATTTCGTCTTCTCAATCTTTTTTTTTATACAAAGGTAAGAGTATAAGAAGGGTCAACATATAGAAGTTGACCGTCCTAGAGCATCCTTTCGAAAGGATGAGGTCTTCAACGTCCCGCGGAATGCTTCCGCCACCCGTATCCGACCCGTATCCGAGCAATGAATATGCGAGTTTATCCGCGACGACGTTGATTTTCCTAAATACATGTTGTACTCTAACTTGTGTATACCTTGAAATCAAAATGAAAATGTCAAAAATAATCATGTCCGCTTCTCATGGCGGTTTCCACATCTGATTGATTGAGTTAATGAGCTCAAGATTATCCCCTCGATTTCAATGGCCTCTCTTAGAGCGTAAGCTTCCGCTTGAAGTATAGTTTCTGCTCCACAACGACCCATTCCCGTATCAAGTGTTAAAGCATTATGGTCTCGAATGATAAAACCAAATGCACATTGATCATTAGAGTTTTTAGAAACATCAAACTTAATTTTGAGAGAGTTCAAACTTGGTATGATGTGAGCTTGAACTCCTCATATTTGTCAAAATATTAATCAGGTTTAAAGGAACAATTATGCTAGGTATGATGTGAGCTTGGAAGTTGATGATTATGCTAAGTAAGATGCGAGCTTGGAAGTTGATAACCTAAATTATGTATCGCATATAATTTTTAACGTAAAGATTCAATTACAAATATTTAGGAAATAGATAGCGCACTCTCTCGGCTAGTGAAATTCAAATTTTTGGGATGGTATACTAGTCTGTATTTGATATTTTGATACAGTTGAAAACTGAATATCACAAAACCTATCGTACTTATGAAGACAATGTCATTGATAAAAAACGCACGTGTACAAGAGTTGGACTAGAATATGAGAGTTTGTGTCGATCGTTGGATGATATCAAACAATCCAATTCGGAAACATTGATTGAGCTTCAACTGGAATTCGATTACCATTCTGGTGGAATCATCTGTCATTTCAACTTCATTCCTAAAGCTAATCATACAACATATATCAAACCAACCAAACTACAGCTGCATAATTAGCCACC
Organism: Fagopyrum tataricum; assembly: GCA_002319775.1. Taxonomy (NCBI): domain Eukaryota; kingdom Viridiplantae; phylum Streptophyta; class Magnoliopsida; order Caryophyllales; family Polygonaceae; genus Fagopyrum; species Fagopyrum tataricum. Next base: position 39,342,516 of record CM008280.1, on the reverse strand, counting down.
GAGAATGCAGAAAGTGCTCTACTTACGTGATTTCTATGATGCAAATTTGAAGCACTCTTCTCAAAATACAGCGACAGATTGAATACACTAACTTACAATTCCTTTTTACTCTCCTCAAGTACACCATCTTCAACCTCATCACCTTCCAAACCCTGACCTCGCCTCGATTCTTCAATAATCCTCCATTTCTCCTCCGTATAAAGCATCTTCCCAACCCTCGGATACTTGTCAATAAACTTCATCTCCCAATCATCCAAAACCGCAAGCTCCGATTCATCCAATCCTTCCAAATCGCCATTGATATCATCGGGCTTGAACGACAGCAACGCCAACGCTTTACTCGCATCCTTTCCAGCAAACATACGATACGATCCTCCAGGCCCGTAGAAGTTTTTTCCGGTGGAAACATCATAAATATGACCTCTTACTGCAATTAAAATCGGCTTATTAGGATCGGATCCATCGAAGGCTCGTAATTCCTCTTCAGTGACTCGATCACCGAGATGAAGCGGTTCCTTTTGAGCCTTAGGCTTGAAATCCTCTTCGGAGACGAACATTCCGCATACGATCTTGTAGGCGACGATCATTAGGACTACGATTGAGGTGAATTCGAGCGGCGACAAGCCTGTGTAAGCGTAGACAACTGTTTTTAGCGTTGTGGCTTGGAACAGCTCCATGGATTCGTCTAATTCTAGGGTTTGGTGTTTTGTTTCCGCGATTGAACAATTGAAGACTTTGGAATTGGAGATTTGAGTTTTGTTGGTGGCTCAAGGGGAACAAGTAGAATTGACGAGAGAACCTACCAACCACCTCTACCTAACCCCACCATGATTAGTTGTTCAACAGCAAGAGTCAAGACTCAAATCTAATGTTAACCCGACCCGAAAGAAAAATATATATTTGGGCCCGGATGGGCTGAGCTTCCATTCAGTTCCCATGACTACACTTATGTCCATTTATTTCACTACAAATAATAGTACGTTAGAGTTTGCAAATAGCATTACCAAAATACCAATACAAAATTATTAAATAATTTATACGAATACAAAATTATTAAATAATTTATACGAATACAAAATTATCAATTAAAAGTTATAGTAAGTTAAAACTTGAAATAATACATGTATTATAATGGTATGATTTACAAAAGTAATTAATAACATGTGTACGTATACATATTGATACTTAAAAATAGTCGGTAGTTATTATAACATAAAAATGATATAAAACTTTATATTTTGTATTTTAAATATTTAGTTAAATTATATATGAGAAATTCCGGATGGTGTCCTGTGATTTGGGATTTTTTTCAATAGTTTTTTTTAGTCCTAGTTATACCTTAATCTTTATAATATTTGGGATTTTGTCCAAATTTGTATAAAATGTCAAACCGTTCCTTAACTTAAAATAAAAAAATTATAAAAAAAAGAAAATAACCAAACAAAAATATAATGTCTTCTTGTGTGATTCTTCACATTCCTAATCTCCTCTTCTCCATCGTTATAAGCTTTTCCTTCTCAAGGTTTAATAGTTTCTCCTTCTCAAGGTTTTCTTCATCCTCCAGTGAGCAGTGGAAGGTTGTGAACCTGAAGTCTAGTTTTATTAGCATCTATAGGACAAACAAATGTAGCAACAATAACACCTACACAATCAAAACAAAAAAACTTGACATCATAAAAATCTCCCAATTTTTGAAAAAAGATTAATTTTTAAAGAGTGATATTATCCGGGCGGTCGAAAACTACTAACAGGATGTAACACCTCAAATCCATAGGACTCGGGATGCTACTGGGCTAGGATCTCACAATGTATCCTAACCCTAGCCTGACAACAAGTTTACTGAATCTTACAACAAGGCACCAATAGATTAAAACAAAACATAAAACTGATATATATATATATATATATATATATATATATATATATATATATATATATATATATATATATATACATCAAAAGATAATACAAAGTACCGCTGAGTACAAATAAACCACACTGTACAACAAAAAGGTCCCATAACCCCGATAACGCCCCAGTGTACGTGTAAGAGCCTTAGTCTTTCGGACCAAGATTGGACCTTAGCCGAGATTGGCTTTGGCCGAGTTTATCCTTTCCGCACCCGCGGGCATGACTGCCGCCCCTGTGGGTTTCCGCCCCTGCAGCTCAGGGAACCGCCCCTGCGGTTTTCGGCGGCTGCAGCCGGTTTTGTTGACTCCTTTGACCCGTGCTTTACCTTTTCCCTTACTTCTTACCTTGTTGAGCAAGGGTTTCACTTTACCTTCTATTCTCACTCCAGCCCTTGCACGTCCTCCTTGCTTCTTCTTCATCCTTCTTGATCTTGTTCTTGATCTCTCTTGAGCTTGGAAGTGTTTGGGTGTGTGTTGTTGATGTTGGTTGATGATGTGCTTAACTACTAAGCTTGTGATGCCAGCTGAGATAGTGCTTGTGCTATTGTTTTGCTTAGACCTTCAGTAGTGGTGAGTTCCTTGTTTCTTTTCCTTCTCTTGTTCTTTGATTCCATCTCTTTAGCTTAGGATTAGATGATTTGGATGTAGGTTAATGTTGGAATGTGTATGTTTATGCATGTGTGATTTTGAAATGGAACAGACGTGATTTGATCACGTGAAGAGCCGAAGAGAAGCTGCGGGATTACGTTCTGCCGCCCCCGTGCCTAGAAGTCGCTGCCCCTGCGGAAGCCGTGCCGCAGCGCCCGCGCCTTGTCTGCGTTGCCTGCGTCCCTTGCCACCGCGCCTGCGGCTGCTCCCTGCCGCGCCTGCGGGTTGTCTATTCCGCCCCTGCGTCCCTTGATCACGCAGGTGCGTCTTGTCCCAGAACTACCTATAGTTGGGAAGCTCCTTTCCTTTCCTAGTATGAGGGACTTAGTACCATGCTAGGTATCGGATGTTGATGAGTATGATATAGATTTGCCGGTTACGGCTTTGAGGTTTACGAGTTGGACATGATCCTTATGGATCCCTTGGGTCTAGGTGTGACCCCTTTGTGTGATAGGAGTTTGATATATATATATATATATGTATGCCTTGTATAGGCCGTGTTGTCCTCCAGTTTGGAGTGGACCTGAGTGAGACCTGAGTGATACTACTTTTGAGATTGAGGTAAGTTCGTAGGACTTACTTAGCTACTATCCTCATATTGGATGTATGCTTGAGTGGTGTTTGTTATATGCTTTATAGCATGTGATATGGTTCATTACCGACCTATGTTATATTGACCGCCCATTGTAGTGGCTGTGACAACTTACCTTTCATCCCGTAGTGGAGTCTGGGAAGTTCTCTGTAAGCTAGTTAGTTTTGGTATACGGGAAGGGCACCTACCACTCCATATGGTATACGGGAAAGTGCGCTGATACCACTCCAGCTAGCTATTGTACGCAGCGGCGATGGTTATATACATTCCTCGTGTCACGTATATTCATATACATCTATTTATATGATTGAGTGTTTGGACTTATTAAAGATAATAAACCGGGTAAATGTGTGAAAGCATGATGATGTGTTATGATTCTGATGTGTGTTTGTGCTCTAGCATCTTCTTATATATGTGTATGGTTAGCTAACGGTTTTACACCGTGTTGTAGATCATTTGCAGGTTAGGAGAGCTGCAGAGTGATCCAGAGGGGTGATCTGCTGAGGGTTCCGTACACTGGGCGATATCGTGAGATGGATTATTTATGTTGTACGGAATTTTGTTTGACTTTGTACTCAGTAGTACTCTGTATCACCTTTTGATATGTATATATATATATATCAGTTTTATGTTTTGTTTTAATCTATTGGTGCCTTGTTGTAAGATTCAGTGAACTTGTTGTCAGGCTAGGGTCAGGATCCATTGTGAGATCCTAGCCCAGTAGCACTCCGAGTCCTACGGATTTGGGGTGTTACAAAGTTGGTATCAGAGCCCAGGTTGACAACAATGGCACTAGTAATCTGCAATAAAGTTCGAATAGATAAATAAACAAAACCCGAAAGGGGTCTGACTTTTCAAAAGGTTTTGGTTTTGAAATGAGTACAAATGTTTTGGGATATCGTGTACGTGAGCCATCGCCCCTATGAAGATCTCGATAGTATAGATATATATAGATATTCTGTTGTGATTGATTTGTTATATATCTATACATATGACATATATACAGCCTTCTAAGTTAGGTTTATGTCTTCTGTAGATGGTTCAGACTAGAGGCTTACCTATAGCTAGACGAGGTAGAGGTAGACCCCCTCCAAGTAGAGGACGGGGTAGGACTCCTGCTGACGGTTCACATGCGGCAGAGATTCATGAGGAGGTTGCTGAGAGTGTCGTTCCTGAGACTGGGAACGGTGCAACTGAGAGACAGGGGGCAGAGAGAGCCCAATCTGGTGAGTCTGATCGTGTCTCCATGGGGGGATTAGAGTTTCGAGCTTATATTAGACGAGTAGAGGAGGCTGCTAGAGCCGGTAGACGTGCCCTAGATTTACAGGCACAAGAGGGACCATCTGAGAGGTCCCATACCGTTACTCAGGTGCCAGCTGTACCGGTACCTACTACCAGGATAGAGCCGCCAACTATGAGCGAGAGCGGGCGAGTCAGAGGAGAGCTTCTCGGACCGGAGGGTCTGAGAAGAGGCAGCGTACAGGGAAGACCAGTGGTACTGGTGGTACTGCTAGTGGTTGGCGTGGTCAGAGACGTTAGAGTCAGCCCTCATATGCACCAGTTGCAGGTAAGGGACGTCAGTGTTTTAACTGTGGTGATCCAAGGCATATGAGGCCTGAGTGCAGGAGGCCACTAGTGACTAGCTACACCTGTGGTAGGCAAGGTCACAGAGCTATTTACTGCCGTCAAGGCGGAGCTTCATCTCAGCCAGGTTCTTCTCCTGCTAGTGCAGCGGGAGGTGGGCAGAGGCCACCTCAGCAGCAACACATTCAAGGACAGTAGAGGGTCCCAGATCGCCCTACGACTCAGGGATGTGCTCCTGGGCGAAGTAGAGGCAGAGGTCGTGGTGGGAGCACCACTGATACCAGAGGCTCACAAGGTCGTGTTTTTGAGCTGAGGAGTGCAGAGGAGCCAGCTGCACCTACTGCTACAGGTACCATTCTGATTCATGGTTTACCTGTTAGAGTTTTATTTGATACTGGTGCTACACACTCTTTTATTTCTGATGCCTGTGTAGAGCGTCTTGGTTTAGATACAGTTGAGGGGACGCCCTTTATTATGGGTTACCTGATGGTAGTAGGGTCAGAGGTACCCGTGAGCTTCACGGTTGTCCCATTTCTGTAGGGACCCGTGTGTTACTAGTTGACTTCTTTGTCATGCCATTAGAGCATGAAGAAGTCATTCTAGGTATGGACTGGATGGATAGACACTCTGCAGTTTTAGATGTAGGTAGGAGGACTGTTACCCTTTCTACCGAGTTAGGCCAGATAGAGGTCTTCCGGGGTTGGGACCTTGGGAAGACATGCATGGTTTTTAGTGCTATACAGGCAACGAGACTGATTGCATAGGGTTGTGATGCCTTCTGGTGTTATGCCATTAAGGAGGGGGAGAGTCCAGCTGTAGAGGACATCCTAGTTGTTTGTGAGTTCACATATGTTTTTGTTGAGCCTTCCAGTTTGCCGCCTCAGAGGAGTGTGGATTTTGGGATTGAGTTAGAGCCTGGTACGAAACCGATCTCAAAGGCCCCATATCGGATGGCGCCTGTCGAGATGCTGGAGCTGAAGAAGTAACTTGAGGAGCTGGCTGAGAAGGGCTTCATTCGCCCTAGCGTGTCCTCATGGGGAGCACCTGTCCTCTTCGTACGGAAGAAGGACGGATCACTGAGGTTATGTATAGATTACAGAGAGCTGAACAAGGAACTTCCAGTTCCAATCGAAGCATATAGATCCGTAAATAGATTTGTATGTATAGCCACTTCAGTCGTGCTCGTTGTTTCTCGAGGTGACCATCAAGAACAAGTATCCACTGCCTCGTATTGATGATTTGTTAGATCAGCTACAGGGAGCGACTGCGTTCTCGAGGATTGATCTGCGTTGAGGATATCACCAGCTGAGGGTGAGAGAGAAGGATGTGCACAGGAAAGCATTCCGGACCAGATATGGCCACTACGAGTTTGTAGTGATGCCATTTGGGCTTACGAATGCCCCAACCGTCTTTATGGAGTTGATGAACAGTAAATTCATCGACTTCCTGGATCAGTTTGTGGTGGTTTTTATTGATGATATTTGGTATACTCTCGCAGTGGAGAGGAGCATGCAGGACATCTGAGAACTGTATTGCAGGTTTTGCGGGATCGAGAACTTTATGTTAAGTTCTCTAAGTGCGAGTTCTGGATGCCAGAGGTAGTATTCCTGGGTCACATTGTTTCCGCCGAGGGGATCAAGGTTGATCCGGAGAAGATTGAGGCAGTAGCAACATGGACTACACCGACGAACGTCAAGGAAGTACGTAGCTTCCTTGGCCTAGCCGGTTATTACAGACGCTTCGTGGAGGGATTCTCTGTGATTGCCCGTCCACTGACGAGTTTGCTGAGGAAGACTACCAGATTTGTGTGTCTGATAAGTGCATGCAGAGTTTTGAGGAGTTGAAGAGGCGTTTGACTTATGCTCCTATTTTGGCACAACCAGAGGGTACTGAGGATTTTGTGGTATACAGTGATGCATCCAAGCTAGGCTTGGGATGTGTTTTGATGCAGAGAGGCAGGGTGATTGCTTATGCGTCTCGACAGCTGAAGACGTATGAGGAGAACTACCCGACTCATGGTCTGGAGTTGGCAGTGGTAGTTCATGCACTGAAGATCTGGAGACATTACCTGTATGGTGCTACGTGTCAGATCTTCACATACCATAAGAGTCTGAAGTACATTTTCACGCAGCGGGAATTGAATAACCGCCAGCGTAGGTGGCTCGAGCTGATCAAGGACTTTGATTTAGAGATTCTGTATCATCCAGGGAAGGCGAACGTTGTCGCCGACGCCCTGAGCAAGAAGACGCCTCGAGAGCAGGCGATTGCGAGGCTGATAGTTCAGCATTAGTTGCAGAGAGACCTGATCTGGTTAGAGTTGGACATCCAGTTTCCTGATGAGGATGCCCAATTGTGTACTTTAGAGGTTCTTCCTGATCTGTTGGGCGAGATCCAACAGAAGCAGGAAACCTGCCCGACACTGATGAGGATACGAGATAGGATGTCTCGGGATGAGGCACCACAGTTCCTGCTAGAAGCAGATAGAGTTTTGAGACGCCGCGGTCGCGTCTGTGTACCTGTTGATATAGAGCTGAGACAGAGGATTTTACTGGAGGCTCACTGTACACCTTACTCTGTACATCCCGGTACGAGTAAGATGTATCAGGATTTGAGATGTCTATATTGGTGGGAAGGGCTGAAGCCCGATGTGGCCAGATTTGTGGCACAGTGTGCGACCTGCCAGCAGGTCAAGATCGAGCATTTCAGACCTGGAGGTGAGCTCCATCCACTTCCTGTTCCACAAAGGAAGTGGGAGGACGTCACCATGGATTTTGTGACTGGACTGAGGCTGAGCCGGAGTTTTGATGCCATCTGGGTCATAGTGGACAGATTGACGAAGACGGCACGTTTCATTCCTATTAGGGAGACGTGGCCGGTGAGCAGATTAGCTGAGAAGTACACTAGGTAGATAGTGAGACTCTATGGTGTACCGAGGACGATCGTCTCAGACAGAGATGGACGATTTACCTCGAGGTTTTGGCAGCAGATTCAGACTGCCCTGGGGACGAGTTTGTACTTCACGACTGCGTTCCATCCTCAGACCGATGGTCAGTTAGAGAGGACTATTCAGACCCTGGAGGATATGCTGCGAGCTTGTGTGTTGGATTGGGGACAAGTGTGGACGGATCATCTCCCACTTGTTGAGTTCTCATACAACAATAGCTGGCATGCATCTATTGGGATGGCCCCATATGAGGCACTGTATGGACAGAGATGCCGTACCCCGTTATGCTGGGATGAGCAGAGCAGTGTTAGTGGTTTAGCACCTGATCAGTTTCAGGATGATATGGCTCGAGTAGCATTGATTAAAGAGCGTATGGTGACTGCGCAGAGCCGTCAGAAGTCTTATGCAGATAGGAGGCGTAGACCTCTAGAGTTCAGAGTTGGAGCCCATGTGTGGCTGAGAGTGTCCCCGACACGAGGTGTTAGGCGTTTTGGCATTAAGGGGAAGTTGAGCCCCCGATATGTCGGACCGTTCGAGATTTTGGATCGGGTTGGGAGCGCAGCATACAGATTAGCCTTGCCTCCGAGATTAGAGGGTGTTCACCCTGTATTTCATGTGTCTCAGCTGAGGGAGTACATACCAGATCCGAGACACATTGTGAGTTATGAGGATTTGGTGGTCGAGCCGGACCACACTTTTGTTGAGCATCCTATTGCAGTCCTAGAACGAGGTATGAGACGCCTGCGTTCGAAAAACATCCCTATGCTGAGGATACAGTGGTCGAGACGAGGACCTGATGAGGCTATATAGGAGACTGAGGATAGTATCCAGAGGAACTATCCCGAGTTCTATGCTGAGTTAGATGCACAAGTAGGATCACCGAGTAGATCTTGGTACTATCTTGGTGAGTGTTATGTGCTTATATGCTATGATGTGTTTATTTTCATACTAGCTTTGATGTGATATATGATCTTATTAGATCTTTTTATGCTAGTATGATTCTTGTTTATAGCTGGAGATGGTTCTTTCCTCCATGCTATTGTGATACGTTTAGGATTCAGTTGGAGATGTTATTCCTCCATGCTATTTTGATGGACATAGTGTTGCTGGAGATGTTCTTCCTCCATGCCTTTCTGTTATGGTTATGATACGGCTAGAGATGTGATTCCTCTATGCCTTGTGATGTGTTTATGGTTTGGCTAGAGATGGTTTTCCTCTATGCCCTGGATAGTGTTTTGTTGCTGGAGTTGATGATTTCCTCCATGCTTATATTTGAGGTTATAGAGAGAGTTATACCTCGGCTTGTGAGTCCGAGTGGTTTGAGGATTTTACAAGTTTCGGGACGAAACTTGTTTTTAGGGGGTGAGATGTAAGAGCCTAGTCTTTCGGACCGAGATTGGACCTTAGCCGAGATTGGATTTGGCCGAGTTTAGCCTTTCCGCACCCGTGGGCATGACTGCCGCCCCTGCAGGTTTCCGCCCCAGCGGTTTCCGGCGGCTGCAGCCGGTTTTGTTGATTCCTTTGACCCGTGCTTTACCCTTTGCTTTACTTCTTACCTTGTTGAGCAAGGGTTTCACTTTACCTTCTATTCTCACTCCAGCCCTTGCACGTCCTCCTTGCTTCTCCTTCATCCTTCTTGATCTTGTTCTTGATCCCTCTTGAGCTTGGAAGTGTTTGGGTGTGTGTTGTTGATGTTGGTTGATGATGTGCTTAGCTGTTGAGCTTGTGATGCCAACTGAGATAGTGCTTGTGCTCTTGTTTTGCTTAGACCTTCAGTAGTGGTCAGTTCCTTGTTTCTTTTCCTTCTCTTGTTCTTTGATTCCATCTCATTAGTTTAGGATTATATGATTTGGATGTAGGTTAATGTTGGAATGTGTATGTTTACGCATGTGTGTGATTTTGGAATGGAATAGACGTGATTTGATCACGTGAAGAGACGAAGAGAAGCTGCGGGATTACGTTCTGCACCGTCGCCGCCCCCGCACCTAGAAGCCGCCGCCCCTGCGGAAGCCGTGCCGCAGCGCCCGTGCCTTGCCTACGTTCCTTGCCACCGCGCCTGCGGCTGCTCCCTTCAGCGCCTGCGGCTAGTCTATTCCGCCCCTGCGTCCCTTCATTACGTAGGTGCGTCTTGTCCCGGAACTACCTATAGTTGGGTAGCTCCTTTCCTTTCCTAGTATGAGGGACTTAGTACCATGCTAGGTATCGGATGTTGATGAGTATGATATAAATTTTCCGGTTACGGCTTTGAGGTTTACGAGTTGGACATGATCCTTATGGATCCCTTGGGTCTAGGTGTGACCCCTTCGTGTGATAGGAGTTTGATATATATATATATATATATATATATATGCCTAGTATAAGCCGTGTTGTCCTCCAGTTTGGAGTGGACCTTAATGAGAGCTGATCGTAGTGATACTACTTCTGAGATTGAGGTAAGTCCATAGGACTTACTTAGCTACTATCCTTATATTGGATGTATGCTTGAGTGGTGTTTGTTATATGCTTTATAGCATGTGATATGGTTCATTACCGACTTATGTTATATTGACCGCCCATTGTAGTGGTTGTGACAACTTACCTTTCATCCCGTAGTGGAGTCTGGGAAGTTCTCTGTAAGCTAGTTAGTTCTGGTATACGGGAAGGGCACCTACCACTCCATATGGTATACGGGAAAGTGCGCTGATACCACTCCAGCTAGCTATTGTACGCAGAGGCGAGCGTTATATACATTTCTTGTGTCACGTATATTCATATACATCTATTTATACGATTGAGTCTTTGGACTTATTAAAGATAATAAACCGGGTAAATGTGTGAAAGCATGATGATGTGTTATGATTCTGATGTGTGTTTGTGCTCTAGCATCTTCTTATATATGTGTATGGTTAGCTAACGGTTTTATACCGTGTTGTAGATCCTTTGTAGGTTAGGAGAGCTGCAGAGTGATCCAGAGGGGTGATCTGCTGAGGGTTCCGTACATTGGGTGATATCGTGGGATGGGTTAGTAGCACTCCGAGTCCTACGGATTTGGGGTGTTACAGTACGGAGCCCTCAGCGGATTGCTCACCTTGGATCACTCTGCAGCTCTCCTATCGTGCAAAGGATCTACAACACGGTATAAAACCGTTAGCTAATCATACACATATATAAGAGATGCAGAACACAAACACACATCAAATAATACTAAACACGTCAACATGATATCACACATTTACCCGGTTCATTATCTTTATAAAGTTCAGTAATCAACTCATACATATATCCATATAAACATATGTGACACGAGGAATATATAATCCTCGCCTCTGGGTTCAATAGCCAGTTGGAATGGTGCCTGGAACACCTCCCCGTGTACCTTAAGGGAATGGAGAGTGCCCGAACCATTTACCAGGTCTGACCCGCCTACAGAGAACCTCCTAGACTCCCGGCGGGATGAAAGGGCAAGTTATCACGGCCCTACAATGGGCAAGCAATATACCATATGTCGGTGACCATCACAACGCATGCTATAAAGCATATAACAAACACCACTCATGCACACATCCAATATAGGGATGGCAACTAAGTAAGTCCTACAGACTTACCTCAACATCGTAGTCGTCTCAACTCGATCAATCCTCAAATTGGTCCACTCCAAACTGGATGACAACACGGCCTATACAAGGCATACATATATATCAAACTCCTATCACACAAAGGGTCACACATAGACCCAAGGGATCCATAAGTATCATATCCAACTCGTAAACCTCAAAGCCGTAACCGGCATATCTATATCATACTCATCAACATCCGATACCTAGCATGCTACTACCACTCATACTAGGAAAGGAAAGGATCTACCTAAATCTAGGTAGATCCGGGACAAGACGCACCTGCGTGACACAAGGGACGTAGGGGCGGAGCAAGCAACCTGCAGGCGCGGAGGAACTCAGCCGCGGGCGCGGTGACAAGGCTGCAGGCAAACGCAGGCACGGGGTAGGCGCGGGCGTTGCGGCACGGCTTCCGCAGGGGTGGCGGCTTCCAAGCGCGGGGGCGGCGTCTGTGCAGAACGTGAACCCGCGATTCCTCTTCTGCTCTTCTCGTGATCAAATCACGTCTTTATCATTCCAGATTCATACACATGCATAAACATACACATTCCAACATTAACCTACATTCAATCATCTAATCCTAAGCTAAGGAAGGAAGAACAAGGAAGAAGGAAGAGAAGAAGGAGAAGAAAGCTAACCACATCTGTGTCCTAATCAGGAACTGCTCACCACTAGCACCTCAGCTGGCTTCCAAGCTCAGCAACAACATCATACCACATCATCATCATCATCCACACACAAAGCCACACCAAAACTCTTCCAAACTCAAGAGAGATCAAGAACAAGATCAAGAAGGATGAAGGAGAAGCAAGGAGGACGTGAAAGCTGGATTGGAAAGTGAAGAAGGAAACCCTTGCTCAGCAAGGAAAAGAAAGAAGTAATGCAAAGGGTAAAGAACGGGTCAAAGGAGTCAACAAAACCGGTTGCAGTCGCCGGAAACCGCAGGGGCGGGTTTCCTGGCCGCAGGGGCGGAACAACAGAGGAGCCGCAGGGGTGGTCTCACAGACCCGCGGGGGCGGTTAAGGCTAAACTAGCTCCCAAAGATTAAGGCTCTTACACCTCACCCCCTAAAAACAAGTTTCGTCCCGAAACTTGTAAAATCCTCATACCACTCGGACTCACAAGCCGAGGTACAACTCTCTCTATAACCTCAAACATAGGCATGGAGGAAACCATCAACTCCAGCACAAACACTATCTAGGGCATAGAAAAAGACCATCTCTAGCCAACCAGCATCACAAAAACAGGGAGGAACAAACCATCTCCAGCTATAAAATATCGCACTAGCACAACAAGATCTAATAAGATCACACATCATATCAAGCTAGTACGAAAATAAACACAGCATGACATATAAGCACATAAGCAAACACTCACCAAGATAGTACTAAGATCTACTCGTAGATCCTACAGGTATATCTATCTCGGCATAGAAATCTGGATAGTTCATCTGGATACTATCCTCAGTCTCCCATGTAGCCTCATCAAGTCCTCGTCTCGACCACTGTATCCTCAGCATAGGTATGTCCTTCGAACGCAGGCGTCTCATACCTCGTTCTAGGACTGCAATCGGATGCTCAACAAGAGTGTGGTCCGGCTTAACCACCAAATCATCATAACTCACGATGTGTCTCGGATCTGGTATATACTCCCTCAGCTGAGAAACGTGAAACACAGGGTGAACACCCTCTAATCTCGGCGGCAAAGCCAACCTGTAGGCTGCGCTCCCAACCCGATCCAGAATCTCGAACGGTCCGACATATCGGGGGCTTAACTTCCCCTTAATGCCAAATAGCCTAACACCTCGTGTCGGGGACACTCTCAGCCACACATGGGCTCCAACTTTGAACTCTAGAGGTCTACGCCTCCTATCAACATACGACTTCTGACGGCTCTGGGTAGTCAGCATTCGCTCTCGAATCAGTGCTACTCGAGCCACATCATCCTGAATCTGATCAGGTGCTAAACCACTAACATTGCTCTACTCATCTTAGCATAATGGTGTACGACATCTCTGCCCATATAGTGCCTCATATGGGGTCATCCCAAACGATGCATGCTAGCTGTTTCTGTTTGAGAATTCAACAAGTGGGAGATGATCCGTCCAAACCTGTCCCCAATCCAACACACAAGCTCGCAGCATATCCTCCAGGGTCTGAATGGTCCTCTCTGACTGACCATCTGTTTGAGGATGGAACGCAGTAGTAAAGTGCAAACTCGTCCCCAGGGCAGTCTGAATCTGCTGCCAGAATCTCGAGGTAAATCGCCCATCTCTGTTTGAGACGATCGTCCTCGGTACACCATGGAGTCTCACTATCTGCCTAGTGTACTCCTCAGCTAATCTGCTCACCGGCCACGTCTCCCTAAAAGGAATGAAACGTGCCGTCTTTGTCAATCTGTCCACTATGACCCAGATGGCATCAAAACTCCGGCTCAGCCTCAGTCTAGTCACAAAGTCCATGGGGACATCCTCCCACTTCCTCTGTGGAACAGGAAGTGGATGGATCTCACCTCCAGGTAAACAATGCTCTATCTTGACATGTTGGCAGGTCGCACACTGTGCCATAAATCTGGCCACATCGGGCTTCAGCCCTCCCCACCAATATAGACGTCTCAGATCCTGATACATCTTACTTGTACCTAGATGTACAGAGTAAGGTGTACAGTGAGCCTCCTGTAAAATCCTCTGTCTCAGCTATGTATCAGCAGGTACACAGACGCGACCGCGGCGCCTCAAAACTCCATCTGCTCCTAGCAGGAACTGTGGTGCCTCATCCCGAAACATCCTATCTCGTATCCTCATCAGTGTCGGACAGGTCTCCTGCTTCTGTTGGATCTCACCCAACAGATCAGGAAGAACCTCTAATGTACGCAGTTGGGCATCCTCATCAGGAAACTGGATGTCCAACTCTAACCAGATCAGATCCCTCTGCAATTGATGCTGAACTGTCAGCCTCGCAATCGCCTACTCTCGAGGCGTCTTCCTGCTCAGGGCGTCGGCGACAACGTTCGCCCTCCCCGGACGATACAGAATCTCCAGATCAAAATCCTTGATCAGCTCGAGCCATCTACGCTGGCAGTTTTTCAATTCCCGCTGCGTGAAAATGTACTTCAGACTCTGATGGTCTGTGAAGATCTGACATGTAACACCATACAGGTAATGTCTCCAGATCTTCAGTGCATGAACTACCGCTGCCAACTCCAGATCATGAGTCGGGTAGTTCTCCTCATACATCTTCAGTTGTCTAGACGCATATGCAATAACTCTGCCCCGCTGCATCAACACACATTCCAAGCCTAGCTTGAATGCATTACTATATACTACAAAATCCTCTGTACCCTCTGGCTGTGCCAAAACAGGAGCAGAAGTCAGACGTCTCTTCAGCTCCTCAAAACTCTGCATACACTGATCATACCACACAAATCTGGTAGTCTTCCTCAGTAAACTCTTCAGTGGGCGGGCAATCACAGAAAATCCCTCCACAAATCGTCTGTAATAACCGGCTAGGCCAAGGAAGCTACGTACTTCCTTGACGTTCGTCGGTGTAGTCCATGAAGCTACTACCTCTATCTTCGCTGGATCCACCTTGATCCCTTCAGCTGAAACCACATGACCCGGGAATGCTACCTCTGGCATCCAGAACTCACACTTAGAGAACTTAGCATGAAGTTCTCTATCCCGCAAAACCTGCAATACAGTCCTCAAATGTCCTGCATGCTCCTCTCCACTGCGAGAGTATACCAGAATGTCATCTATGAAAACCACCACAAACTGATCCAGGAAGTCGATGAAGATACTGTTCATCAACTCCATTAAGACGGTTGGGGCATTCGTAAGTCCAAATGGCATCACTACAAAATCGTAGTGTCCATATTTGGTCTTGAATGCTGTCCTATGCACATCATGCTCTCTCACCCTCAGCTGGTGATATCCTGAACGCAGATCAATCCTGGAGAACATAGTCGCTCCTTGAAGCTGATCTAACAAGTCATCAATACGCGGCAATGGATACTTGTTCTTGATGGCCACCTTTTTCAGCTCTCTGTAATCAATACATAACCTCAGTGATCCGTCCTTCTTCCGTACGAAGAGGACAGGTGCTCCCCATGGGGACACGCTAGGGCGAATAAAGCCCTTCTCAGCCAGCTCTTCAAGTTGCTTCTTCAGCTCTATCATCTCGACATGCGCCATCCTGTTTGGGGCCTTCGAGATAGGTCTCGTACTAGGCTCTAACTCGATACTAAAATCCACACTCCTCTGAGGCAACAAACTGGACGGCTCAGCAAAAACATCAGTAAAATCACAAATAACTGGGATATCCTCTAATGTTGGACTCTCCCCCTCCTTCATGGCATAACACCAAAAGACATCATAACCCTGTGCAATCAGTCTCGCAGCCCGTATCGCACTGATAACCATGCCAGATTTTCCAAGGTCCCAACCTCGGAAAACCTCTATCTGACCTAACTCGGTAGAGAGGGTAACAGTCCTCCTACCTACATCTAAGACCGCAAAATGTCTATCCATCCAATCCATACCAAGAATGACTTCTTCATGCACTAATGGCATGACAAAGAAGTCCACAAGCAAAACACGGGTCCCTATAGTAATGGGACAGTCATGAATCTCACGGGTACCTCTGACCCTACCACCATCGGGTAACCCTATAATAAAGGGCATCCCCTCAAAACTGTATCTAGACTTAGAAGCTCTACACAAGCATTAAAAATAAAAGAATGCGTAGCACCAGTATCAAATAAAACTCTAACAGGTAAACCATGAATCAGAATGGTACTTGTAGTAGTAGGTGCAGCTGGCTCCTCTGCACTCCTCAACTCAAAAACTCGGCCCTGTGGGCCTCTAGTATCAGTGGTGCCCCCACCACGACCTCTGCCTTTACTCGGCCCAAGAGCAGATCCCTGAGTCGTTGGGCGATCTGGGACCCTCTGATGTCCCTGAATCTGCGGCTACTGAGGTGGCCCCTGTCCACCTCCTGCTGCACTAGCAGGAGAAGAATCCTGCTACGATGAAGCTCTCCCCCGTCTACAGAAGGTAGCTCTGTGACCAGGTCTGCCACAAGTGAAGCGGGTCATAGGCTGCCTCGTACACTTTGATCTCATATGCCCATACTCACTGCAGTTGAAGCACTGTACTCCCTTATCTGCACCTGGTGCAGATGAAAGATGACTCTAGCGACTCTGGCCTCGCCCTGAACCAGTAGCTCCACAAGTATCACTGGTCTGCCCAATCCGATGTCTCTTCTCAAACCCTCGGTCTGAGAAGCTCTCCTCTGGCTGGCCCTCTCTCTCTCATAATCAGAAGCCCGGTCCTGATAATCCATCAAAGACTCAAAGTGGAAACCCGCCATATAAGTACGGGTAGTATTCCTCAGTCGTCTGGAAAACAAATACACATGCTGATCTGCAGAAGGTGCAGCTGGACCCAACAATGCCAGCTCCTCCTGAAATCTCCTGATGGCCTCTGAGACCGGTACATCCTCGAACTCAGCCTCAACAAAGTCTCGCAGTTTCTCCCTCCTCAGTGAGGCAAGGAATAAACGCTTTCGGATCATAGTCCTCACTTGTACTCGTATAAACCTCCACCAGTGTTGTGCCAAGTCTCTAAACAGAGTCTGCACTAACTCAATCTTCCTGTCAGCTGGACATCTAATAGACTCCAGAGCTGAGTCTACATGTCCTATCCAGAGCTCCACCTCTAACCCCGCCTTCCCAGTGAAAGGGGGTACTCCCATATAATGAAAAGCCTTCAACTAAGTGTCTGGTCGAGGCCCTCTATGCTCCTCTGCAGCTCGAGCGATCTCAGCGGCAGGTGCCGGTGCAGCTGGCACTTGTGTAACAGCATGGGATCTTTCAGATGATCCCTCATGTGCTGGCAGATCCGGGGCACGCCTGCCTGCTCTAGCAGCCTCCTCAACACGTCTAATGTACTCGCGGAAGGCTGGTCCCTCCATGGAGACACGATCAGACTCATCAGACTGGGCTCTCTGTGGCCCCTGTCTCTCAGCTGCACCGTTCCCAGTCTCAGGAACGACACTCTCAACAACCTCCTCGTGGATCTCTCCCGCTGCTTGTGAACCACCAGCAGGAGTCCTACCTCGTCCTCTACCTAGAGGGGGTCTACCTCTACCTTGACTAGCTGCAGGTAAGGCTCTAGTCTGAACCATCTGCAGAAGACGTAAACCTAACTTAGAAGGCTATATATATGCCGTATGTATATATATATATATATATATATCAAATCAATCACAACAGAATATCTATATATATCTATACTGTCGAGGTCTTTAGAGGGGCGATGACTCACGTACACGGTATCCCAAAACATTTGTACTCATTTCAAAACCAAAACCTTTTGAAAAGTCAGACCCCTTTTCGGGTTCTGTTTAGTTATCTATTCGACCTTTATCGCATATTACTAGTGCCATTGTTGTCAACCTGGGTTCTAATACCAACTTTGTAACACCCCAAATCCATAGGACTCGGGATGCTATTGGGCTAGGATCTCACAATGGATCCTGACCCTAGCCTGACAACAAGTTCACTGAATCTTACAACAAGGCACCAGTAGATTAAAACAAAACATAAAACTGATATATATATATATATATATATATATATATATATATATATATATATATATATATATATACATCAAAAGGTAATACAAAGTACCGCTGAGTACAAATAAACCACACTGTACAACAAAAAGGTCCAATAACCCCGATAACGCCCCAGCGTACGGAGCCCTCAACGGATCGCCCACCCTGAATCACTCTGCAGCTCTCCTATCCTGCAAAGGATCTACAACACGGTATAAAACCGTTAGCTAACCATACACATATATAAGAGATGCAGAGCACAAACACACATCAAATAATACTAAACACGTCAACATGATATCACACATTTACCCGGTTCATTATCTTTATAAAGTCCAGTAATCAACTCATATATATATCCATATAAATATATGTGACACGAGGAATATATAATCCTCGCCTCTGGGTCCAATAGCCTGCTGGAATGGTGCCTGGAACACCTCCCCGTGTACCCTAAGGGAATGGAGAGTGCCCGAACCGTTTACCAGGTCTGGCCTGCCTACAGAGAACCTCCCAGACTCCCGGCGGGATGAAAGGGCAAGTTATCACGGCCCTACAATGGGCAAGCAATATACCATAGGTCGGTGACCATCATAACGCATGCTATAAAGCATATAACAAACACCACTCATGCACACATCCAATATAGGGATGGCAACTAAGTAAGTCCTACGGACTTACCTCAACCTCGTAGTCGTCTCAACTCAATCAATCCTCAAACTGGTGCACTCCAAACTGGAGGACAAAATGGCCTATACAAGGCATACATAAATATCAAACTCCTATCACACAAAGGGTCACACCTAGACCCAAGGGATCCATAAGGATCATATCCAACTCGTAAACCTCAAAGCCGTAACCGGCATATCTATATCATACTCATCAACATCCGATACCTAGCATGCTACTACCGCTCATACTAGGAAAGGAAAAGATCTATCTAACTCTAGGTATATCCGGGACAAGACGCACCTACGTGACACAAGGGACGCAAGGGCAGAGCAAGCAACCCGCAGGCACGGCGGAACTCAGGCGCGGGCGCGGTGACAAGGCTGGAGGCAAACGCAGGCACGGCGCAGGCGCGGGCGCTGCGGCACGGCTTCCGCAGGGGCGGCGGCTTCCAGGCGCGGGGGCGGCGTCTGTGCAGAACGTGAACCCGCGATTCCTCTTCGGCTCTTCTCGTGATCAAATCACGTCTTTATCATTCCAGATTCACACACATGCATCAACATATACATTCCAACATTAACCTACATTCAATCATCTAATCCTAAACTAAGGATGGAAGAACAAGGAAGAAGGAAGAGAAGAAGGAGAAGAAAGCTTACCACAGTTGTGGCCTAATCAAGAACTGCTCACCACTAGCACTTGAGCTGGCTTCCAAGCTCAACAACAACATCATACTACACCATCATCATCATCCACACACAAAGCCACACCGAAACTCTTCCAAACTCAAGAGAGATCAAGAACGAGATCAAGAAGGATGAAGGAGAAGCAAGGAGGACGTGAAAGCTGGATTGGAAAGTGAAGAAGGAAACCCTTGCTCAGCAGGAAAAGAAAGAAGTAAGGCAAAGGGTAAAACATGGGTCAAAGGAGTCAACAAAACCGGCTGCAGCCGCCGGGAACCGCAGGGGCGGGTTTCCTGGCCGCAGGGGCGGAACAACAGAGGAGCCGCAGGAGCGGCCTCACAGACCCGCGGGGGCGGCTAAGGCTAAACTAGCTTCCAAAGACTAAGGCTCTTACACCGGACAAGGCGGAAGCGAATTCCGAATACGCCAAGACTTGGGGCAGAAGCTGAATCCGCTTTCGCCATATTTTTTTGGAAAAGAAAAAAAAAACTGGGCGCCCAAATTTAGCCAAGATTTGCCTTGACGTTATTTGGGCAGATTTAATAAGAGGGAGTCAAAACAATTGAAATGAAGTATCACCAACAATGGCAATGATACTGACATTACATAGAATGGAATTAGGGGTATGAAAATCGCATCGCAACCGCCATTAACTTCGTTGGATTGCAAAAATGAAGTAGAAGTAAGTGCATATGATGGAGAGAGGAAGAAATGTGAGAAATCGAAATAGAAAACACCATGACACCACCAATTTGGGTTCTTGGTCTACGGAGATAGCAACTGCTGATCCGATTTAGGATAGGGTTTTCATGTCGTTAAGAGGGTGAAGAATACCTTATTCCATATAGCAATTATTATTTTACTTATTTGTTTTGGTTATTTTCTTTCTCTTTTATATATATTTTTTCTTTCCATTATTTATAATAAGTTGGGGGACTTTTTGATAATTTTTTTTTTATAAACTTGGGCAAAATTCGGAATATCTTAAATCTTAAGGGTACCATTAAGACTAAAAAGAACTCGTGTGTAAAATTTGGAAAACCTCAAACCACATGGTACCGTCCGGAAAATTCCATTATATATTAATTGACTCTTAACACAAATGATTGTATTCTATGTGTTTCGTTGCGAATGTAACATGTGCATCTTAATGACATGTGGCATACTCAAATAACCAATTGCTAGGTATATTGTTTAAGATATAAAATTAAAAAATTAAATTTCAATTTTTGGGTGGTTATTAAAAAAGTTTAATTTAAATTTATTTATGATTTTTTTTTTATCATCAAGGTTTATACATTGGTCCTAACATTAACATTGCGTTTTTTTTTCTTCTGTTGTTGACAATACCAATACATTACTTTTGTATTTTTGGTGTTTATGAAAACACTAATAGCATTTTTTTTTTAAAAAAGGGAAAGCGGTTCAAAGCACTAGACGCCACGCCGTCTAGTGGGTCGAAAGGCCGAAAATGATCGGCAGACGGACTAATCGTCATAAAGAGCATAATCAAAAGAAAGAAACACAAAAAAATACATCAAGAAATCCCGACAACAGAGAAGTCTTCGAGGGAAAGTAGGATGATCCGGTCCAACAGAAGCGGTGAGCACAAAGTTCGTCTTCAAAGAGAGTACACAGGTAGGAAGCATGGGGAACAATTGTGGACACCTCAGATTTGGGCTAACAACAAAGCCTTCAGGAGTCGATTACAAATCCACGCCCCCTCTTAGACGGACCACTCAGAACGCGACCTAAAACAACATCAAACTAAGGAGACGACATTGCAAAACATGGGATCTTGACATATTATAGTGTGTAACTTTGATTGTTAAAAGAAATAGGTTTATAAGGATAAAATTGTTCGTAACAAAACATTATTATTAATTCCTTGGTTGAGCAACTAAAAAATTACAAAATTTATTTGTTTTTTTTTTTCTTAAATTTTTGAAAAGATTTTTGTTTCTTTCGGTTTAATCATTACAATGATTAAACAATTGGGCCAAACATTACGCAAATGATTAAACAATTGGGCCAAAAGACCCAATTAAATCCTTTTGAAAAATGCCCATGAGAGAAGGACGAAGAATATGCATTGTTTTTGTTCTTATTTTTTATTGGTCTAATTTTTCTTTTTCTTGGTTGTTTATTGGTCCAATTTTTATTTTTCTTGTTTTTCTATTGGTCCAATTTTACTTCAAACCGGCTTCTGCGCTTTTGTAGTATTTTAATAAAATGTGATTAGAATAATCAAATCCCTTTTCACAATAATAGGATATTTTAATTTTCAATTTTTATTATTATTTTTTTTATAAAGGATTTACATCCTTTTTTTTTGGGTTAGATGATTAAAATCCACTTGTCCCAAAAATAGAGAAACCCTAATAACATATTTGCCGATTCCTCATACTCGTCATTTGTTTTTTATTTACCTTTTCATCTTTTTTTATAGCATCAAGAAAGAATTGTCACATTTCATTCCTTCATAGGGAACCTTCTCTCTAGTTATAATATTGATTCTTACCACAAATCTAGCACATATATCGTTTTTATTTTTCTTAAACATTTAAAATACTAAAAATATATGAGATGAAGATGCTCTAACATGATGTATACCCCGCACTTAAATTTTGGAAAGGGGGAATTTTAAAAATGTTGAAAGCCATTTTGGGTATACTCCATACTTGAATCTTATATTGTCCTCAATCTTATATTGTCTCTGACCTAGATAAACTCACAAAATGGTGTAGGGTTGTCTCCCTATCAACGCTTCCATTAAGGTCTTTTAGTTGAACCTAGTTGGCTCAATTCGGTGGGGGATTATGATACTCCTTGATGTCTATGTCAACAGGAAGTGCTCGTCCACGTCTTCTCCATGTCTTGTTGAGAATCTTGAAGTTTCTTTTGAATGCTCCCCCAAAGAGTGTTTTGTCACCCTTAAATGAGTTCATCGTCTCATCAATCATGTAAACTATTCTTGTTATTATGTTTCTTTCAGAGGTAATTGAAATTCCTAGAGCCTCACGCTCTCTTGTCTCTGACCTAGATATCTCTACCTCAATGGTCCGATTATTTCCTTCATTTCATCACATGCTTCTCTTGCTCGTGTTGCTCTAGCTCAAACATAGGAGTAAGAACTTCTTGTTCTTTCTATGTTACTACTCAGTCCTCATCTTCTCAGCTTCATTTGCAATCTCGAGCAAGACAAACCTTCTCCTTTCCGTGCAGTAATTTGTGCTTGTAGTTGTGCTAGCTTTTAGTAGAGTCTAACCAGAATCTGACCTTCTCGAGAAGGTTTAAAAGTATAGTCTTCACTATGGGTACCACTGGAGGAAGACTTAACTGATTTCTCAACACCAAAAACAGTTATCTTGATGGGACTCCTAGATGATTTTGATATCTCTCATGATATTTTTTTTAGATCCGATCTATGTGTGGAAATTTTCCTTCCTAAGATTTTTGAAATTGGTTTCACTTTTGTGATGAACTTCTTCATCGTCTCTAGTAATCTAGCTTCTTCTTCTCTAGCAAGAAGCTCTCCATGTTCTATTTGTAAGAACCTTAGCCTTTGAAGCCACTTTTGGCCTTAGCCGCCCCTGCGTGTGAGTGGAGCCGCCCCTGCGGCTAGTACAGAGACCCGCCCCTGAGGCTCAGGGAACCGCCTCTGCGGTTTCCGGCGGCTGCAGCCGGTTTTGTTGACTCCTTTGACCCGTGCTTTACCCTTTACCTTACTTCTTTCTTTTCCTTGCTGAGCAAGGGTTTCCTTATTCACTTTCCAATCCAGCCTTTCACGTCCTCCTTGCTTCTCCTTCATCCTTCTTGATCTTGTTCTTGATCTCTCTTGAGTTGGAAGAGTTTTGGTGTGGCTATGTGTGTGTGATGATGATGATGATGTGGTATGATGTTGTTGCTGAGCTTGGAAGCCAGCTAAGGTGCTAGTGGGAGCAGTTCCTGGTTAGATCACAACTGTGGTAAGCTTTCTTCTCCTTCTTCCTTGTTCTTCCTTCCCTAGCTTAGGATTAGATGCATGTTTAAGAGTGTTGATGTTGGTATGTGTATGTTTTATGTATATGCTTGGTTTTGGTGAAGAGAAGACGCGAGTGGATCACGAGAATAGCCGAAGAGGAATCGCGGGTTCACGTTCTGCACAGACGCTGCCCCCGCGCCTGGAAGCCGCCGCCCCTGTGGAAGCCGTTCCGTAGCGCCCGCGCCAACGCATGCGCCGTGCCTGCGTTTGCCTGCAGCCTTGTCACCGCGCCCGCGGCTCAGTTCCGCCGCGCCTGCGGGTTACTTGCTCTGCCCTGCGTCTCTTGTGTCACGCAGGTGCGTCTTGTCCCGGATCTAACTAGAGTTAGGTAGATCCTTTCCTTTCCTAGTATGAGCGGTAGTAGCGTGCTAGGTAGCGGATGTTGATGAGTATGATATAGATATGCCGGTTACGGCTTTGAGGTTTACGAGTTGGATATGATCCTTATGGATCCCTTGGGTCTAGGTGTGACCCTTTGTGTGATAGGAGTTTGATATATATATGTATGCCTTGTATAGGCCGTGTTGTCCTCCAGTTTGGAGTGGACCTGAGCGAGAGCTGATCGTAGTGATACTACTTCCGAGCTTATCCTAGTGATACTACTGATCGTAGTGATACTACTCCCTTGGGCCTAGGTGTGACCCTTTGTGTGATAGGAGCTGATCGTAGTGATACACCTACGATCAGTGAGAGCTGACCGTAGGTGTGACCCTTTGGTTTTGAAATGAGTACAAATGTTTTGGGATACCGTGTACGTGAGCCATCACCCCTCTGAAGATCTCGACAATATATATATAGATATTCTGTTGTGATTGTTTTGATATATACATACAACATATATATAGCTTTCTAAGTTAGGTTTACGTCTTCTGCAGATGGTTCAGACTAGAGCCTTACCTGCAGCTAGACGAGATAGAGGTAGACCCCCTCTAGGTAGAGGACGAGGTAGGACTCCTGATGGTGGTTCACATGCAGCGAAAGAGATCCACGAGGAGGTTGCTGAGAGTGCCGTTCTTGAGACTGGGAACGGTGCAGCTGAGCGACAGGGGCCACAGAGAGCCTAGTCTGGTGAGTCTGATCGTGTCTCCATGGAGGGACCAGCTTTCCGCGAGTTCATTCGACGTGTTGAGGAGGCTGCCAGGGCAGGTAGGCGTGCCCCTAATCTGCCAGCATAAGAGGGATCATCTGAGAGATCCCATGCAGTTACACAGGTGCCAACTGTACCGGCACCTGCCGCTGAGATTGCTCGAGCTACAGAGGAGCATAGAGGGCCTCGACCAGACACTTGGTTGAAGGCTTTTCATCAGATGGGAGTACCCCCTTTCACTGGGAAGGTGGGGTTAGAGGTGGAGCTTTGGATAGGACACGTAGACTCAGCTCTGGAGTCTATTAGATGTCCAGCTGACAGGCAGATTGAGTTGGTGCAGACCTTGTTCAGAGATTTGGCACAGCACTAGTGGAGGTCTGTACAAGTACAGGTTACTAGTTTTGAGAAGATGAGGACTATGATCAGGGAGCGTTTCTTCCCTACCTCGCTGAGGAGGGAGAAACTACGAGACTTTGTTGAGGCTGAATTCGAGGATGTACCGGTCTCAGAGGCCATCAAGAGACTTCAGGAGGAGCTGTCATTGCTGCGTCCAGCTGCACCTTCTGCAGATCAGCATGTGTATTTGTTTTCCCGACGTCTGAGGGATACTACCCGTACCTATATGGAGGGTTTCCACTGTGAGACCTTGGTCGATTATCAGGACCGGGCTTTTGACTACGAGAGAGAGAGAGCTAGCCAGAGGAGAGCTTCTCAGACCCTCCGGTCTGAGAAGAGACAGCGGATTGGGAAGACTAGTGGTACTGGTAGAGCTGCTGGTTCAGGGCGAGGCCAGAGTCGCTAGAGTCATCCTTCATCTGCACCAGGTGCAGATAAGGGAGTACAGTGCTTCAACTGCAGTGAGTATGGGCATATGAGATCAGAGTGTACGAGGCAGCCGGTGACCTGGTTCACTTGTGGCAGACCTGGTCACAAAGCTACCTTCTGTAGACGAGGGAGAGCTTCATCTTAGCAGGGTTCTTCCCCTGCCAATGTAGCGGGAGGTGGGCAGAGGCCACCTCAGCAGCAGCAGACACAGGGACAACAGAGAGTCCCAGATCGCCCTACAACTCAGGGATCTGCTCCTGGGCCGAGTAGAGGCAGAGGCCGTGGTGGGGGCACCACTGATACCAGAGGCCCACAGGGCCGAGTTTTTTAGTTGAGGAGTGCAGAGGAGCCAGCTGCACCTACTGCTACAGGTACTATTCTGATTCATGGTTTACCTGTTAGAGTTTTATTTGATACTGGTGCTACGCATTCTTTTATTTCTGATGCCTATGTAGAGTGTCTTGGGTTAGATACAGTTGAGGGGATGCCCTTTATTATAGGGTTACCCGATGGTGGTAGGGTCAGAGGTACCCGTGAGATTCATGGTTGTCCCATTTCTGTAGGGACTCGTGTGTTACTAGTTGACTTCTTTGTCATGCCGTTAGAGCATGAGGAAGTTATACTAGGTATGGATTGAATTGATAGACATTCTGTAGTGTTAGATGTAGGTAGGAGGAGTGTTACCCTCTCTACCGAGTTAGGTCAAATAGAGGTTTTCCGAGGTTGGGACCTTGGAAAGACAGGCACGATTATCAGTGCGGTAAGGGCAGCTAGATTGATTGCACAGGGTTGTGATGCCTTCTGGTGTTATGCCATGAAGGAGGGGGAGAGTCCAGCATTAGAGGATATCCCGTCCGTGATTTTGCAGATGTGTTTGTTGAGCCATCCAGTTTGCCGCCTCAGAGGAGTGTAGACTTCAGTATTGATTTAGAGCCTGGTACGAAACCGATCACGAAGGCCCCATACCGGATGGCGCCTGTTGAGATGTTAGAGCTGAAGAAGCAACTCGAAAAGTTGGCTGAGAAGGGTTTTATTCGCCCTAGTGTGTCCCCATGGGGAGCACATGTCCTCTTCGTACGGAAGAAGGACGGATCACTGAGGTTATGTATTGATTACAGAGAGCTGAACAAGGTGACCATCAAGAACAAGTATCCACTGCCTCGCATTGATGACTTGTCGGATCAACTTCAGGTAGCGAATGTGTTCTCCAAGATTGATCTGTGTTCCGGGTATCACCAGTTGAGGGTGAGAGAGCAGGATGTGCATAGGACAACATTCAGGACCAGATATGGACACTACAAGTTTGTAGTGATGCCATTTGGACTTACGAATGTCCCAACAGTTTTTATGGAGTTGATGAACAGCATCTTCATCGACTTCCTGGATCAGTTTGTGGTGGTTTTCATTGATGATATTCTGGTATACTCTCGCAGTGGAGAGGAGCATGCAGGACATCTGAGGACTGTATTGCAGGTTTTGCGGGATAGAGAACTTTATGCTAAGTTCTCTAAATGCGAGTTCTGGATGCCAAAGGTAGCATTCCTGGGTCACATTGTTTCCGCTGAGGGGATCAAGGTTGATCCGGCGAAGATAGAGGCAGTAGCTGCTTGGACTACACCGACGAACGTCAAGGAAGTACGTAGCTTCCTTGGCCTAGCCGGTTATTACAGACGCTTTGTGGAGGGATTTTCTGTGATTGCCCGTCCACTGACGAGTTTGCTAAAAAAAACTACCAGATTTGTGTGGTCTGATCAGTGTATGCAGGGTTCTGAGGAGCTGAAGAGACGTCTGACTTCTTCTCCTGTTTTGGCACAGCCAGAGGGTACAGAGGATTTTGTGGTATACAGTGATGCATCCAAACTAGGCTTGGGATGTGTGTTGATGCAGAGGGGCAGAGTGATTACATATGTGTCTAGACAGCTGAAGACGTATGAGGATAACTACCCGACTCATGATCTAGAGTTGGCAGCGGTGGTTCATGCACTGAAGATCTGGAGACATTACCTGTATGGTGTTACATGTCAGATCTGCACAGACCATCAGAGTCTGAAGTATATTTTCACGCAGCTGGAATTGAATAACCGCCAGCGTAGGTGGCTTCAGCTGATCAAGGACTTTGATTTAGAGATTCTGTACCATCCAGGGAAGGCGAACGTTGTCGCCGACGCCCTGAGCAGGAAGACGCCTCGAGAGCATGCGATTGCGAGGCTGACAGTTCAACATCAGTTGTAGAGGGATCTGATCTGGTTAGAGTTGGACATCTAGTTTCCCGATGAGGATGCCCAGTTGCGTACTTTAGAGGTTCTTTCTGATCTGTTGGGTGAGATACAACAGAAGCAGGAGACCTGCCCCGACACTGACGAGGATACGAGATAGGATGTCTCGGGATGAGGCACCACAGTTCCTGCTAGGAGCAGATGGAGTTTTGAGACGCCGCAGTCGCGTCTGTGTACCTGCTGATACCGAGATGAGACAGAGGATTTTACAGGAGGCTCACTGTACACCTTACTCTGTGCATCCAGGTACGAGTAAGATGTATCAGGACTTGAGACGTTTATATTGGTGGGGAGGGCTGAAGCCCGATGTGGCCAGATTTGTGGCACAGTGTGCGACCTGCCAGCAGGTCAAGATAGAGCATAGCAGACTTGAAGGTGAGCTCCATCCACTTCCTGTTCCACAGAGGAAGTGGGAGGACGTCACCACGGACTTTGTGACTGGATTGAGGCTGAGCCGAAGTTTTGATGCCATTTGGGTCATAGTAGATAGATTGACGAAGACGGCACGTTTCATTCCTATTAGGGGTGACCGGTGAGCAGATTAGCTGAGGAGTACACTAGGCAGATAGTTAGACTCCATGGTGTACCGAGTACGATCGTCTCTGACAGAGATGGACGATTTCCCTCGAGGTTCTAGAAGCAGATACAGACTGCCCTGGGGACGAGTTTGCACTTCACGACTGCGTTCCATCCTCAGACCGATGGTCAGTCAGAGAGGACTATTCAGACCCTGGAGGATATACTGCGAGCTTGTGTGTTGGATTGGGGGCAAGTGTGGACGGATCATCTCCCACTTGTTGAGTTCTCCTACAGCAACAGCTGGCATGCATCTATTGGGATGGCCCCATATGAGGCCCTGTATGGACAGAGATGTCGTACCCCGTTATGCTGGGATGAGCAGAGTAGTGTTAATGGTTTGGCACCTGATCAGATTCAGGATGATATGGCTCGAGTAGCACTGATTCGAGAGCGGATGATGACTGCCCAGAGCCGTCAGAAGTCTTATGCAGATAGGAGGCGTAGACCTCTAGAGTTCAGAGTTGGAGCCCATGTGGCTGAGAGTGTCCTCGACACGAGGTGTTAGACGTTTTGGCATTAAGGGGAAGTTGAGCTCCCGATATGTCGGACCGTTCGAGATTCTGGATCGGGTTGGTAGTGCAGCTTATAGATTAGCATTGCCTCCGAGATTAGAGGGTGTTCACCCTGTATTTCATGTGTCTCAGCTGAGGGAGTACATACTAGATCCGAGACACATTGTGAGTTATGAGGATTTGGTGGTCGAGCCGGACCACACTTTTGTTGAGCATCCGATTGCAGTCCTAGAACGAGGTATGAGACGCCTGCGTTCGAAGGACATACCTATGCTGAGGATTCAGTGGTCGAGACGAGAACCTGATGAGGCTACATGGGAGACTGAGGATAGTATCCAGAGGAACTATCCAGAGTTCTATGCCGAGATAGATATACTTGTAGGATCTACGAGTAGATCTTAGTACTATCTTGGTGAGTGTTTGCTTATGTGCTTATATGCCATGCTGTGTTTATTTTCGTACTAGCTTGATATGATGTGTGATCTTATTAGTTCTTGTTGTGCTAGTGCGATCGTTTATAGCTGGAGATGGTTCGTTCCTCCCTACTAGTGTGATGCTGGTTGGCTAGAGATGGTTTTCCTCTATGCGCTGGATAGTGTTTGTGCTGGAGTCGATGGTTTCGTCCATGCTTATGTTTGAGGTTATAGAGAGAGTTGTACCTCGGCTTTTGAGTCCGAGAGGTTTGAGGATGTCACAAGTTTCGGGATGAAACTTGTTTTTAGGGGGGTGAGGTGTAAGAGCCTTAGCCTTTGGAGCCACTTTTGGCCTTAGCCGCCCCTGCGTGTGAGTGGAGCTGCCCCTGCGGCTAGTACAAAGACCCGCCCCTGCGGCTCAGGGAACCGCCCCTGCGGTTTCCGGCGGCTGCAGCCGGTTTTGTTGACTTCTTTGACCCGTGCTTTACCCTTTACCATACTTCTTTCTTTTCCTTGCTGAGCAAGGGTTTCCTTCTTCACTTTCCAATCCAGCCTTTCACGTCCTTCTTGCTTCTCCTTCATCCTTCTTGATCTTGTTTTTGATCTCTCTTGAGTTGGAAGAGTTTTGTTGTGGCTTTGTGTGTGTGATGATGATGATGATGTGGTATGATGTTGTTGCTGAGCTTGGAAGCCAGCTAAGGTGCTAGTGGGAGCAGTTCCTGGTTAGACCACAATTTTGGTAAGCTTTCTTCTCCTTCTTCTCTTCCTTCTTCCTTGTTCTTCCTTCCCTAGCTTAGGATTAGATGCATGTTTAAGGGTGTTGATGTTGGTATGTGTATGTTTATGTATATGCTTGGTTTTGGTGAAGAGAAGACGTGAGTGGATCACGAGAATAGCCGAAGAGGAATCGCGGGTTCACGTTCTGCATAGACGCCGCCCCCGCGCCTGGAAGCGGTGCCGCAGCGCCCGCGCCAGCGCCTGCGTCGTGCCTGCATTTGCCTGCAGCCTTGTCACCGCGCCCGCGGCTGAGTTCCGCCGCGCATGCTGGTTACTTGCTCCACCCTGCGTCTCTTGTGTCACGCAGGTGCGTCTTGTTCCGGCTCTACCTAGAGTTAGGTAGATCCTTTCCTTTCCTAGTATGAGCGGTAGTAGCATGCTAGGTAGCGGATGTTGATGAGTATGTTATAGATATGCCGGTTACGGCTTTGAGGTTTACGAGTTGGATATGATCCTTATGGATCCCTTGGGTCTAGGTGTGACCCTTTGTGTGATAGGAGTTTGATAAATATATGTATGCCTTGTATAGGGCGTGTTGTCCTCCAGTTTGGAGTGGGCCTGAGTGAGAGTTGATCGTAGTGATACTACTTCCGAGGTTGAGGTAAGTCCGTGGGACTTACTTAGTTGCCATTCCTATACTAGATGTGTGCATGAGTGGTGTTTGTTATATGCTTTATAGCATGAGTTATGATGGTCACCGACCTATGGTATATTGCTTGCCCATTGTAGGGCCGTGATAACTTGCCCTTTCATCCCGCCGGGAGTCTGGGAGGTTCTCTATAGGCAGGCCAGACCTGGTAAACGGTTCAGGAACTCTCCATTCCCTTAGGGTACACGGGGAGGTGTTCCAGGCACCATTCCAGTTGGCTATTGGACCTAGAGGCGAGGATTATTATTTCTCGTGTCACATATGTTTATATGGATATATATGCGAGTTGATTGCTGGACTTTATAAAGATAATGAACCGGGTAAATGTGTGATATCATGTTGACGTGTTTAGTGTTATCTGACGTGTGTTTGTGCTTTGCATCTCTTATATATGTGTATGGTTAGCTAACGGTTTGATACCGTGTTGTAGATCCTTTGCAGGTTAGGAGAACTGTAGAGTGATCTAGAGTGGGCGATCCGCTGAGGGCTCCGTACACTGGGGCGTTATCGGGGTTGGGACCTTTTTGTTGTACAGTGTGGTTTATTTGTACGCAGCGGTACTTTGTATTACCTTTTGATGTATATATATATATATATATATATATATATATATATATATATATATATATATATATCAGTTTCATGTTTTGTTTTAATCTATTTGTGCCTTGTTGTAAGATCAGTAAATTGTTGTCAGGCTAGGGTCAGGATCCATTGTGAGATCCTAGCCCAGTAGCACTCCGAGTCCTACGGATTTGGGGTGTTACACTATTCTCCTAGCTTCCTCTTCTTGAGCTAGTTGTTGCTCAAGAATCCATTGATTTTGTGCAATGGACTCAACCTTGGCATTTGGGAGTAGTGATTTACCTTTAGCTCGAGTATTTCTAACTATCATAGAAAGTTCCAATCTTTGTATCTTCTCTAGCTCATGCGTTAAAAGTGATGCTTTTCTTGGTCTTTTCTGGATTTTTATGTGCTTATAGAGTTTTTCATATATTTGTTGTGAATGAGAAAACACCTTCAAGTTAGTTTAACATAGTCATTATTTGTCTATGGTATAAAGCTATATTTGATGGTTACCTACATATTTTCTTATTGAAGTTCATGTTATTCATATACTTGATTACATATATTTTCATTACAGTAGGGATAGATGCTTCCTTGGATCGTTTCCTCTCATCTTAACAACTTTATATCCTTATATTCTTGTTTACTTGTTATTTGTTTATTGACAACACAAAACCCCACAAAACAGATTTTTCCCCCTACCCTTTAGCATGTTTATATGCTACCTTTTATATAGTTGTTTTCTTATGTTTTTTTTTTGTAGTTTTGCATGGGTTTGGACATTTATATCTTTGCTAGAACTTATTTGCATCAAAGAATGTCTATTCCCCTTTATCTCTTGTCTTTAGGTGATTTTAGGCCTAAAGGAGCTTAAAGAGGACAAATCTATCAAGGCCTAAGGAGGCCCAATACCTCATCATCAAATGGAAACAAGGAAGGAAGATGCAAGGAAAATCCCGTAAGAAATGTTGGAGCATACAAGGGAAATTCAAAGTTCATCAAGGAGATGCATGTCATATGGATCTAGTGCTTGTGCAATCTAAACTAAAGGTTGCTCGATCTTCACTCGCACAAAGAAGGACTTGACTCAATTCAAAAGGCCTAGGCTTTCCCACAAAGGAATAGATCTAAGACATCAAACACCCGGTCGAGCTGGAATGAACTCGATAGAGAAAGAAGCAACTTGATCGACGGTGAGCCAAGCCAAGGCATGTCTTGACATGCCGCTGAGTGTCAGCCGAATCAAGCCCCTAACTCGCAAGAAGAAGAAGTCTATGTCACCGACTTAAATTTCAACGTCATTCGAGTAGATATGGGCCCGACTCGGATGAAATGGTAGGCCGTTACAACTAGACCTGAACAAATCCGGACCGGCCCGCCCGCCCGACAAAAATCACGGGTATGGGCTAGCATTTTGGCCCGGCCCGCTTGCTCACGGGACGGTTCTAGGTGTTGGATTTAGCCCGTAAAAGTGAATAAGTGTAAACACGGGCGGGCCGACCCGTCAACTCGCCCGTGTTTACACGTGGGTGGGCACGGGCCTTGTTGGAGGCCCGTTCAAGGCGGGCCGGCCCGGGCATTTCGGGCGAGATTTTAAAGTTGGTCCGGCCCGAGCCCGTATTTGTTCAGGTTTAGTTACAACCAACTCGGCCACGTGAAGGTTGCTACATGAAATATTCTTTTGGGTGATGTTGGCAATCCATGCTGATTTTAGCCTATTTAAAGTGGCTTAGATCTTTGTAATGTGGAGCACAATTCACACCACCATTCAGATACTTCACTCCAAATCGGAGCTTAGCTCCTTAGATTTTTAGCTAGATTAGAATTGTTCTTGAAGATTTCGGATACTTTGGAGATTTTGATCGAGTTTGGAGCTTGCAACTACCATAACTTTTGTTAGGTAACTCTGATTCTGTTGATTCTTTCACCATTGTTACTTATTTATCCTCTACTTTTTTTCTATGGATTCATGTTACGAATTTGAGATGTTTGATTTTTCGGTCACCATGAGTGAGTAGTCTTTCATTAGGAATAGGGGTGAAAATCCCAATTTCAAGCTATGTGATGTCCGATTTGATATTTTGCCATATAATTTATGTGACTATCAAAGCATTTAGTAAGCATATAGGAGATAAGAAACCGATTGAAATACTAGATTCATGAATGAGCTAATTTGAAAGTCGGATGCTAGTATGATGTTTAGATTGTTCCTCTCATGCACTTTGTTTAGTCTAACTCATGGATCTTTGTATTAATAATTGGCCGACTAGTATGGATGAGACTCATAAGTAATTCCATTTCTACTTATGATTGTTTAGATGCCTATTTTTGCTATAGTTTGTACTTCAAGCATGTCAATAGCACACACCATGTGAGGTTTGTTTGATTACTTGCTTGCTTAGTGTTAATCCATGCTATATCAATTCGATTTGTACTTGCAAATAACAAACACCATGTGATGCTTGTAGATATCGAATT
The DNA here is from genome assembly GCA_002319775.1 of Fagopyrum tataricum. Taxonomy (NCBI): domain Eukaryota; kingdom Viridiplantae; phylum Streptophyta; class Magnoliopsida; order Caryophyllales; family Polygonaceae; genus Fagopyrum; species Fagopyrum tataricum. The sequence goes on along the minus strand of CM008280.1, from coordinate 39,309,086 downwards.
GAATCTTAATAGTGAATGTAGTTATCTCCCAACTTGTCATGAATAACACACGACATGTGATACTTGTTGTTTGAATGACTTATACTTAGATTAATCACTTTCCTATTATACATACAACCGTTTATCATCATTTGACTTGGTGATTTGAGCAAATAGTTCACGACCTCTTTCTCCCTTTTTATTTCTTGATAACTTTCAAACTACATCTTACACCTTTTATATTAATTTTACTCACCGCTTTATCTCTAAGGTATACGAGCAATCTATTGATTATGAGATCTTCCCAAACCTAAGCTTATGATTTTGATTATCATTGTGTATAATTAAAATATTTATTTATTTTTATTTAAAAGTATTTATTTTCTTTTATTTTAAAACAAAAAGAAAAAAAATGTTTCTTTTTTTTTTTAATATAAAATCTTATTTTCTATGTATTTGTCTAAAAAATAAACTCAAATTGTAATTTAATCATATGAATTAAAAAAAATTATACCAACGTACCAGTAGATTAACGACTCACGTATTAGTAGGTCAATACCTCACGTATCAATAGTCGACTCACATATGAGTGGATCAACGATCAACAGTCAGAATTAATCTGATATGAAAAATTACTATTTGATCTTAGCCATACAACAAAGAAATGTATGAAAAATACTAAGATTTAAAATGATGAACACTTTTAGTTATCCAAAAATTCAAATAATCCAACAAAATAGATTACATTTGATAATATTATTGAATCATGATGCACCTAATTAGATTAAATAATGGATCCACGTAAAAAAATAGAAATGTATATGGATTAGTTTTTAATTACTTTTTCCATTATTCAATATATTTTATCTAATAATCTCTTCATCACACCAAAAATTAATAATTTAAGTTTATTACGTAAAGTGATGAAATGATAATTAGATGAAAGTGAATCAATTTATAACTTTTCAATATTAAAAGGAACATGTGATTGACATTTGTTTAGATTTTAAGTCAATTCAATCTACTAAATAAATCTCTTCAGATAAAAAAAATATACAAAAAATATATATTTAAAAAGGACATGAAATTTTGATTATTTTTCTAAACCAGATAGAAAATATGGAAATTTAATTGTTAATCACCAATTTCAAAAAAATATTCGGTTTTTTAAATTTAAATTGCTTAAGAGATATTGATGAGTTAACCCTGGGACGACATGTAACAATAAGTGCGTCATCTTTAATATATATAAATATATATATATATATATATATATATATATAAGATGTATATATAAGATGTATATGAAAAATTAGGATCAAAGAAAATTTATAATTTTAAAAAATATAATTCAATAAGTATAATAAATGTTATAATATCATTAACTTTTACGTAAAAATTATGTTATATTTTTAGATAATTTTGACCGAATTCGGATGCAAATTGAGTTATGATTAGATATTGGGAGATTTTAATCGAAAAACAAATTTATTTAAATCTGATGTCCTCAAAGGATTCTACAAAATCATCAATATAAAACAACCCTAACCGAATAAAATATCATAAGACATCTTGTTCACTTCGTGCACAATGACATCCAAAGTATGGAAAAGAATGCAGTGTTATAGAAAAAGCAATATATAGGCGCCAGAAATATGCTGATCTTTGAAGGAACTGCAACGGATATTATCTTTCCTGTCGTTGCCCCTCTCGTCTCTTGGAGGTATGATCAAGACATAAAACTAGTTTAGTGTCCAAAATTTGTTACATGTGTATTTTTCTTTTTTCTCACAGCGTGCCACGTCAGCGTTAATGCATATTGTTTTAGTAGAGTATATAGATTCAAACCCTCCCTCTATTTATACAAAATTTCAAACTATCAAACTTACTGAATAATCGATGTGGGATAACAAAAACTGAAAATATTTAACGTTCCAATAAGTTTTTCTAAAATTGGTGGGGAGAAAAAAAAAACCAAAAATAATTAACTGATTTATAAAAAAAGATCTATTTGCTTTAATTTTTCCACGTCAATGTTAATGTATACACTGCTTTAGTAGAGTATATTCAAAATACTGCTTCCACAGCGCGCCACGTCAGTGTTAATGTATACTGCTTTAGTAGAGTATATAGATTGAAGCCCTCTCTCTATTTATACAAAATTTTAAACTATGAGACAACTGAATAATCGATGTGGGATAGCAAAAACCCTGAAAATATTTAACGATCCAATAAGATTTTCTAAAATAGGTGGAGAGGAAAAACCAAAAATAATTAACTAATTTAAAAAAAAGATTTATTGGCTTTAATTGTGGGAGTTCTATTTCAAAATACTGCTCCCACGAATGTATACTGCTTTAACGTTCCAACTAGTGTAATACCCGCACATTGTGCGGGATTGAATTTTAATATGCATACATTATTATAAATAATTTAATATATAAAGATGCGGAAAATGAAATCACTTATCTATTATACTTTTCAAGTGTATTTCTCGTAGCATACAATCAATCCCTGTAAACGATGTTGTGATATGATTATATGACTGAAATTACGTTTGTTATATTCTTTTTTTAAATATTTTTTTTAATAAGTTTTTGTTTGTAAATGTTAATCAATATTTTAATCTTTTTTTTTTGTTTTCATATTATAATTAATTGTGTTAGCAAACGTTTTTTTTTATATCTGATTAACAAAATAATGAGGTTAGATTACACATATAAATTTTAGACCGATAATATGTAAAGGACTAAATAATAATAATAATAATAATTTTTATTTAAAAAAATCCGATTATGTAAACCCATTTTTTAATAATCTAGATAAATAACTTTTCTAAAAAATTTTTGTTAGGCTTTGATAATAATTTATATTACCAACTTAAAATAATTAACTTTTTAAAATATTTCTTTTATGCTGCGTTAAATCTAGTGCTGACACGTGGGAAAGAAGGGCTCTCCTTTAATACATACTAGTGTAATACCCGCACCTTGTGCGGGTTTTGTCTAAAATAAAAAATCATTTTATTAGTTAATTATAAATATAGAGTTATGTTTTTTTTCCTAAATAATCATATAGAAATACATCATGTGCATTTAAATACTTCACACTTGTTTCGTAACGGTCTAAAATAATTATTCATTTAAAAAGGAGATTTAAGATAATATCAGAAAAATATTTTAATAGGATTAGAACACGATATAAAAAAAAACTATAAAAACTAATTAGGTGAATTGTTTATACATTTTTTAAAAATCAAATAAAAGTCATTAATGTAACCAAATTAGTTGTATTTCAAAATCTTTGATGAAAATTTTGAAACCGAATAGATTACAATCTAAATAAATAATTATAAGAAAAAAAAATTTAAAAAATTGGATGGATTAAATAAATCAAACTTAAATATTTAACGCAAATTTTGAAAATTACAATCTAGATCAACAATTAACAAAATTATGTAGTGCTCTGTGCAACTACAACAATCCAGCTCACTTTTCTTATGTTTTACATCGCTCTGGCTTCAAATTAACAATTGTGAAACTTTGGAAACCTGCAATAGCTACATATTATATTATAAGTGAAATAATTGAATATATTCGATAAATATAATTTAAAGATAATATCGAAATAAAAGTATTACGATTTCAATAAAAATACTATAATTGGTAAGCAGATCGTGAAACAATGTGTACGTATGAATTGAAGGAAAATGAGAACCCTTAAAATCCTGCAATAGTTACAGATTATTGATTGAGTGGTAGAGTTTAAGATGTGGTATTGTGTTGCAGTCTCACTTGCAAAGGAGATATTTTAATTAGATCGTGGATCATTTATATATAACAATCTAACTAAATCACTTTAAGCGTGTAGAACAATTTTCGTAAAAATGATTTTGTTAGTATATTGATATTCTTATTTTCTACAAGAAAGTTTGAAAAAATAGAGTCAAATCAAAACAAATCTTGTTAGCTTTCTGGTTACAATATTTACGTCCATCAATATATTAAATAGATTTCTAATTGGCAAAAAAAATAAAATTAGCGGTTGAGATTGATGATTTTGTTTGTTAGAAATTAAAATAAATCTTTTTAGCTTCTAGTTACAATATTTACGTCTAGATATATTAAATAGATTTTAATTAATGCAAAAAAAAAGTGGCTAGTTAAAAGTAACAAAACATAAAAGATCTGTTTATTATTTCAAGTACCAAATTTACGTACAAATTCTTTGCTGATAAATTTTAAACCCAATTTTAACAGAATATAGATTACAAACTCTTGATTTTAACAGAATATAGATTATAAAAACTAATTAGTTAAAAGTAATAACTTAATAAATTAATATAAAATGAGAAAAGAATAGTAGTTTTTACTCTTGAGTTAATGGAATTTATTAGAATAAGGGATTATAAAAACACCTGTAGTTAATTATAGTTTATAGAAATCAATCTAACTTATGAAGAAAAAATGTTAGAATATAAGGGGAGAACCAATTCCTTACTTTCAAAGAAAATATTTCCAGTGACGAAATCATTTGCTTAAAGATTTTTTTTATTATGTAACAAAAGAATAAAATAATTATTAATATTTGTCGAAACTATTCTTCAAAACATTCATTTGAGTCCTATATACATCTTTTTCAACATAAACAAACCGTCAAATTTTAAAATGGATATTATATTTTAGTTATCATACACATTCTATGCATGTAAAATATATAAATCTTTGAGAAAATATTTTATTTAAGGAATCTCATAAATAAAAGAGATAAATTAATATAAAAAGTACTTTTTTTACCATGTTTGTTACTTTAATAATCAATAAAAAAAAAGTCCATAATTTATCAATTTGAATTAGACATTAAAAAATTGAAGATGAATTTGAATTGTCGATTTTCTCAAAATAGTTCAAGATTACGGGGGAACCAGAAATTGTGTCTTAATCATTATTCAATTAAAATCAATGGATAATATCTAGAAATTAGTAATAAAAAAATTGATACAAATAAAAAAAAGAACTTAAACTAATGAATCACTTAAAAAGGAAAGCAACACATATTGATACAAATCGGAGGAGGGAAAAAATAAATTAAAAAATATAATAAACTCAGTTATGCAATACAAAACCAAAATCCTAGAAAACTAAAACCAAAAAAATAAATGTGATCAATTAACCCCTTGGCCCTTTCTTCGTTCTAGGGCTTCTACGGTTAATCTCATCCGTTTCTTCATCCACTCTTACACGCTCTCAACATCTTCAGAATAAGTACCGTTGAGTACAAAAGAAAACATATATCCGTACAATAAATATCCCAATCCCGCGATGTCGCCTAGTCTACGGAACCCTCAGCGGATCACCCCTTTGGATCATTCTGCAGTTCTCCTAACCTGCAAAGGATCTACAACACGGTATAAAATCGTTAGCTAACCATACACATATATAAGAGATGTAGAGCACAAACACACATCAAAGAATACTAAACACGTCAACATGATATCACACATTTACCCGGTTCATTATCTTTATAAAGTCCAACACTCAACTCATATATATATATCAATATAAACATATTTGACACGAGGAATATATAATCCCCGCCTCTGGGTCCAATAGCCAGCTGGAATGGTACCTGGAACACCTCCCCGTGTACCCTAAGGAAATGGAGAGTGCCCGAACCGTTTACCAGGTCTGACCTGCCTATAGAGAACCTCCCAGACACCCGGCGGGATGAATGGACAAGTTATCACGGCCCTACAATGGGCAAGCAATATACCATAGATCGGTAATAAACCATAACGCATGCTATCAAGCATATACCACACACCACTCATGCACACATCCAATATAAGGATGGCAACTAAGTAAGTCCTACAGACTTACCTCAACCTCGAAGTCGTCTCAACTCGATCAACCCTCAAACACGGTCCACTCCAATCTGGAGGATAACACTGCCTAGCAACAAGGCATAACGAAACATACTCATCAACCATCTATCCTCAACATATGCCTAACATGTTACTACCGCTCATAGTAGGAAAGGAAAGGATCTACCTAACTCTAGGTAGACCCGGGACAAGACGCACCTGCGTGACACAAGAGACGCAAGGGCGGAACAAGGCAACCCGCAGGCGCGACATGACTCAGCCGCGGGCGCGGTGACAAAGGCCGCAAGCAACGCAGGCACGGCGCGGGCGCTGTGGCACGGATCCCGCAGGGGCGGCGGCTTCCAAGCGCGGGGGCAGCGACGGTGCAGAACGTGACCCCGCGGTTCCTCTTCGGTTCTTCTCGTGATCAAATTACATCTTCTCTCATCCAAAACCAAGTACATACATATACATACACATTCCAACATCAATCTATGATCCATTCATCTACTTCTAAGCTAAGGAAGGAAGAACAAGAAAGAAAGACAGAAAGAAAGAAGAAACAAGTCTTACCTAATACTGGTCTAGGCAAGAGGATGTACTAAACTACACTACAATTGGCTTCTAAGCGCAACCACACCAACCACTAGCATCAACCTCAACAAGGTCACACAAAACCTCTTGTTGCAAGGGAAAACCAAGATCAAGATCAAGGGAGGAAAGGGAAGAAGAAGCACGTAGATTTAGCTGGGAAAGGAAATTGAACACTTGCTCATGAAGCCAAAGAAGAAGCTTAAGGAAGAAGAAACAAAAGGGTAAAGCACGGGTCAAGAGGTCAACAAAGCCGGCTGCAGCCGCAGGAAACCGCGGGGGCGGTTCACCGGGCCGCGGGAGCGGGAACCCGCTGGGGCGGCACACAAGCCCGCGGGGGCGGCTACCTCAATCTCGGCCAAAGCCGAATCTCGGCTAAGGCAAACTCGGTCCAAAAGACTAGGGCTCTTACATCTCACCCCCTTAAAAACAAGTTTCGTCCCGAAACTTGTAAAATCTTCAAACCACTCGGACTCACAAGCCGAGGTACAACTCTCTCTATAACCTCAAACACAAGCATGGAGGAAATCATCAACTCTAGCAACAAAACTATACTATCCAAGGCATAGAGGAAAACCATCTCTAGCCAAACCATAACCACATCATAAGGCATAGAGGAATCACATCTCTAGCCGTATCATACTCATAACAGAAAGGCATGGAGGAAAAACATCTCCAGCAACACTATGTCCATCAAAATAGCATGGAGGAATAACCATCTCCAGCTGAATCCTAAACGTATCACAATGGCATGGAGGAAAAGCCATCTCCAGCTATAAGCAATAATCATACTAGCACAACAAGATCTAATAAGATCATACATCACATCAAAGCTAGTATGAAAATAAACACATCATGGCATATAAGCATATAAGCACATAACACTCACCAAGATAGTACTAAGATCTACTCGGTGATCCTACTGGTGCATCTAACTTAGCATAGAACTCTGGATAGCTCCTCTAGATACTATCCTCAGTCTCCCATGTAGCCTCATCAGCTCCTCGTCTCGACCACTGTATCCTTAGCATAGGAATGTCCTTCGAACGCAGGCGTCTCATACCTCGTTCTAGGACTGCAATAGGGTGCTCAACAAAAGTGTGGTCTGGCTCAACCACCAAATCATCATAACTCACGATGTGTCTCGGATTTAGTATGTACTCCCTCAGCTGAGACACGTGAAATACAGGGTGAACACCCTCTAATCACGGAGGCAAAGCTAATCTGTATGCTGCGCTCCCAACCCGATCCAGAATCTCGAACGGTCCAACATATCGGGGGCTCAACTTGCCCTTAATGCCAAAACGCCTAACACCTCGTGTCGGGGACACTCTCAGCCACACATGGGCTCCAACTCTGAACTGTAGAGGTCTACGCCTCCTATCAGCATAAGACTTCTGACGGCTCTGCGCAGTCAGCATCCGCTCTCTAATCAGTGCTACTCGAGCCACATCATCCTGAATCTGATCAAGTGTCAGACCACTAACACTGCTCTGCTCATCGCAGCATAACGGAGTACGACATCTCTGTCCATACAGTGTCTTATATGGGGCCATCCCAATAGATGCATGCCACCTGTTGTTGTATGAGAACTCAACAAGTGGGAGATGATCCGTCCACACTTTCCCCCAATCCAACACACAAGCTCGCAGCATATCCTCCAGGATTTGAATGGTCCTCTCTGACTGACCATTTGTCTGAGGATGGAACGCAGTCGTGAAGTGCAAACTCGTCCCCAGGGCAGTCTGAATCTGCTGCCAGAATCTCGAGGTAAATCGTCCATCTCTGTCTGAGAGGATCGTCCTCGGTACACAATGGAGTCTCACTATCTGCCTAGTGTACTCCTCAACTAATCTACTCACCGGCCACGTCTCTCTAGGAATGAAACGTGCCGTCTTCGTCAATCTGTCCACTATAACCCAAATAGCATCAAAGTTCCGGCTCGGTCTCAGCCCAATAACAAAATCCATGGTGACAAATCTGGCTACACCGGGCTTCCTAGTGGAACAGGAAGTGGATGGAGCTCACCTCCAGGTCTGCAATGCTCTATCTTGACCTGCTGGTAGGTCGCACACTTGGCCACAAATCTGGCTACACCGGGCTTCAGCCCTCCCTACCAATATAAACGTCTCATGTCCTGGTACATCTTACTCGAACTTGGATGTACAAAGTAAGGTGTATAGTGAGCCTCCTGTAAAATCCTCTGTCTCAGCTCTGTATCAGCAGGTACACAGACGCGACCGCGGCACCTCAGTACTCCATCTGCTCCTAGAAGGAACTGTGGTGCCTCATCTCTAGACATCCTATCTCGTATCCTCCTCAGTGTCGGGCAGGTCTCCTGCTTCTGTTGGATCTCACCCAACAGATCAGGAAGAACCTCTAAAGTACGCAGTTGGGCATCCTCATCAGAAAACTGGATGTCCAACTCTAACCAGATCAGATCCCTCTGCAACTGATGATGAACTGTCAGTCTCACAATCGCCTGCTCTCGAGGCGTCTTCCTGCTCAGGGCGTCGGCGACAACGTTCGCCTTCCCTGGATGATACAGAATCTCTAAATCAAAGTCTTTGATCAGCTCGAGCCACCTACGCTGGCGGTTATTCAATTCCCGCTGCGTGAAAATGTATTTCAGACTCTTATGGTCTGTGAAGATTTGACATGTAGCACCATACAGGTAATGTCTTCCGATCTTTAATGCATGAACTACCGCTATCAACTTCAGATCATGAGTCGGGTAGTTCTCCTCATACGTCTTCAGCTGTCGAGACGCATAAGCAATCACTCTGCCCCGTTGTATCAATACACATCCCAAGCCTAGCTTCGATGCATCACTCTAAACGACAAAATACTCTGTATCCTCTGGCTGTGCCAAAACAGGAGCGGAAGTCAGACGTCTCTTTAGCTCCTCAAAACTCTGCCTGCACTGCTCAGTCCACACAAATCTGGTGGTCTTCCTTAGTAAACTCGTCAGTGGACGGGCAATCACAAAAAATCCCTCCACGAAGCGTCTGTAATAATCGGCTAGGCCAAGGAAGCTACGTACCTCCTAGACGTTCGTCGGTGTCGTCCATGCTGCTAGTGCCTCAATCTTCGCTGGATCCATCTTGATCCCTTCAGCTGAAACCACATGACCCAGGAATGCTACCTCTGGCATCCAGAACTCACACTTAGAGAACTTAGCATAAAGTTCTCTATCCCGTAAAACCTGCAATACAATCCTCAGTTGTCCTGCATGCTCCTCTCTGGTGCGAGAGTATACCAGAATATCATCTATAAAGACCACCACAAACTGATCCAGGAAGTCGATGAAGATGCAGTTCATCAAGTCCATAAAAACTTTTGGGGAATTCGTAAGCCCAAATGGCATCACTACAAACTCGTAGTGTCCATATCTGATCCTGAATGCTGTCTTATGCACATCCTACTCTCTCACCCTCAGCTGGTGATACCCGGAACGCAGATCAATCCTGGAGAACACTATCGCTCCCTGAAGCTGATCTAACAAGTCATCAATACGCGGTTATGGATAATTGTTCTTGATGGTCACCTTGTTCAACTCTCTGTAATCAATGCATAACCTCAGTGATCCGTCCTTCTTCCGTACGAAGAGGACAAGTGCTCCTCACGGGGACACGCTAGGGAGAATGAAGCCCTTCTCAACCAGCTCCTCAAGTTGCTTCTTCAACTCCAGCATCTCGACAGGCGCCATCCGGTATGGGGCCTTCGAGATAGGCCTCGTACCAGGCTCTAACTCAATACTGAAATCCACACTCCTCTGAGGCGGCAAACTGGACGGCTCAGCAAATACATTTGCAAAATCACAAACAACTGGGATATCCTCTAATGCTGGACTCTCCCCCTCCTTCATGGCATAACACCAGAAGGCATCACATCCCTGTGCAATCAATCTAGATGCCCGTATCGCACTGATAACCATGCCTGTCTTTCCAAGGTCCCAGCCTCGGAAAACCTCTATCTGTCCTAACTCGGTAGAGAGGGTAACAGTCCTCCTACCTACATCTAAGACTGCAGAATGTCTATCCATCCAATCCATACCTAGAATGACTTCCTCATGCTCTAACGGCATGACAAAGAAGTCAACTAGTAACACACGGGTCCCTACAGAAATGGGACAACCATGAATCTCACGGGTACCTCTGACCTTACCACCATCGGGTAACCCTATAATAAAGGGCATCCGGTCAACCGTATGTAGAATCAGACGCTCTACACAGGCATCAGAAATAAAAGAATGCGTAGCACTAGTATCAAATAAGACTCTAACAGGTAAACCATGAATCAGAATAGGTACCTGTAGCAGTCGGTGCAGCTGGCTCCTCTGCACTCCACAACTCAAAAACTCGGCCCTGTGGCCCTCGGGTGTCAGTGATGCTCCCACCACGACCTCTACCTCTACTCGGCCTAGGAGCAAATCCCTGAGTCGTAGGGCGATCTGGGACTCTCTGCTGTCCCTGCATCTGTTGCTGCTGAGGTGTCCTCTGTCCACCTCTTGCTGCACTAGTAGGAGAAGAATCCTGTTGTGATGAAGCTCTCCCTCGTCTACAGAAGGTAGCTCTGTGACCAAGTCTGCCACAAGTGAAGCAGGTCAGCGGCTGCCTCGTAGACTCTGATCTCATACGCCCATACTCACTGCAGTTGAAGCATTGTACTCCCTTATCTGCACCCGGTGCAGATGAAGGATGACTCTAGCGACTCTGGCCTCGTCCTAAACCAGCAGCTCTACCAGTACCACTAGTCTGCCCAGTCCGCTGTCTCTTCTCAGACCCTCCGGTCTGAGAAGCTCTCCTCTGGCTAACCCTCTCTCTCTCATAATCAGAAGCCCGGTCCTGATAATCCATCAGAGACTCATAGTGGAAACCCGCCATATAAGTACGAGTAGTATCCCTTAGTCGTCGGGAAAACAAATACACATGCTGATCTGCAGGAGGCGCAGCTGGACCCAACAATGCCAGCTCCTCCTGAAATCTCCTGATGGCCTCGGAGACTGGTACATCCTCAAACCTAGCCTCCACAAATCCCGTAGTTTTTCCCTCCTCAATGAGGCAGGGCAGAAACGCTCTCTAATCAGGGTCCTCATCTGATCATAACTGCTAACCTGACCCCGTACAGACCTCCACCAGTGCTGTGCCAAATCCCGGAATAAAGTCTGCACCAGCTCGATTTGTCTGTCCACTGGACATCTAATGGACTCCAGAGCTGAGTCCACATGTCCAATCCAGAGCTCAACCTCTAACTCCACCTTCCCAGTGAAAGGGGGTACTCCCATCTGATGGAATGCCTTCAACCAAGTGTCTGGTCTAGGCCCTCTATGCTCCTCAGTAACTCTAGCAATCTCAACAACAGGTACCGGTGCAGCCGGCACCTGAGTAACTGTATGGGATCTCTCAGATGGTCACTCCTGTGCTGGCAGATCAGGTGCAAGCCTACCTGCCCTAGCAGCCTCTTCCACACGTCTGATATACTCGCGGAAGGCTGGTCCCTCCATGGAGACACGATCAGAGTCATCTGACTGAACTCTCTGGGATCTCTGTCTCTCAGCTGCACCGTTCCCAGTCTCAGGAACGACACTCTCAGCAACGTCCTCGTGAACCTCTTCCGCTGCACGTGGATCAACGGCGGGAGTCCTACCCCGTCCTCTACCTAGAGGGGGTCGACCTCTACCTCGTCTAGCTGCAGGTAAGGCTCTAGTCTGAACCATCTGCAAAAGACGTAAACCTAACTTATAAGGCTATATATATATATGCCGTATGTATAGATATATATCAAATCAATCACAACAGAATATCTATATATATATCTATACTGTCGAGGTCTTCAGAGGGGCGATGGCTCACGTACACGGCATCCCAAAACATTTGTACTCATTTTTCAAAACCAAAACCTTTTTAAAATTCAGACCCCTTTTCGGGTTCTGTTTATTTATCTATTCGACTTTTATCGCAGATTACTAGTGCCATTGTTGTAAACCTGGGCTTTGTAACACCCAAAATCCGTAGGACTCGAGGTGCTACTGGGCTAGGATCTCACAATGGATCCTGACCCTAGCCTGACAACAAGTTCACTGAATTTTACAACAAGGCACCAATAGATGAAAACAAAACATAAAACTGATATATATATACATATCAAAAAGATGATACAGAGTACTATTGAGTACAAAGTCAAAACAGAAATCCGTACAACATAAATAACCCATCCCACGATATCGCCCACTGTACGGAACCCTCAGCAGATCACCCCTCTGGATCACTCTGCAGCTCTCCTAACCTGCAAAGGATCTACAACACCGTATAAAACCGTTAGCTAACCATACACATATATAAAAAGATGCAGAGCACAAACACATATCAATAATATTAACACCTCATCATGATATCACACATTTACCCGGTTTATTATCTTTATAATGTTAAGCACTCAAGAGTATATAAATCGGTATATGAAAATATGTGACACGAGGAATGAATATAATCCTCGCCTCTGCATGCAATAGCTAGTTGGAGTGGTATCAGCGCACCTTCCCATATACCATGAGGTGTGGTCAGTGCCCTTCCCGTATACCAGAACTAACTAGCTTACAGAGAACTTAAAACTCCACTACGGGATAAAAAGTAAGTTGTCACAACCACTACAATGGGCGGTCAATATAACATAGGTCGTTAATGAACCATATCGCATGCTATAAGAATATAACAAACACCACTCAAGCATACATCCAATATGAGGATAGTAGCTAAGTAAGTCCTATGGACTTACCTCAACCTCTGAAGTAGTATCACTACGATCAGCTCTCACTCAGGTCCACTCCAAACTGGAGGAGAACACGGCCTATACAAGGCATACATATATATATCAAACTCCTATCACACAAAGGGGTCACACCTAGACCCAAGGGATCCATAGGGATCATATCCAACTCGTAAACCTCAAAGCCGTAACCGGCATATCTATAACATACTCATCAACATCCGATACCTAGCATGGTACTAAGTCCCTCATACTAAGAAAGGAAAGGAGCTACCCAACTATAGGTAGTCCTTGGACAAGACGCACCTGCGTGATCAAGAGACGCAGGGGCGGAATAGACAACCCGTAGGCGCGGCAGGGAGCAGCCGCAGGCACGGTGACAAGGAACGCAGGCAAGGCGCGGGCGCTGCGGCACGGCTTCCGAAGGGGCGGCGACGGTGCAGAACGTAGCCCCACGAGTCCTCTTTCACTCTTCACGTGATCAAATCACGTCTTCTTCATTCCAAATCACACACATGCATAAACATACACATTCCAACATTAACCTACATTCAATTCATCTAATCCTAAGCTAAGCAAAGGAAGAAAAATAAGGAAAGAAGGGAAGGAATGATGAAGAAGAAAGGAACTCACCACTACTGCTGGTCTAGGCAAGACAAGATCACAATCCTTATCTCAGCTGGCATCACAAGTTCAGCAACATGCACACCATCATCAACATCAACAACAACACACCAAAACACTTCCAAACTCAAGAAAGATCAAGAACAAGATCAAGAAGGATGAAGGAGAAGCAAGGAGGACGTGAAAGGCTGGATTAGAAAGTGAAGAAAGAAACCCTTGCTCAGCAAGGAAAAGAAAGAAGTAAGGCAAAGGGTAAACCACAGGTCAAAGGAGTCAACAAAACCGGCTACAGCCGGCGGAAACCGCAGGGGCGGTTCCCTGAGCCGCAGGGGCGGAAGACATGCCCGCGGGTGCGGCAAGGCCAATCTCGGCCAAAGCCAATCTCGCTAAGGTCCAATCTCGGTCCGAAAGACTAAGGCTCTTACATCTAGTACCAACTTTGTAACACCCTGAATCCGTAGGACTCGAAGTGCTACTGGGCTAGGATCTCACAATGGACCCTGACCCTAGCTTGACAACAAGTTCACTGAATCTTACAACAAGGCACAGATAGATTAAAACAAAACATAAAACTGATATATAAATATCCAAAAAGGTAATACACAAGTACCGCTGAGTACAAAAGAAAGCGTATATCCGTACAATAAATATCCCAATCCCGCGATATCACCCAATGTATGGAACCCTCAGCGGATCACCCCTCTGGATCACTCGGCAGTTCTCCTAACCTGCAAAGGATCTACAACACGGTATAAAATCGTTAGCTAACCATACACATATATAAGAGATGTAGAGCACAAACACACATCAAAGAATACTAAACACGTCAACGCGATGTCGCCTAGTCTACGGAACCCTCAGCGGATCACCCCTTTGGATCATTCTGCAGTTCTCCTAACCTGCAAAGGATCTACAACACGGTATAAAATCGTTAGCTAACCATACACATATATAAGAGATGTAGAGCACAAACACACATCAAAGAATACTAAACAAGTCAACATGATATCACACATTTACCCGGTTCATTATCTTTATAAAGTCCAACACTCAACTCATATATATATATCAATATAAACATATTTGACACGAGGAATATATAATCCCCGCCTCTGGGTCCAATAGCCAGCTGGAATGGTACCTGGAACACCTCCCCGTGTACCCTAAGGAAATGGAGAGTGCCCGAACCGTTTACCAGGTCTGACCTGCCTATAGAGAACCTCCCAGACTCCCGGCGGGATGAATGGACAAGTTATCACGGCCCTACAATGGGCAATGCCAATATACCACTACGCTAATCGGCTAATAAACCATATC